>OX235272.1:134914861-135514861 GCA_944472155.2 Trichobilharzia szidati | reverse complement strand
TCCTTGTTTAATTTTAACCACCACTCATTAACACTGTTGCCAACCTGACCTACTCTGAATTCTACTCAACTGTATTACTTCATCCAATCTACTTAATAATAATAATCATCCAATATCATCGATTGTTGTGTTACTAGATTTGATGATTACAATATACATTTAGTCTCAGTCTTTGGTAACTGCTGGTATTCATACATTCACATGTATACATGAAATGATTGTATTACATAATAACTATAGTCATATACTAAAATCATATTAAAAGTGAAAAGTTCTTATATGTATACTACATTGGTAACAACCATACATGCACGCATCAAAATGATCAGAAAACAAAGTTAGAGATTTTGAAAGTTTTACAGAACACCTGCATTTTAATTTTATTAAGGATACGGGTTGTTGTTGTTTTTGTTGTGGTTGTTGATGTTCACTTTTTATGTCTTACATTGTGTAACCAAGTCACTTCAACTTGTTTATTTCCGATACCTTCTTGAAAATCTTCACTGTTCTGTTTTTTTATGTATATAAATTATTCCATTGCATTCCGAGTGGAACATAGGGCTTCAACAACACATCTCCACTTTGTTCTGTTTTCTGCCGTCCTCTTCAGCTGGCCAAGTCCACGACTGACCAAACTCTGTCAACTCTCCCTCACCACAGGATCTCCTCCATGTCACCCTCACATTGACGACGCACTCGTTGCTTCCTATTTGGATTCCACTCGAGAGTTGCCCTGGCGTGCTATATCATTCGATAGCCCCCTCAATAATATGCCCTATCCATCTCCACTTTCTCCTACATATTTGTTGCGTGATCGGCTCTCACCTGTTGGTTTGTTGCCAGCCAATGCTTCTTGTTACTAATTCTTTCCGGCTGGAGCCAAAAAAACGGACATCTGTTGATCAAAGTCTGCAGTTGCCTGTTAGAAATCCTTTTCGTGGAACTGTGGCCAAGTTTCTGACTCGTATAGAAGAACCGACTTGATACTGTTGTTGAAAATGCGAATCTTGTTCCTTATGACGAATGCAGAGGATTTCTAAACTGGTTTCAGGTTGATGAAGGCGTATCTTGCCTTTCCCATTCTGGCTGGCTGGCTTTGACATCTTCATCCATTCTGTTGCCTGTGGTTAAAACGATACTTCCTAGCCGAATAAATGAAGGAAGTAACCTTTGTCAAATCCTTCCAGTTGATGGTGACTTGTACTGGTTGTTGTTGTTGGTGTTAGTTGGTTGGTTATCTTCATCATCTCCATCTTCTGTATGTTCACCTAGAGTCCTGTCTTTCCTGCCTGCCTCTTCAGCCAGTTTGTTGGTTTTCGCTTGCCTGCAAGTCTTCGAGTTTATGCAAAATTAGACATATATTATCTGCGAAATCCAGATCTATATGTATATATATATTCCTTGCCGATTCTTGCAGTCACCTAGGTAAACTCTTCTTTGGTAGTTCAACGAGGTCGCCTTTCTTCCTACCTCACACAAACTTCTTACCAGCTAGTAAAGTAATTGATTTTTATCAGCCAGTAGACGAACCTGACTCAAGTGTCTGGCTGGCAAAGAATCGACCAGTTACCCATCGATTTCAACGTCGGTACTATCCATGAGTAAAATATTTTCCTCTCCTTTACGAATTTCACTGTGATTAGTTCTTCACATTGATTTTCGCATATTTTGTATCTCAACTCACAGGGGTACTGTATAATTCTCTTGTTATATCACGTTTCTTTATGCATTGCAATTTTTTTCAAAGCAGCTGGATTAATTTTTTAAACAATCAGGAATCTGTTTTCTTTATCTGTTCGCCTTAAGCAAGAATAGTATTGATTTTTCTTCTTGACTACTCTGAGCGTTTGTCACACCACTTAGCAATTAGTTCAACTTCACACTTTTGTGGGTGGCTAATTACAAATGACTAATGACAGTGCGTGTATTCTTGTCATCATGAACAGTATCACCGATTGACTGGAGTACTTTGGCCGCTAGATACTTAAGAACAGCTGCCAAGTAGACTGGAGCACCAGTAATAACGCGATCAGTGCTTAGTTTCCTTTGAGTAGGAGACGATAGATATGACCAACTAGAATGTGAAGATCAGCGTGAGAAGATTGGGTTTGAGCTTCAGTTTGGGATTTTTCACCTTTGTTGCGAACACTTATGATTTACGTCAGGGTAGAGAAAAGTATACTCAAACTGTATGGTCAATAACTTCCGATAATGAGTAGTGTAGAGATATATGAATGAAGAAAACCAATACAAAACCAATACTTGAAAATTAATTAATCTGATGCTCACTAGCCACTGGTCCCATTCAGGTGGTCAGTTAACCTGGGGTTCTAGTGGGAAGCCGTGACCAGTAGGCTGCAGCAGCAGGTTGAAGATGAGGCAGTAACTCATAGAAGAAGACATTGCGAAGTAGTCGCACTATGTTGTGTGTGTGAATTGGCAGAAGTCTGAATTCATGGGTTGGCCATTGGATTGGGTCCCAGTTGCGTAACGGTCAACCGGCTCACTCGCCTTGTAACCAGAAGGTCCTGTGTTCGAACCGCTGTGGTGGGTGCGTGCCGCTGAAAAGTCCCGAACCAGGGCGACGGAAACAGCTGTCCAGTACTCCCAGTTGGTTTTTTATTGGTTCTCTAACCGATGTCAGCTCATGATGAAATCAATCAACCAAATCAAACAAAATCCCTACAAAACCAATACTTGATAAGAAGGAACGCATTTTCGTCTCAGAAGGAAAAAGTTGATGTTGCTGTATTCTGTAAAATAATACTTTTCCCTGTAAATTTTGAAAAATCTTTAGCACTGGCTCTAACAGATTTCGAGAATATCCCCATTCATAATAACAGAAAGAAAAGCATGAATTAACGATAGCTTTAAGCAAAAAGCAAAGGGTCCGGATAGATATTTTAGCTTATAGGTTAATCAACATGAGGTGCCTATCAAACTGAGTATACTCATTCCCCTTCAAACACTGATGATTTTGTCTGGCTGCCATGCAAATGAGGGATATGCATGTCAGGTTCATCGGCCTGACAAACTAAAGTTAAACTAAAAATTATGATTACCTGGAGGATTTCATCGCGAGCTGGCATTGGTTGGAGAAACATTGGAAAACCACTTGGGAGTGCTGGTTGTTGTTGTTTTGACCTAGTTTGTGACCCCTCAGCGGTACACACTTACCGCTTGGGTTTGAACCCGGGACCTTCCGGTTACAAAGCAAGTTTTAAGACCTGATCTAGTGGTTCATGAATTCTAACTTCTGCCAATTCACATCATAGTGCGACTACTTTGGGTCCCAGTGGCTTAATGGTCTACAAGCTCGCCTCGCAACCAGAAGGTCCCAGGTTGAAACCCTGTCAGTGGGTGCGTACTGATGAGGAGTCCTAAAATAGGATGAAACAGCTTTCCACTACTCCCAAGTGGTTTTCCAAGGGTTCTCTAACTTATGTCAGCTCATGATGAAATCCTCAAACCAGTCAATCAAAATCCCTACAAAAACCAATACTTGAAAATTACGAATTACTAAACAAGTTACAATTCTAAATCATTGTCTTCATGTTATCATCAATCGGTTGGGTTAGACTTCAAAAGCTGACACGGAATACATCATCTAAGAAAGAAATGACGACTCATTAGCAATCGTGGAGGCAGCTTAAAAGTGATGCAAGGCAGCCAGCCGATTGCGACGGAGACATGCATGCTGAGATTCAGTGTTGCTTTCGACAAGCAAGGAATGAATATTAGGGAAAAGTTAAACCTTAAGTACCACTGACTACTGATCAGTGAATGACCATGAAAGCACCGATCATGTGAATGAGGCATTTTGGATATTGAATACATATATATCTGAAAAAATTGCATAGAGACTGTATAAAAGTGTTACAGAGGATACTTTTGTCTCACATGTGATGAAAGCATCTCCCAATTTAGCATAGGAGTATCAACGGAAAGGTTACACCATATTCTGTACATATATTCATCCAGATGACTCTCAGTCAGACTGTTCCAAACTAAATAACTTTCTCTCGGAAATTAGTCAGTGGTCCTCTTCAAACGGTCTTAAGCTGAATCCGTCTAAATGTCAGGTAGTAAATTTCACTTTCAGACAAAACCATGACCTACAACAACTAGCTAGCTCACATGGTCCAACTATCATTGACGGCATAGAGGTTGAAACTAAATCTAATGTCAAGTACCTTGGACTGAGTATTTCCTCCGATCTTTCCTGGTCCTCTCACATCTTGCTAGTGACTAGAAAGATGTTTCACTTAACGTTCTACTTTAGGAAGTTAAGGCAGTCTGGTATAAAGCATTCTTTGCTTTCTCAGTTTGTCAATTCCTGTATTCTACCCATCCCTCTTTACTGCTCCCCATTAATCTTTCCTGGACTACTTAAGAAAGACTTTGCTTTGCTGCGTAGGGCACTAAAAGCTGTTAGTAGGGCAAGTGGGATTTCGTTAAACCAACTGGTTAACACCATTGTGGATAGACATATAATGTCATGTAAGAAACTAGCGAATTCTATATTGTCAGACCCCGAACACCCTCTCTATACGCAGCTCTCTCCTTGCATTTCATCTGGTAGAACTAGAAGCAACTATAGGAGGCTATATGCCAGGACTACCAAGTACAAAAGATCCACAATACCTTACTTATCTGGCACAGCTGTTATGTGATGAGAAAACTGTTAGGTATGACACGATCAAGTGACTGCGGCACTCTAACAAATAGTTCCCATTAGCTTTTGTTCTCCTTTCTTTGTTACTATCATATTTTTGCTCACATATTCTATTAAACACTAATTTTATATTTCATATCCTGTGGTGCATTGTTTAAATATGTGAATGCAATACTGTTCTTTTTTACTTCTTTTATTTCTCTTTTTTTCTTTTTGTTGTTGTTGCTTTTTATTTTCAAAATCTTATAAAAATTTATGAGGTAATTAGATGCAATATTGTAATGCACGCTGAAAATTCCATACCTGTACCACAAATACTGTTTGAAATAAAGCTATTATTATTATTAAAAAAAATGACATCGCTTTGAGACCCAGTAACGGCTCTAATCCAGCTTTTTAACCTTCTCCAAGAGCCTTCGATATGATTGGTGTGGGTCCCTGTAATGGGATCCAAAAAATCGTTAGAATGGTTGACTTTGTGGTGATTATATTCAAGAGATGACAAGGAGTTATAATCTTTCCACTCATCAGTGTGTATAATAGATCCTTGTTTCACCAGTCGAGTAATAATGGGTATTAAAGTAATTGACTTTCTATCTGCTATCCTCTTGACGAATCCTTTCCGTAGAGAGGTATCAATATAAACCAATCACCCAAACATTATTCTGTCGTTCTCGACCAAGGTTGTATTTTTTCTTTAATACATGTACGACGATACCTTCTCCTCCCAATAAGGAAGTAAGGCTATCCGTTTTCCAGGATGTGATATCCCTGCAGTACTGGTACTACTGAACTGTTGATACGAAGCTATTTTCAGTTTCAGTAGCTGCACTTCTCACAGGCTGCTTTAAAACCCAGTAATTACAAATATACAAAATTTGGGTTAAGGACAGATGAGATCTGGCAAAACGCGTTCCTACAAAATTTTAGCATCATCAGCTTACCTTCCCTGACGCTAATTGGTCTCAAACAAATTGCACAACGATGGACATATCCATCAATCGACCTGATGAAGCTTTTTATACTCATGACACTTCCACATGAACAAACCCTTTCCTTCCTAATCGAGCCCACATCCAAGCAATACTTGAAGACCTCATCCTCACCAGATTGTAAGCGCAACTGCGTTAGAGCAGGCATTTGACCCAAATCAAGTGGAATAGAAGCTTCAACTTACGTGAATAGAACTCATTGGATTATTCAAGGTCAATGGTGCTTAAAGTTTAACTTGGCCAGTACTAGCTACAAGTGAGATGAGTAATTTCTGTTAGTTAGAGAACCAGAGAAAATCAGAAAGCACTGGAGAACTAACAGTAGAATCCAAGATGCTCATTTCTTCTTATTCGGGACTCGTCATCTGAATGTACTTGGATTTTTCCAGTGAGACTCGAACCCGTTAGCCATAATTTTAAATGACAAAGAGGTATCCACTAGACCACCTGGACCACAAGAGTCACCTCATGTGCAGAGGGCATCAGTTGTTACTTGTTTTAAGTCAAATTTTGATTTTCCCGCTGACTGATTGATTAAAACGAAATGTTCGGCTTCTATTGATATTTCGACTGCTGTTATGGACTCTCCAGCGATGTCTGAGGATTGGGTATGTTTAGATGCGCACACATACAAATGTGTACGTAATGCCTACCAGTTTTGATAACCAAAAAAAGGTACAAAACAGCGGACAGATATTACAGTAAGTAAATATTTTTGTTTAAGTTTACTTAACTGAATTTCACCATTTTATGACTGACTGTGGGGAGCAAGATGTCAGAAATACGCTGGATTACCGATGGGAAGACTCTAGAGAATGTGGATTTCGCAGGTGATATATGTCTACCGTTGCATAAACTCAAAGACTCATATGCGAAAAGTAACAAAACTGACTGAAGAAGCAGACAGCGAAGACAGGACTCCAGGTGAACATGGAGAAGATGGAGGTGGTGAAGATAACCAACCACCCAACCAACCAACAGCAACAACAACAACAAGCACCAATCACCATCAACGGGAAAGATTTAACAGAGGTTACCTCCTTCACTTATCTAGGAAGCATCGTTTCAACTATAGTTGGAACGAATGAAGACGTCAAAGCCAGGCAGCCAGAATCGGAAAGACAAGATACGCACGCCTTCATCAACCTGAAATCAGTTTGGAAATTTTCTGCACTTCACTGCACAAAGAACAAGATTTGGATTCTGTTCAACGCCAATTGTGAAGTCAGTTGGTCACTTCTATCTGGGTCACAAACTTCGGGGTGTGTGTCACGAGAAGCATTCCCAACAGGCCACTGCAGACTTTTATCAGCAGCTGCCTGAGCTCTTTACTGAAGACCGAACGGCCAGAAAGAATTAGAAACAAGAAACTCTGTTTGGAAATAAACCAAGAGGCGAGAGTCAATCGCTCAACAAATACGTAGGAGGAATTAGAGATGGATCGGACATTCGTTGAGGAGGCTGTTGAATGGTATCGCACGCAATGCAGGCTATTGCTCAAGTGCAATCCAAATAGGAAGTGACGAGTTGGTCGTTGGTGCGAGGATGACATGGATAAGATCGTGTGGTGGAGGACAGGAGACGAGGGATGCAGGTTACACTTACTACGGCACACATATTCTCTTCATTTTGTCGTAAACTATCGTTCTAGTTTGAAGGTTTTCAATTGTACCTTCACTTGGTCTTTTGTTTTACAGTTTAAGAAAACCTACTCATAATTTAGATCAGATGACAAAGCGAAAAACAAATTCTATTGATTTTTATAGTTAATATTTCTTAGTCATAATTGATACCGTTACTAATTATGAGAATGGCACGTATTACTACTAAAAAAAAGATAAAGGTTACTAACTAAATTTGTGTTGTTTGTCTTTCTCAAAATACAAAACAAAATATCACATTCTTATCTTGTTTAATGGAATCAACTCCTATTATTATTATTATTGATAGTAGAATGCGTTTATTTTGACAGCAGTTTAAATATTAGTCTGAAGTGATTTGTCTAGAAACGGACTAAATATCCAGGCAACTGATTATTATTATAATTGTTTCCTTGGGTTCCTAGTGGAACATAGGGCTTCAACTGCACGTCTCCACTTGCTTCTGTCTTCTGCTGTACTTTTCACCTGCATCCATGTTAGTCCATACTGTTTCAACTCCTCTTCACACGATCCCCTCCATGTCACCCTTCGACGTCCCAATCGCCGCTTCCCTTTCAGGTTCCACTCGAGTGATGGCCTGATGCGCGATGTCACCCAGTGGCCTCCTCAGCGAGTGTCCAATCCATCTCCACTTTCTCCTGCATATCTGTTGAGCGATTGGTTCTTCTTTTGTTTGTTCCCATAGTTTCTTGTTGGTGATTCTTTCCCGTGGCCATCTGATCTTCAGTATAGAGCCAGCGAAGACAGTTGTTGATAAAGGTCTGCAACAGGCTGTTGGAAATATTCTTTGTGACCCGCCAAGTTTCTGATCCATACGTATAGAAGAACTGACTGACTTGACGTCTGTCAGTTCTGAAATTAGCATATATATTCAAGAAAAAGTAAGTCTGATTGTTTTAAAAACATTTCTTTCGATGTGGTTGTGTTCTCTGAGCTACCTGGATAGTTAATTTGCGAAGCTTTCATTGCCCTACCCACTAGGCGACATCCTCACTTCAGTGCATACTTCAATTTGATGATGAAATGAGCTTTCAGATTTCTCCACGAGTTTATCAGTCATCTTTCCTTGTGGGTGACCTTGAAAGTGATTAGTTGTCTTTGTGTGTTTCCACACCTTATAGGCTACTTGTTTCCGTGTTGGTGTTGATTGTTTACTAGACTTGAACTGTCACCATTTGTGTGTGTGTGTGAGATTTCTTTCTTATTGTTTGGTAAATTTTGTCGATATGTCTAGTGATTGACGATTCAGTGGAATACCAGGTGGGCTTCTAAAAATTCTCTGGCTAGCATTCTTGGTGTTTCCTCTGTGTCTCCTCTGTGAACGTTAGTTGTACCAGTCAAACTGATGTCCATGGTTGTCTGTATGCAGTGAAGCGATATGAGGTAGCGAGTCCATATCATGTCTTTTGACGGCTAGTTAGTTTATGATCATGTATACGAAGACGAAGGAGACGTCCACTTTGGCCAATGTATTGTTTGTAAGAGTTTATTTTCTAGATGAATTTGGTTTTATCTTCTTTCGTTGTTCAGACCTTTGGTTGACAAAGGGATGGTTGGCTGAGTGAAGTGATTTCGTTGGTTTGTGTGTGACGTGAATTCCTAAAGGTTTGAAGAGTCTTGAGGTGATTTCTGAGATGTCCTTTATATATATTCAAGGGCGATTTTCTTTGTGCTTTCCTTGGGGGTTTTTGGTTTGGTAGGTTGGCTTAGAAGTATGTATCTTTTGATGAAGTTCTTCCGTGAATATCCATTCTTTTGGGAGACGTGCATGAGATGTCTTTCTACAGTTTTCCTTCAGTTAGGTGGGAGTGCTGCAATGATTCCTGGTTGGACTTCTTGAATAGTGTTTGTATACAATTCATTTTGTGTTTGTTTGTTATTAACTGCTAATTTAAAATATTCTGTGTATATAAACATATATACATATATATAATGGTAGAGCCTGGAAGAGGAATTTATCGAAAAGAATATTCTTTGCTCGATTATTTTGTGTTATTGGATTGTTGCTGTCGTAATTCCGTATTTGGTCTGGGAGTCGATTTTCTATAGACTTGAGTTTCCAATTCCCCTGTGGTTGTTCGCCTGACTAAGACGTTCAAAAATGGGATTTGGTTTTCTGTTTCCTCTTCTCTTGCGATTTGATGTTGTTGAAGACGTTGTTTATTAAATTGTGAGTTTTATCTAACTCGTTTCTTTTGATCATTACAAGCCTGTCGTCCACGTAACGTATTCAAATCTTGAGTTTGATCTTTGTTATGATTATGTTTTCGTGCCTTTCTACACTGCTTCTGTAATCAAACCTGATGTTGTCGATCCCATGGGTGTTCCTTTGACTTGTTCATATATTTGATCGTTGAAATGGAAGTACGTTGTCAGGCATAGGTTTATACATTCCAACCAACTTGTGTGTTGCATTTTTAATTGTTGTGGGAGGTGTTCGTCGTTGCTGAATAATTGCTCCATCGTATCTTTTGTTAGTTTTTGTCTGATTGAGGTATATAATGCTGTGACGTTGAAGGATACCATAATTTCTTGGTCATCCTTTTGGACACCTCTGATTTTCTCTAGAAAAATTTGATAGCAGAGTTGATGGAGTGATCGCAAGGTTCTGTTAGGTGTTTCAATTTTCTGAATGTTGGGCTTCCCGAGAGTGGTACAATTGGTCGTAACGGCATATTTGGTTTGTGTATTTTTGATCTGCCGTATAATCAGGGTAGGACTGGTCCATTGGATTTCATTCCCCATTGGTCTTGTTTTGTGATCTGTCCAGTTTTGGTGAGTTTGTTTAAGGTCATTTGGATGCGGTTGTCCAATGATTGTATGGGATTTGTTGTGAGCTGTCAATATACATCCTCGTCTTTGAGTAGTTCTTCAGCTTTCCTGATGTATTCTTCTGTGTCCATGACTACCGTTGTTCTCCGTCTATTGGCTTGTAGAATGACGATGTCCTTCTTATTTTTAAGCTATTTTGAGGACCTTTAGTTCTTCAGAGTTGAGCTGTGTATGTGTGTTGTTTTTTTCTGTTTGACCATCGGTAAGATTGTTCGGCGTATCTCTTCCTGTGTCTCCTCGTTCAAGTTTGATGATTTCAGTAATGATTCAAGAGCAGCGAAGAGATCAGTTTTTGAAACATCTCGATCATTCAGGTACATTCAGCTGTAAAGTCTCAAACTGAACTCCACTAAACCAGAAATACCATAAGAAATCCTTGACAAAAGAATCAAATTTTTTTTAAATAATTTGCTTTTGATCAGTTTTTCTGATCAATCAATAATAATCAGAATAAGCTTTTATGTATGTAATAAAAACTGACTGTAGTCATTTCCTTTATTTATTTATTTATTTGGCGTCGAAATACATGCATAGATCAAAGTGTCTATCTGGAGGATGCCTATTCCCAGCATTATCGGCAAAAATAAATCAGATTTGATAAAAGTTAATTCATTTGTAATCAGTAGATCTGTAGCCTATAGAAGTTACGGTAATTAGCTGGTAACTGATAAGTATCTTCGATTAAATTCTCATTCCTACATTGAATGTTCATGAATTCTATATTCAAAAGAGTGGATATTGAACAAAGAGTACTCTTTTCGATAATCCCTTCATCATCAGGCTCTGCACTTATATATACATTATAGTGAATGAATGAATTAGTGTTATGAACAACATTAGTGTTGTTTAAATAACATTGAATCAATAATATTGATAGATTACAGTTCTTTAGCATCAACACAACATTAAACTGAATGTCAGAAGAATTAGGAAAGATAATGATACAAATTCATGAATTTCTAGTCTCTACTGAAGGCCGGTCAGCGAAGTAATAGTGGCTTGCTTGACTTGTTTCTTTTGAACACAGAGCACTGGTTGTTTGAGGCGAATCGCAATAGCCTCTGGTGTTTGGAGCATGCGGTGCTTCGATGTTTTTGGCAATTTATTTGTCACACGGTAGATTATACAGAAGGATTGTTCAATGCTGGCTGTCTTTGTGACCAGCGCTCGTTCTGATATTCGTAGTTTTCCTTCAGTCGACACACACACAAACCTTTTTCTGTTCTAACTTATCAGTGAGGCATTATGTGACTGAAGTTATATTACTAGCAATTCATAATTCGCATAGTTCGAGGGCATGAAATTCCACTACAGTTTTCTTTGAGAACTACTACTAAATGATGGAGAAGATTTGTAGCTCAGGTGGATGATTTTGATGTGGTTGTGTTCTCTGTGCTGGATGGTTAATTTGCGAAGCTTTCATCGCCCTACTAGGCAACAACTTCAGCGCATACTTCAATTTCAAGTGAGCTTTTAGATTTCTCCAAGAGTTTATTAGTCATCTCTTCTGGAGGGTGACCTTGAAAGTGATTAGTTGTTTTGTTTGTTTTCACACCTCTAGTTTTCTTCTATTGGTCTATGTGAGTTGATTTTCTATAGACGAGTTTTTCTAATTCCCCTGTGGCTGTTCGCTTGACTAAGACGTCCAAATCCTGAATTACAACAGCAACAATCCAATAACACACAAAATGAATTGTATACAAACACTATTCAAGAAGGCCAACCAGGACTCATTGCAGCACTCCCACCTAACTAAAGGAAAATAGAAGAAAGATATCTCATGAAAGTCTTCAAAAAGAATGGATATCCACGGAATTTCGTCAAAAGACATCTAGCCGCCTCCCAAGCCAACCTACCAAATCAAAGGCCCCCAAGGAATGCACAAAGAAAATCGTCCTACCATATATATATAGGATATCTCAGAAATCACCACAAAACTCTTCAAACCTTTAAGAATTGACGTCACACACAAATGAACGAAATCACTTCACTCAGCTAACTGGCCCTGTGTCAACCAAAGGTCTGAACAACAAAAGAAGACAAAACCATATTCATCTTGAAAATAAATTCTAACAAACAATACATTGAGTAAAGTGGACGTCTCCTTCGTTTTTGTATCCATGGTGATAAACCAACTAGTCGTGAAAAGACATGATATCCACTCACTACCTCATATCGCCTTACTACGCACAGACAACCATGAGCGTCAATTTGAGTGGGACAACCAACGTTCAAATATTAGACATAAGAAACACCAAGAATGCAAGCCAGATGATTTTCAGAAGCCCACCTGGTATTCCAGTGAATCATCAATCAATAGGCACATCGAGATAGACAAAATTTACCAATATTTATCAACCGATAAGAAAGAAACCTCTCACACAAAGGGTCAAAGTTCAAGTCAAAGAAACAATGAGTTACAATACAAGTAGTCTAGAAGGTGTGAAAACACACAAAATCAACCAATCAAGTCCAAGGTCACCAGGCGAGATGACTGATAAACTCTTGGAGAAATCTAAAAGCTCACTTGAAATTGAAGTATGCGCTGAAGTTGTTGCCTAGTAGGGCGATGAAAGCTTCGCAAATTAACCATCCAGCTGAGAGAACACAACCACATCAGAAACTACTACTTAAATATGGCGGCTAGTTAGTTTGTGTTCATGGATGTGAAGATGAGGTTAGAGCGATTTTATTTTTCCCAAAGAACATCTCAGAAATCGCCACAAGACTCTATTCAAACCTTTAGGAATTGACGTCGCACACAAGCCAACAGAATCACTTCATCAATAATTGAAAACATTCATTTCCCGATACGAATTTAAAACAAGCAATAAAGGTTAATTAAGCAGGATGATTTAATGAATTCAGCAAATTGCGGTTGAACTCGTCAGCTGAATACTCTGCATACATGGATATACGTACTTTTGAAATTACATCGGGAGATATAAACTGATAAGCAAATAAACTACATTGAATTAGTCATGCAGAAAGACAGGTGCAAATGTTTTTCCAGGTCATGTTCAAATAGATAAGGGGAGGAAGGGAGTATGAGAGATCAAAATTAAGACAAAATGCATTACGCTTCAGTTACATCACTTAGATAAACAACTAGACATTAGAGAATACAACAAGAATTGCAAACAGAGTAATGCCAATGGTAATAGTTATAATAACAATAATAATAATAGTGTTGAAGTGAGTTAAGATAATGCTACTGATAAAGGATAGTTTTAAATGAATCAAGAATAATAATAATGAGAATAATAATAGTAATAATAAAAATAATAATAATAAGAGGTAGAATTATAAGTAAAACGTATTACCATGGTAGATTCAGAGTCACGACCATCTCCTTTTGTACACAGAGACCTGGTTTATAAACTCGAATTGCACAAGCCTCTGCAGTTGCAAGCATCTCCCTGTTTCTTTGTTTGCTAACAATAGTGAATGACTTGACGCGTCGATATCATGTCTGTAATCCACAAGATGCTTTGTTATTGAGGATTTTGGCACTTTGAACTCAGCTGTTTTCAACCATTTTGGCAAATGCTCCATCATGCGAGTAGACAATCTCCTTTCCGTACGACCTATGTATTTGCTTCCACAAACACACTCAAATTCATATACGCAGTTTGAAGTGTCGAGGATTGGCGACTGGTCTTTCCCAGATTGTTGAAGCAGTCACTTGGTGGTGTTAATTTTTGCAGCATAATAAGTTCTCCTGATGGCTTTGTCGAGTCTTCGTTTGACTACTGCTTGTACATCATCTCTTTTCAATGGCAAACTGATATAGACAGATTTCTTCGGACCTGTTTAGAGTATTATGAACTTTTTAGGATATCCATTCTTAGATAAAATATCCTTCATAGCTTTTATTTCTTGCTCAATAGTACTGTCAGAATAAATTTTCCGTGCTCTATTGAACAGTGTTTTAACTAAGTTCTTTTTATACTGGATTGGAACAAAGCTCTTGAAATGCATGTACTGTCCTGTCAATGAAGACTTTCTAAATATAGATCTTTCGATTGTGCCATCATTCATTTTCGCTAAAAAAACGTCTAGGAATTTAATAGTATCGTTTTTCTCATGTTCTATTGTGAAAATGAGGTTAGGATGGCATGAGTTGAATTTTATCAACCGCAGGTCTTCAGCTTTTGATCTGCTTCCACAGACAATAAAAATGTCATCAACATATCTTGTGTATACATCCGTTTCTTCTATATGTTGCTGCAGGGTACCGGCTTCTAGGCCTTACAGGAATAAGTCTGCAAAAAGTGGTCTCAAGGGGCTTCCTATTGCGACACCATCAACTTGACGGAATAGACGCCCGCTTAATTGGAATGGGACATTTTTAGTGAATAAAAGTAACAATAACAGTAAGTGGCATGTCTTCAGGTGAAGACACACCAATTCCAACATAGGAATTCAGCTACAAATCTTCTCCATCATATCTGAAGCATTTTTATTTCTGGAGTACATTTATGTTGGTTGATTTAGATCGCAGTAGTATGTGATGGTGATATTTTTCCATTTTCTTTTGACTCATTTTTACAACAACTAGATTTTTCTTATTACACCTTGATTCCACACCGTATTTTTGGTACAGGCATGGAATTTTCAGCATGTGACATTGGTAGCCCAAATTTTGCAGGCCAACCATCGATATCACGTGTGCGTCGCCTGGCGGTCGAACCCTGGACCATGTGCATAGCCAGCGAAAGTCCTAACAGCTGTGCCACCGACGCACATAATTGTGGCGGAAATCTTGAAATAGAGAATAAACTACAGTGTTAAATTATAATCTGTTCATTTTCAGATAAAAATTGAAAAATATCTTAATTTCTAACACCAATAACGATAACATATGGAGCAGGTTAAAACGGATCCATAGGATTTCGTCGTTCTATATCTCGTAATCTGTAAGAACCGAGTCAGAATCATCCTTTTGTCCACGCCAAGTAAAATAACAAGTCGTGGGATCCTGAAGGGAACAAAAGATACAGTAGATGCAGAACTCCGGCTACCAGCACAAGCTGGATCCAGGAAAAGCAAATCATATGCGAATCAAATAAAGCATAGAATAGCAGTCATCTCTCTCCTTCTACCTCAACTTCTTCGACTTTGGAAAGGTCTGCGATAGCGCTGACTGAGAAGTAATTCGGAAACCACTTCAAGAGAGTGCTACAAATGTATATCAACCTCATTCAACAGCTGGCTATATGACAATGCCAGGTGTCAGGTGATCCATAACGGGAAACTCAGAGAGGCGTTTGAAATGAACACAGGAGTGGAAGCCGAATGGGATGTGGCAAGTAAGTTGGTCGTCATTGCAAGGGTGGAGTGATATGGAGGAGAAGGTGATGCGAACAGCAGATGAAAGCATGTGGACAGACTTGGAGTCAGGTGAGAACGTCGGTGGGGAACCGAAAGTAGTGAAGACGTGCATAGCTGAACCCCTATGTTCCTCGAGGAGCCAGAGGAAACAATAAACAGTAATAGTAGTAATAATAATAGGCATGTTTGCTTCCTTTAAGTATCGCCATTTAAGAGCATCAAGCAGATCATATATTGTAAGGATCTGAGAGATTTCGATTCTCAAAGAAAACCATGGAGAAATTTCACCTCATCGAACTGTGCTAATTGTAAATTTCCCATATGACTTCAGTTACCTAATGCCTCAAACTGATAAATTAAAACGGAAAAAGGTATTTGTGTGTGTGTCTGTCAATTCAACGAAAACTACAAATATCACAGAAAAAATGTAGAATTCATGAACATTTAATGTACGAATGAGAATTTGATCGAAGATACTTATCAGTTACCATCTAATTACCGAAACTTCTATAGGCTACAGATCTACTGATTATAAATGAATTAATTTCTTTCGAATCTGCTTTAGTTTTGCCGATAATGTTGGGAATAGGCATCCTCCAGCCAGGCACTTTGATCTATGCATGTATTTCGACGCCAAATAAATAAATGATTAAAAATGCCCAACAACCTTATCAGTAAGCTCTCATTTCATTGCCGATTTATGGATGATACCTTCATTCTTTGTGATAATGGTTCTGATAGGAGTACTTTAATTACTGAATTCAATGAAGTACATTCGGCTACGACATTCACGTGCGAAGAGGAATCTCAAAACATAATTGCCTTTCTGGATGTTCTCCTTACAACAAAACCAGATGGTAGCATGAAAAGAAATTTGCATAGGAAAAGTACATGGACAGGACAATATACACATTTTCACAGCTTCGTTCCTCTCAAATGCAAAAGAAATTTAGTGAAGACCCTCAGCTACAGAGTTAGAGCTAGATGCTCAGAAGAAGTAACTGAAGATAAATTTAGCATTATATATGATACTTTGATCGAAAATAGCTATCCCGAAAAATTTATCAAGAAACACATGACAAAGAAAGCGGAAAGGAATACTCACTATCCGTAGACAAGAAGCCTCTTTGCCTATGACTGCAATTCAAGGGCTATATACCAAGTGAAATAATTATGAAGAAATTAAGAAAGTCAGTTCTAAGAACTTTTAATGCTGGCAAACTGCACGTATTATTCTCTACACGAACGATGGTGCTACCTCGACTGAAAGATGAAGTAACTAGACTAGCCACTTCAAATTGTATTTATCAATTCAACTGCGCTTGTGGAGCGAGTTATGTTGGTCGTTGCTCTAGAAACTTGATTTTTCGTGCTCTCTCAGGAACATATCCCACTATGGCTAAGTAAAGGTGTAGTTAAAACTATTAACAGCTCGATATTAGACCATCTGCTGCAAACCGGTCACAAAGGTAGCGTAGACGAATCCTTCTCTATAATATACCGGGTGCCTAACAAACTACCAAAATCGTCGAAGCACCGCATGCTCCAAACAGCAGAGGCTGTCGCGATTCGCCCCAAACAACCAGTGCTCTGTGTTCAAAAGAAACAAGTCCAGCCCCTACTACTGCCCTGGCTCTCAGTAGAGACTATAAACTCATGAATTTGTGCTATTATCTTTCATAATTCATCTGACATTCAGTTTATTGCTATTGAGCGGTAATCTTTCAATATTATTGATTTGATGTTATTTAAACAACACTAATGCTGTTAATAACACTAATTCATTCATTCATTCACCATAATGTATATATAACTGTAGAGCTTGATGATGAAGGGGTTATCGAGAAGAGTACTCTATGTTCAGTATCCATTCTTTTGAAAATAAACAGATAACTACAGTCAGTTTTTATTACATTGATTGATCAGAAATACTTAGCAAATTAATTTTTTAAATTTGATTCCTTTTTCAGCGATTTCTTATCGTTGGATGGAGGATTTCATCATGAGCGGATATCAGTTATAGAACCACTGGAAAACCTGCAAGTAGTACTGGATAGCTGTTTCGTCCTAGTTTGGGTCTCTTCAGAAGTTTGAAACTTTACAGCTGAATGTACCTCTGTTCACAGTTAGTTATGATATTCCCATCAAGATTCGAACCCACAACGCGTAGACTTAAGCGTCAATGCGCTTATTCACTAGACTGCCAAGCCTTAAAAACCGTCTTATGCGCAATAAGTATCATTTGTTTGAATTTCTCAGGCACATCCATTCCTACAGGGCCTATATCAGTATTTACTACGGACACTTTGATGATGCTTTTGGATAAACATGAAGGCATTTAGTTGCTGATGGCTGACAGTAGAATCTAGTACATGCTTTTCATACTACGTGTTCAACTCAGCTGGATACACCGGGATCCACAAGCAGGGATTGAATCACTACTGAGACTTGAGTCACCGCTCATTATCAACTGTCTTCAGTAGAATCCCTAGACACTAGAGGGTTTAACATTACAGAAGTGAATATGTACCACATCTATGAAATTAGTTGTTTTTGGCGCCATTTCGGAAATTAAAAGAAGAAATCAAATTCATCAGAAATTGGATCCTTAACCTGGAGATGAATGGTCACCGGATTATCCTTATAACCCCAAAAACATTTTCGAGCCATGGATGTATATTGGTGGAAAATACGAAAACAAGACGAAATAGGTGTCCAATACCCCTGGTTTCTAGTCATTCTCTAATTGTGTTATCACTACGTAGTGAAATCTACAGTGGCAATAGTTTTTTCAAATTCTTAAATATTCTTAATTTTAATATTAGAACGAGACATATAAGCAAACAATATTGTTGTTTTCAAATAGGTCTTCTTCAGGCTTTACTCTAATTTACATAGATTTACATGTAACAAGTATAAGCAATGACGGTGATTTTGTGGATCAAATAATAATAATAATAATGTGGTAAATGTTTTGAACTTCATTAATAACGATGATTATAATGATAATAAAATATTGATAATAAGGTTTATGCAGGTGGCGATAAGAATAACAAAGGTAGTGAGTAATATATGTATATGTAGACAATTCAATAAATAAATAAATTAGGTCAAAGCTTAAAAGTTACATAATACTGAATAAAGGTGAAGTGGACAGATAATCAGAGATTAAATAAATATCATAAAAGTACGGAGAAAATGGAGAATAAGAAGGGGTGGGTGGTTTCGAATTAGACTTTACCTAGACTAAGCAAGGGAGAGACATAGGTAGAACAAACTTCTTTTGCTGTATGCAAAGACTACGATTGTTCCCGCAAATTAATTCCCGTAGCTTCAGCCACGTGTAAAGAACGGGCTCAAGTCCCGTTAAAAAGGCTCAATGAAATGCGATAGATAACTTTGAAGGCAATTATTCTTCTTCTATCCACTTGGTGACCACTATCAATCAAATGAGCTAAAATAGAACTTCTCATAGATTTTATTTGACCTTTTCCAAACCATGAAGGAAGATGCTAATTAATGCGTTTGTTAAGCTGCCTAGTTGTTCGCCCTATATAATTAGCTCTCTCTACAGGAGCAACTAAATTTATAGATACACACAAAAGTGGCACAGCTAGGTAACTTATCTTTCACTTCAGCAATCATAATTGGTCGGCTGGAAATGACAAACAAAGGGTGGTGGCAGCAGTATGAGTCCGTTTTACCGCTTTCGATAAACTCAGATGTAAGACTTCGCTAGCCACGTCCCCATTAAATTGCAATTTCATGAACAGTTGTTTCCTGTCAACTGTTGTCAGTTTCTCTTTATCATACCTGTCGTTCATGTGTCTCTTTACAAATATTCTAGAATAACCCATTTGGACCAGTGCATTTTGGATGTATTCTAACTCATTTTCTAGGGAGTCATCTGTACAGATACGTCTTGCTGTACCTTTTTCGTTATCATTTACATAACTGTTATCGTAACTAAATATATAAATAGCTGTCTTTTACGTAACTAACTACAATGCAATATCCTGCCAACTTATGTATTATTTTCCCTTTTCGTATGAACATATTATTTTTGAAATGATAAAAAAAATAATTTATTTGTTTCCATTTTTTGCCTACAAATGTATCTCCTCGCTCTCTGTTTTCTTCCAGCTTTCGCCTTCTTTCAACACTTGTATGTCTGCAATATATATTTTGACTAGTATTCAAAAATACTGAGAGAGAGTCATAAGTAAGTGAAGCCTATTTCATTTTTTTGTATACCTGAATGTCCGCCGAAAAACACACACTGCCTCTCTTGCTATAAAATCACTACACTACTACTACTAATAATAATGTATTATTATTGCTGTTGTCTGCAGTATTCTAATATTTCTATATATAATATTACATTAGAAACTATGCATTTATATGTATGTATGTGCATAAAACTTTGATGATATCACTATGCTAAGTTCAATATTCATTTGTTTTTCTTTTAATGAATTATTCCATATAAAAGTGTGAATAAATGAAACTTTTTTAAAAATTGCATTACATTGCATTACATGTTAATCGATAGCACTGTAAATAATTCTGATTGGTTGAAAGTGAAACAGATAGATAATACCTTGCAGATGTATGTGTGTATGCGCGTGCGTACATGTGCATATATATGCCTCTGCATGCGAGGATCGTATATGTGTGTATTTGTGTGCTTGTATGTGTGTCGACCAATTAAATTACCCGGTGCACCTATATACAACAGCATAGAAAGCAACTATAAGCAAAACTATTGACACTATAGCCATTGAAGACAAGCTAAAATTTTTGCATGAACCAGAAAGATTATTATGATTATTATTATTTTTTAATTTCTACAGGTTTCTGTTTTGATTGCTAATGCATTTTTCTCTGCATTTTTGTAAATGAAGAGAGGTTGGTTGAAATCAACATTTGAATGAAGCCTGATATGTTATTGATTTTCATATAGAATAATGGTATTTAGCTAACATTGGTTAGGTAATTAGGTTGCGCAAATCATCACTTTGTTTTTAGGGATTTATCAACAGGATATACCTACATCCAGCAAGGCTAGAGCCTATCAGTCATCGTTTTCTAATGGCGAAGAGTTATTTACTAAATGACCAATTGGTTACAAGAGCTATAGGTTTTCCGAACACATCAACTCGAAGGTTGAAGCAATTCAATTCACTTATGAATTGGAAAATCAGGAAGGGGAGCTCCTAATATTAGATTGCAACGTAAAAAGGGAAGAAGATGGGAAGTTAAACACACTAGTGTGTTTACAGGAAACCCACACACTCAAACAGATATTTGGACTTCCAATCATCCCATCCTTTATTAGTGAAAATAGGATTGGTGAAATGTTTAATTGACAGAGTACAAAAGCAAAGTAGTACCAAAGAAAATCTAAAAAAGGAGCTGATACACATAAAAGAAGCCTTGAAACTTAACAGTTACCCGAATAAATTAATCAAGAAATATGTAAGGAAAGGTAAAAATAAAATAAATAATGATAGTAGCGATAGTGATAATAACAATAATAATGATAATGATAGTAGTGATAATAATAATATTAATGACGACACCAACAATAAGGAATCTAAATCATCAGTAGTAATTCCATACAAGGAAGGAACCTCGGAAGCCTTACGAAGAATTCTTAACAAGGCAAGAATAAAAGTGGCTGGTATTCAAACCCATAAACTCAAGTGTAAACGAGCTTTGTCGGCTAAATGACCAATTCTGTGGAGCCTTTAAAACAAAACAATTTAGTTTATCTAATGCCCTTCAGGAATGTTTGTCAGGTCAAATCCATAGGTCAAGCTAGTAGAACAGGGGCAGTCAAACTAGCAGAACATAAAAACTTAGCGAAATCTAGATTGGTTGATCCAAATAAGATAAGAAATCTAGAGAATAGTTCAGCTATAGCACCACACCACATGCAATTACACACAACCATACAATAGACTGGATAGGATAAGATGACAGTTTTCAAATCTAATGTAACAGGTGGAGGGAGAGATTGAGAACAGAAGCTTTGTTTATCGAATCAACTGAGTAGAATGCGTGTAGCAGGAATGATTCAGCACCTGTCCACGCAGATATCTGGAAAATTCTACTACCTAACGACGACAAATAAGAGAAGAAAAAGAAAACTATAAAACTCAAGTTTCGAAGTCATGTGATTATAACTGATGAAATGATTATGAACAATAAATTTTGTTCGAAACTTTGTCATCCAGTAAATAATACTGTTTCACTGTGTGATATACCTAATAAACAAACTAATATGGAAGAGCTACAACTGTCAGTATTTATTTATCCAAGCTATTCTATGTCCCCCATTGAATGATTTATACTGCAGTGAAACGCTCGAGTAGACACTTCAACAGTGTCCAAAGATTAAAATGATGTTATTTTTGCTTGGAGCTGGTCAACAGTCGTACCCTGGATGTGTTGTTCACATCCTGTTTGAGACTCGTCAATGCCCTCCAAACCCTTATTGGTATGTCCATAATTTTTCAAGTTTTACACTAGATTAATTACAGTTAGAACCTCTATCATTGGGTCCTAGATTTCGTGACCAAGGATATAAGGTCAACCAACTCGATACCAATATCCAGTTTGAAAACCTTCTCCTATAAACAAAAGATTTGATAGCAACCAACGTCAGACGATGAAGTCGCTAGGTTTAAAACTACACTAGTCGACAGTTGTCAGCAGTATAAAAACAGTAGTCATTCTAGTAAGAGTTTGCTGACTAAACAGCATCAAGAAGCCCTAAGAAAGTTAAGGAACAACGAAAACATTTTAATCAGTAGACCTGATAAAGGAGCCGGAGTAGTGCTGGTGAATAAGCGCAATTTTGTTGACAAAATGAATTCTCTCCTAACGGATGAAACGAAATTCCAAAAGCTTCACAACCCAATAGATCTAGACGGAAAAGCTGAAAAGCAGCTAACTAACACGCTTAAGGAACTGAGAAAAAGTGGAGTAATCTCAGAGGCAGCCTACAACCGTCTTAAACCTACTGGAAGTAATACTTCACGATTGTACGGTCTGCCCAAAGTACATAAACCAGGACTTCCTCTTCGCCCAGTCCTAGACATGTCTAATTCCACCTATCATGGAGTGGTAAAGTGGCTAGGTGAACTCCTCCAACTATTACACAAGATGGTAATAAATCACAGTGTTAAAGACGTTTTTGAATTCATCGCTAACGTAGATGATATCAGTGTAAACAGAAGCAAATGCTATCCTTAGATGTTGCATCACTGTTCACCAATGTACCCCTGTTGTGCAGACTGTGTAATTCATATGCCTGCAGATACTAGAAAAACAGTTCGACATCGGAATTTCAGTTATTAGTCTGAAAGAGTTGCCTTTAAGATATACTACGAATGTATACTTCACATTCGAAAGCCTTTATTACAAACAAACCGACGGTATTTTCAAGGGTTCTCCATTGGGGCCAATTTTGGCAGATTTCTTTCTTCCTAAGATTGAAAATGGTCCATTGAGACAAGTAATAGATAAAACCGATTCTTATTTTCGTTATGTTGATGATACGTTCATTATTCTTGATGTGAAAGCTGACAAGAATGAAATGTTAAAAAAGTTTAATGATGCATATCCATCGCTCATCTTCACTTGTGAAGAAGAACATGATGGTAGACTACATTTCGTTGACGTCCAACTGAGCAGAGGAGAGGATGGTTCACCCAAGAGCGATCTCCATAGAAAACCTACATCTGAAGGACAGTATACACATTTCCTCAGTTTTTTACCAATCTGAAACAAAAACAATTTACTCAGATGCCTCACGAATACAGCAAGACGTGTCTGTACAGATGACTCTCTAGAAAATGAGTTAGAATACATCCAAAATACACTGGTCCAAATGGGTTATCCTAGAATATTTGTAAAGAGACACATGAACGACAGGTATGATAAAGAGGAACTGACAACAGTTGAAAAGAAACAACTGTTCATGAAATTGCAATTTAATGGGGACGTGGCTAGCGAAGTCGCACATCTGAGATTATCGAGAGCGATAAAGCGAACTTATGCTGCCACCACCCTTTGTTTGTCATTTCCAGGCGACCAATTTCGATTGCTCAAGTGAAAGACAAGTTATCCAGCTGTGCCACTTCTATGTGTGTCTATAAATTCAGTTGCTCCTGTGGAGAGAGCTAGCTATATAGGGTGAACAGCTACGCAGCTTAACAAATGTATCCATGAGTATCTTCCTTCATGGTCTTAGTCTTTGCATACAACAAAAGAAGTTTGTTCTACCTATGTCTCTCCCTTGTCTGGCCTAGGTAAAGTCTAATTCGAAACCACCCACCCCTTATTATTCTCCATTTCCTTCGTACTTTTATGATATTTATTTGAACTCTGATTATCTGTCCACTTCACCTTTATTCAGTATAATGTAACTTTTAAGATTTGACCTCATTTATTTATTGAATTGTCTACATATACACACATTACTATCTTTGTTATTCTTATCGCCACCTGCATAAACCTTATTGTCAATATTTTGTTATCATTAAAATCATCGTTATTAACGACGTTCAAAACATTTACCACATTATTATTATTATTAAAAGTATTTGATCCATAAATCACCGTCATTGGTTAAAAATTTTTATATATAAATGAATGTAAATTAGAATAAAGCCTGAAGAAGACCTATTTGAAAACAACAATATGTGTCTTGTTCTAATATTAAAAAATGGGAATATTTAAAGAATTCCATGTGTAATCTACAGTTGTAATTCTGTATGACTGAAGGCGAAATGAAGATCTAGGTGGTTGTCGTAGAACATGAATCCTTACAAGCCAACTATAGAAAATTAATATGATGCTCGGTAATGACTTGCTACAGGCCAGAGTTTTTTGGAGTTCTAGTGAGAAGTCATGACCAATGAGGTCCATCTAGTCGGGAGTGAGGATGGATTTCCCACCGACGACATTTGTTGGTGCCAGTCGCGCTAAATCACGAACTGGTAGAAGTTAAAATTCATCGACTGGCCAATGAGGCGTCAGACGGGTCTCAGTGGCTGAATGGTATGCGAGCTAGCTTGCCTTGTAATCGGAAGGTCGTGGGTTCGAACCCCTGACGGTGGGTGCGTACTGCCTATGATTCCCAAATAAGGCTGTGGTGGTTTTCAATGGTTCTCTAACTGATATCAATCCGTCATCAACTCGTCAAAGTAGTAATAATAATAATGCGGTGGATGTTTTGAACGTCAATAATGACGATGAATTATAATGATAACAAAATAATGATAAAAAGTTTATGTGCGTGGTGGTAAGAATAACAAAGGTAGTAATATGTGTATATGTAGACAATTCAATAAATAAATAAACTAGGTCAGATCTTAAAAGTTACATAATACTGAATAAAGGTGAAGTGGGCAGACAATCAGAGTTTAAATAAATAAATAAATAAAAGTACGAAGGAAATGGAAAATAAGAAAGGGTGGAAGGGTTTCGATTAGAAGTTATGTTGGCCAAGGGAGAGACGAAGTTCGAAAAAACTTCTGTTGCATTAAAAGACTCAAATTTGGCTATTTGGAAAAGGCGGGTTCGAATTCCGTTCGATGGAATGCGATATTATTGTTATTATCATTATTATATGATCCACAAAATCGCCGTCATTAGTTACCACTTTTATGTATAAATCTATGTAAATTAGAGTAAAGCCTGAAAAAGATCTAATTGAAAACATCAATTTTGTACGCTAATATGTCTTGTTGTAATATTAATAATATTTTTAGTAATTTAATATATTTATGCATTGAAGTTTCTGCAGCGATTTGGTTAAGTTTTAAGGGTGGAGCTGCTAGCACCACGCCCCAACCCTCCCTCTTTATCTGGGCCTGGGACCGGCTAGAAAACTAGCGAGCTAGTAATCTAGGCGAGGATTACGCGTCAGACAGTGGGAAACGAGAAGACAGGGATATCCTGGACCGACGTGAAGAACATAGAAGACCTGGATTTCGCGCGTGGATGATTTATGTTTGATGTCACACACAAAATCGAAGACTTACAAGCGAAAACCGACAAACTGGTCGAAGAAGCAGCCAGAGAAGACAGGACTCCAGGTGAACATAGACAAGACGGGGGTTATGAAAATAACCAACCAACCAACAACAACAACAACAACAGCAGCAGCAACATCCAGCGCCAATCACCATCAACGGGAAGGATTTGAAAGAGGTTACTTCATTCACTCACTTATCTAGGGAGCATTGTCTCAACTACAGGTGGAACGGACGAGGATGTCAAATCGAGAATCGGGAAGGCATGAAACACATTCATCAATCTGAAACCAATCTGGAAATATTCGTCATTCAGCCTGCATCAACAACAAAATTCGGATTTTCAATACAAACGTCAAGTCAGTCAGTTCTTCTATACGTATGGATCAGAAACTTGGCGGGTCACAAAGAATATTTCCAACAGCCTGTTGCAGATCTTTATCAACAACTGTCTTCGCTCTATACTGAAGATCAAACAGCCGGAAAGAATCACCAACAAGAAAGTATGGGAACAAACAAAACAAGAACCAATCGCTCAACAAATATGCAGGACAAAGTGGGGATGGATTGGACACTCTGCTGAGGAGGCCGTTGGTTGACGTCACGCGTCAGGCCATAGCTCGAGTGGAACCTGAAGGGGAAGCGGCGAGTGAGACGTGCAAGAGTGACATGGAGGGGATCGTGTGAAGAGGAGTTGAAACAGTATGGACTAACATGGATGCAGGTGAAAAGTACAGCAGAAAACAGAAGCAAGTGGAGACGTGCAGTTGAAGTCTTCTGTTCCACTAGGAACCGAAAGGAACAATAATAATAATATTAATAATGGGAATATTTAAGGGTTTAAAATATAAATACAACCGTATACATCCTCTGAAGATGATTTAATCGATTAGGGAAATTTTCTTCGCTGAATTGTCTTTTTATTTTCTTCATGACTCAATGGGTATTTTCGGTGGCTCCCGTGGCCCAAGTGGTCTGGTGGATAATGCTTCAGCTAGGGTTTGAAACTATGGGCACAGGGTTCAATCCCCAGTGGGAACATCATCACTCATTGGGAAGTGCAGGTACATCTAACTAGTGGACGAGTCCCAAATAGGACGAAATGCTCTTTATCCTGGATTCCACTGCCAGTCACTATCCACCAAATAACTTCTCATTATTGTTATTTTTGATGAATAGAATCAAACATAAAAACTTAATGAAGGATAAATCGTCTTTCCGGTGTCATTGGAGAGCTTTGTGACTTAGCATGACTCACGTAAGCAGGACTCAGAGATTGATTGCTTGAATTCAGACCTCAACAAGTCAGATTTGCTCCTAGTTCTTACATGACAGCCTAAATAATTACTCCTCATTTGGAAGATCCCAATAGCCTCAAATTCCAAGTTAGTGAAAAAGTGAACGATCATTACTCCTGTATACGAACAACCAATCACAACAAATATGGTTGTCAAGAGACTGGATAACCATCATTCAAGGAGAATTCAAACAAGTTATTCACTTCCCGTTGATATTTACCATTGATATAAGAATAAAACTTGTACAGTGTGGTAGAGAGTAATTCCATTATGGGTAAATTTTTGTTTTGATAAAGTCTCACAGTGTTATACAGTAATGTTTACTGATGACAACGTTTCCAGCACAATTTATTACTGCTCATAATCATATCAAGGTAATCACACGACTTCCTAAATTCATTTATAAAGTTCCATTGTTTTTCACTTGATTTGATTGGTAGTAGTATTTTCCATATTTCGGGTATGAGTGATGAATCATTCCTATTGCATGTGTTTGGTGTGTACTCAATGAACCAGGATTCAGTAATCAACCTCTCTCTCTCCACCTACCTATATTAATTTTTAGAATTTTAACCCTCTCCCACCCTATTGTGTGTTAAGGCATGCATTGCAATTGCTGAGGTTTTTTCTAAATTACTTATCTTCTCGAGGTCAACCATTCTTATCTTAGCTAAATTCTTATGTTCTGACAATCTGACTACCCCTGACCTACTAGTTTGACCTATGTAGTTGACCTAGCTCACAGTCATTGCAAGGTATTTTGTAAATTATATTATTTTGTCTAATTGGGTCAACTGGGTCCTTTAACCTACAGAGCTTGTCCCTGAGTGAGTTTGTAGGTTTAAATGCCACCCTAATTCCTGCTTTATTTAGAATCCTACGTAGGGTCCCCTCTTTATATGGTATAACTGTAGATGACTTATACTCTCTTTTATTTATGTTATTATTACTAGTTTCACAATTCTTTTTATTTTGCTTTTGACCTTTTTTGATATTTCTAATGAATTTTAGAGGATAGTTATTTAACACCAACGCCTCTTCTATCTGTTTTATCTCATCATTTAGGTCTTTTTTGTGCTACTTAGTGCTATTGCTCGGTTTGTTAGACAGACACTAAACTGAGCCTGCCTTCACAGACAGATAACGGATGAGATGAATTAAAGTCTAAATATTTATTAGAATGCGTTGGTTTTCTACACAAACTAGTGTGTAGTTTGCCTTCTATTCGTTTTATTTTACAATCCAACATAGCTAATTCTCCTTGCTCATTTTCGGCTTCAAATGTGAATTTTATTCCCCCAACTAGTGAGTTTATATGTGTGTCAAGAAGCTAGAGATATGTTCTGTTTTTAACACTGTGTTTGAAAGTGTCATCCACATATCTCCACCATATTTTTGGAGTAGGATTAGACGTATTAACAGCCATATTTTCCCAGCTGTCCATCCATAAATATATCTGCTACGATAGGGGATATTGGTGATCCATCCCATTGCTACACCTTCAGTTTGTCTATATATTTTGCCTTGGAATTTAAAGATAGTAGATGTGAGGCACAACTGATTTCCTCAAAAATAATTTCTTCAATAGGTAGTGAGACTTTATCAAATCAAAATTTACCCATTGATGTTTACGTTGATCATGTATGTTTTCTAGAAAAAGACAACCTCACACGAAAACTATCCACCTAAACTACAAACTTTCTCTATGGTTAATTAAAAGATTAGCCTATATATATATATATATACATTCCTATTTTACTGTTTAAATGAAATCAATAATCAATCGATAAGCAAGTTGATGTTAATTTTGCATCTGCTTTTTCTTCTGTTGATGAAAAACCAGTATTTCATATATAATGAAGATAAATTAACTTCATAGTAACCATATGTGTTTCATTAAGTTGTCGACAGATGTTTATGCTTAGTAGGAATCAGCTGACTTATGTAATTAGTAGTAGAAGTAGTTCTGTATGAAAAAAAAACACATGATAAGAAGAAGAAATCAGATAGAAACTACACTTACATATATATATACACTTTGTGTTTTGTAGACGAAACAGTGATGAATGTATGTGTGCGGAAGTTAATTGATGACAGACAAAGCATGTGATGATATTAGATGGTAGGAGGCAATCGGCCACAGGAAGCCTTGACTAGACTCAGGTTTCAGGCTAGCTGACATTCACTCCACCAGTCATCAAGGCGGGAGTATCTGCAACCTTGATGAAGGAAGGAACTCATGTCCCTTGTGAGATTCGAACCCGCGTCACCACCCAATACTGCTGCCTGTAGTCAGAGACATTATCTTTTGATATGGTTGTGTTCTCTGAGCTGGATAGTAAATTTGCGAAGCTGGGTGACATCTTCAGCGCATACTTCAATTTGAAGTGGACTTTTAGATTTCTCCACGAGTTTATTATTCATTTCTCCTAGTGACCTTGCACTTGATTGGTTGTTTTTGTGTGTTTTCACACCTTCTAGGTTATTTGTATTGGAATTGATTGTTTCTTTGACTTGAACTTCGACCCTTTGTGTGTGAGGTTTCTTTCTTATCGGTTGATAAATTTTGTCTATCTCGATGTGTCTATTGATCGATGATTCGCTGGAATGCCAAGCTTCTAAAAATTCTCTGGCTAGAATTCTTGTTGTTTCCTCTGTCTAATATTAGAACGTTGCTTGTCCCAGTCGAATTGATGTCTGTGGTTGTCTGTATGTGGTGATATGAGGGATTGGCTATCATGTCTTTTGATGGCTAGCTTATGTTCGTGGATAGGAAGACGAAGAGGGCGTCCACTTTGGCCAGTGTAGTGCCTTTTGTAGATGATGTTGGTTTTATCTTCTTTCGCTGTTGAGTCTTTTAGTTGACATAGAATTGAGTGAAGTGACTTTGTTGGTTTGTGCGCGACGTCCATTCAAACCTTTGGGAATTGACAAGAATGCTAGAGAATTTTTAGAAGCTTGGCATCCCAGTGAATCATCAATCAATAGACACATCGAGATTGACAAAATTTATCAAAGTTCAAGTCAAAGAAACAATGAGTTCCAATACAAGTAACCTAGAAGGTGTGAAAACACACAAAAACAACCAAGTTCACCAGGAGAGATGGTTAATAAACTCGTGGAGAAATCTAAAAGCTCACTTGAAATTGAAGTATGCGCTGAAGATGTCGCCTAGTAGGGTGATGAAAGCTTCGCAAATAAATCATCCAGCTAGCTCAGAGAACACAACAACATCAAAATCATCCACCTGAGCTACAAATCTTCTCTGTCATATCTAGACACATTATCAATGAGCAGCAATTCGGGCTCGTGACTGACTTTCTTCCTGTAGGACTGCATTGGATACTTTGATTGGACATTAGTCGGTAACTAGTGTGGTGTTCTATTTGCAGAGGTTCGGCTGATTGTAAATTAATTTTGAATCGCCGACGGGATTATTAGGGCGTACTGCTGAGGACTACGAAACAAAGAAGGAATCAGAGCTTCTCTGATAGATTTCAGTCCATTATTAAACTTGGAAATAATAATTTTCGTGATGTAAGATTTAGGTAACAGAGAATAAATAAACCAACATTTATACTTCAACTTCATTCTTATACCACAGTGGCTTTGAAACTTCAGTTTTATAGTTTTCTTTGTTCTCTCCTATTTGTTGTCATCTGTGTAGTAGTTTTCGAGATGTCTGCGTGGACAGTTGTCGAATCATTCCTATTACATGTATTTACAGTTGATTTGATAAACAAAGCTCCTGTTATCAATCTCTCCCTCCACCCTGCTGTTACATTAGATTTTGAAACTGTCATCTTATCCCATCCATCCTATTGTGTGGTTGTGTGTAACTGCATGTAGTACTATAGCGGTATAGTATTTAAATTCCAAGGGAAAATATACAAACAAACTGAGGGAATTGCCATGGAATCACCAATATCCCCGGTTGTAGCAGATATATTCATGGATAGGTGGGAAAACATAACAATTGAAACGTTCACCCCCACCCACTCCAAAAGTATGGTGGAGGTACGTAGATGACACATTCACTGTACTTAGAACAAAGGATATAGATAGGTTTTTCGAACACATTAACTCAAAGGTGGAAGCAATTCAATTCACTTATGAATTAGAAAGTCAGGAAGGGCAACTGCCAATGTTAGATTGCAGAGTAAAAACGAAGGAAAATGGGAAGTTAAACAGTAGTGTTTACAGGAAACCCACACATTCAAACAGATATTTGTACTTCCGATCATCCCATCCTATGTCAGTGAAAATAAAATTGGTGAAATGTTTAAGTGACAGAGCACAAAAACTAAGTAGTACCAAGAAAAATCTAAGACAGGAAGTGAGGCATATAAGAGAGGCTTTGAAACTTAATAATTACATTGATAAATTAGTCAGAAAGTATGTCGGAAATGTACAAATAAATTAAATAACAGTGATAGTGATAGCGATAATAATAATGGTAATATTATTAGCGACATACATGCCAAAAATGCACAAGATAATGACAAAACCAACAATAAGGAATCGAAATCATCAGTAGTAATTTCATACAAGGAAGGAACCTCAGAAACCTTTCACAGAATTCTTAACAAGGCAGGGATAAAAGTGGCTGGCATTCAAACCCACAAAGTCAATTAGAAAGAAGCTTTGTTGGTGAACGAATCCTACGGAACCAATTCATTAAAACAGTTTAGTTTATCTAATACTCCGCCAACAATAATTGCCAGGTCAAATATACACAAGCCAAAGTAGTAGAACAGGGTCCGTCAGTCAGACTAGTGGTGCGTAAAATGCCTGGCAGGAAAATCTAGATTAGTTGCCTCGAATGAAATAGGAAAGCAGTACACCCAAATACAATTACACACAACCATACAAATAGGCTGGATTGGTGGATAAGATGACAGTTCTATCTACATATAGAATCCCGTTGATTTCCGTGCATTCTGTTTTTTGTATATTCGTAAATATTTTATTTAAGCTAGTTGGTAATTAAAAATTCGAATAACATGACTGAAAAACGTATCTTAACAACACCTGCTTAGATAACATCAACAAATCTCTTTTAGTTTACAGTTAAGTAGAAATACTTTCATAATGAGAGTTTAAAATTTTAGTTATAATATAATATATTTTACAAATAATACGACGAAACAACTGAAGAGTCGGCTAAAAATAGAAACAAAGAGAACAAGTGAAAAATAGTAATCGAATAGGGGTTGAAATTCTACAGATTAGATCAGCTTTAGCTAAGATGTAGTTGGTTCGATAATGACAGACTGTTTGCCAAACATACACAAGGCGTGGCAATGCACCATAAACGCCGCCTAGATCACTAATCAATATTATTATTGTTCCCTTGGGTTCCTAGTGGAACATAGGGATTCAACTGCACGTCTCCACTTGCTTCTGTCTTCTGCTGTACTTTTCACCTGCATCCATGTTAGTCCATACTGTTTCAACTCTTCTTCACACGATCTCCTCCATGTCACCCTTGGACGTCCCACTCCCCGCTTCCCTTTCGGGTTCCACTCGAGTTATGGCCTGACGCGCGATGTCACCCAACGGCCTCCTCAGCGAGTGTCCAATCCATCTCCACTTTCTCCTGCATATTTGTTGGGCGATTGGTTTCTGATTTGTTTGTTCCCATAGTTTCTTGTTGGTTCTTGTTGTTTCCGGCCATCTGATCTTGAGTATAGAATGAAGACAGTTGTTGATAAAGGTCTGCAACAGGCTGTTGGAAATATTCTTCAAGTTTCTGATCCGTATAGAAAAAGTGACTGACTTGACGTTTGTATTGAAAATCCGAATAACTTTGTTGTTGATGCAGGCTGAGTGACGAAGATTTCCAGATTGGTTTCAGGTTGATGAATGTGTTTCTCGCCTTCCCGATTCTCGATTTGACATCCTCGTCCGTTCCTCCTGTAGTTGAGACAATGCCCCACTTAGATAAGTGAATGAAGTTACCTCTTTCAAATCCCTCAGTTGATGGTGTTTCGGCCCTGGATGTTGCTGTTGCTGCTGTTGTTGTTGTTGGTTGGTTACTTTCATGACCTCCATCTTGTCTATGTTCACCTGGAGTCCTGTCTTCACCGGCTTCTTCTTCGACCAGTTTGTCGGTTTTCGCTTGTAAGTCTTCGATTTTGTGTGACATCAAACATAAGTCATGCGCGAAATGCAGGTCTTCTAGGTTCTTCACGTCGGTCCAGGATATCCCTGTCTTCTTGTCTCCCACTGTCTGATGCATAATCCAGTCCAGTCCACCACAATTAGGAATATCATTGGTGATAATAAGCACTCTTGTTTGACTCCTGTGTTTACTCCAAACGCTTCTCTGAGTTTTCCGTTGTGGATCGCTTGACATATTGAAAATCCCCATTGAGTCATATGACATATGCCGTTGTCGTACAACTGTTGAATAAGGTTGATGAATATTTGGGGTACGCCGTAGTACTCGAGTGGTTTCCAAATTACTTCGCGGTCAACGCTGTCGAAGGCCTTCTCGAAGTCTATAAAGTTGAGGTAGAGGTTTGATTGCCATTCCATGCTTTGTTCAATGATGATGCGTAGAGTTGCAATTTGGTGAGAACATGATTTGCCTTCCCTGAATCCAGCTTGTTCTGGTCGGAGTTCTGTATCCAGTGCGTCCTTTATTCTCTCCAGGATGATGCGACTCAGCATTTTACTTGGATAACTAACCAATAGCGAAAACAAATTTAAAAACCACAATGTAACGGCCAACAGCTACTCGCCGCATTTTGAATGCAAAGAACCAATCGTTACATACTATCGTATAGTTGACATGACTCACTTGAGACATGAAAAGTCACAGAATTCTTCAAAGACAGTGAAAAGACGGTTATTTGTCGATATATCTATGTGTGGTTCTGTTCAACAAAGTAGTAATAACATGAAAAACTCAAGATTACCTCAACATTTGGCGTTAGGCACTTGGCGGCTATACAGACAAGGGGCAAAGTTAAACTTTAAGCACCACTAACTAACTACCAATCAGGGAATGACCTCGAACCCACCAATCACATGAAGGAGGCATTTTTGTGTATGGAATACATATATTTATCAAAAATTTGCATAAAAGCTGTATGCAAAAGAGTTACAGAGGATAGCTTCCTCTCGTATGTGATAAAAATAGCTATCAGTTTTTAGGTTGGAGTATCAACAGAACATAATTCCATTGTGGGCGAAATTTATTTTGATAAAGTCTCATAGCTTTATACAGTAATATTTCCTGAGCAATAGATTGTGCTCGAAACGTGGTCATCAGTAAATATTACTGTATAACAACACTGTGAGACTTTATCAAAATAAATGTTACTCACTATGGAATTATACTCTACCACAGAGCACAAGTTCTATTCTTATATCAACAGAGTAATTTAACCACATTCTATGCATGTAATTATTTAGGTCTACTAACCCTACCAATAACCCATGTCTTTCCTTAACCTAACTCCAAAGAGAAAATATCCCTAAACTAACTGTAATCTAATTCGAACCAACCCTAATGTCGCCTTTATTAGGTAAACCTAACCCTAACTTGTCCCTGGCTTAAGGCGTAACTTAATCTTTCCCAAATCTATGCTGAAACTTGCCAAATATCCCATTTAATAACATAACACTTCGATGAGCATATTTGAGTGATGATGACAAGATTACTTGCCAGATTTCACTAACTTGCTCAGTGAGCGTTTCAAGGTCATCGGTGCGGTCGCATCCCACTGGTAGTTAGTGGTGCCTAAAGTTTAACTTGGCCAGACAAGGTAATTTCTAAATACAAAACAAGAACTGTAGAATAAAATGAGTTCACTAAAATTCAAGCGGAATTCCCAACAAGGTGGAAATAATAAGAACTCCCTCCTCAAGAATCACACAGCAAACAGTTCCCCTAGACATTTCAGTGTAAGAATGACCTCACATCACGTCTTGAAACAAGACGTTTTCAGTGCATCTCACAACCTCGAGTGGAAGCACTAAAATAAGAGACTAAACAGGGATAAAGAAAAATAATGAGAATCAAGTCGGCATGTGATATGCAAATGTTGGAAAGATTAGATCCAGTATAGGAAAGAAACTAATGAATTGAATGTAGGATTTTCCCGTCGATTGATTGGACAGAAGTGCTTGTTCTTAGGTAGACATATCTGTCGGCTTCTTGTGCAGATGCTTCGACGATGTCTGGGCATGTAATTAGAAGTTGACTAGTAATACCAGGATACTATCTACGTAAACTTCATTATCTTTCCACCAACATTCTGTTTATACTGGTTTCTTTGTTAATATAAGCAGCCAACATGTCAACCAGAGACCGAGTACTTCGGTCAGATCAATTGATGGGAAAATCTAAAACTCAATTAAATAATTGATATGACCCATCGCACAAGAATGGGGTGATTCTCTTGGCCTAAGTGGTCCAGTGGATAACGCTTCAGCTGGCGTTTGAAACTATGAGAACTGGGTTCGAGCCTCGGTGAGAACATCATCAGTCATTAGGGAGTGCATGTACATTCAGCTGGAGGACGAGTCCCAAAAAGGACGAAATGTGCTTTATCCTGGATTCCACTGCTAGTCACCATCCAGCAATTAGCTTCTAATTAGAAATAAACGGCTAATAATTACAAAGTTAGTTAAAACATCCAAATAAGTATAAATATTGGGATTCAATCGTTGAGGAGCGATTTTTCAAAAAGTTATCTCAGTGCACTCAACTTGTAAATAATGTCATCGCTATTAACTGGTAGTCATCTAAAGCTTTTGTGACAGTATCTCGTATATACCACAAACTCCAAACAGAATATTATCCGATCAGTTACTGTTAATTGATTAAAAATGCCCATTAAAATTTTCAAAAGAATAGACACGGAACAAAGACTACTCTTTCATCATCAGGTTCTACAATTGTATATACATTATAATGAATGAATGAATTAGTCTTATGAACGACATTAATGTTTAAATAACATCAAATCAATAATATTGATAAATTACAGCTGAACAGCATCAACATAAAATAAGCTGAATGTCAGAAGAATTAGGAAAGGTAATAGTACAAATTCATGAGTTTATAGTCTCTACTGAGGGCCAGGGCAGTAGTAGGGGCTGGACTTGTTTCTTTTGGACACAGAGCACTGGTTGTTTGAGGCGAATTGCAATAGCCTCTGCTGTTTGGAGCAAGCGGTGTTTCGACGATTTTGGTAGTTTGTTAGGCACCCGGTATATTATGGAGAAGGATTCTTCTACGCTGGCTGGCTTTGTGACCGGTTTGCACCAGATGGTCTAATATCGAGCTGTTAATAGTTTCAACTACACATTTACTTAGCCATATTAGGAGATGTTCTCGAGAGAGCACGAAAAATCAAGTTCCTAGAGCAACGGCCAAGATTATTCGCTCCACAAGCGCAGTTTAATTGATAAATACAATTTGAAGTGGCCAGTCTAGGTACTTCATCTTTCAGTCGAGGTAGCGCCATCGGTCTTGTAGAGAATAAGATGTGTAGTTCGCCAGCATTAAAAGTTCTTTGAACTGATTTTCTTAATTTCTTCGTAATTATCTCACTTTGTATATCGCCCATGAATTGTAGTCGTATATATAAAGAGGCTTCTTGTTTATGGATAGTGAGTAGTCCTTTTCCGCTTTCTTAGTCATATGTTTCTTGATAAATTTATCGGGATAGATATTTCAAATCAAAGTATTATATACAATGCTTAATTCATCTTCAATTACTTCTTCAGAGCATATAGCTCTAACTCTGTAGCTGAGGGTCTTCACTAAATTTCTTTTGCATTTGAGAGGAACGAAGCTGTGAAAATGTGTATATTGTCCTGTCCATGTACTTTTCCTATGCAAATTTCTTTTTATGCTACCGTCTTGTTTTCTTGTAAGTGGGATATCCAGGAAGGCAATTCTGTCTTGGGATTCCTCTTCGCATGTGAATTTCATAGCCGAATGTACTTCATTGAATTCAGCAATTATTGTACTCCTATCGGAACCATCATCACAAAGAATGGTGTCATCCATATGTTGGCAATCAAATGAGAGCTTACTGATAAGGATGTTAAGAGGTCCATTTTCTATTACTTTTAACTCTAATTGTCTTTATTTCACTCATCCTTTGATACCGAGTTGAACATATCGACTTTTTAGGAGAAATAGACGTTGATCCATAAAATTAAAGGAAACAATAATACTAGTAATATGTCTAGTCTATATAAGTATTCGTTGCAAAGGACTAGGAAATTAAGTTTCCCCTTAAAAATTTAAAAATATGAACGGCACTATAGTAGGAAATCAATTAAAGACTGTCTATCTTAGTATCAGTTTCTATTCCAACCTCTGTTCGAGGGCTTTATTTCGTCTTCATTCCTAAGTGCTCTTCATTTAACTTTGTCACATAAGGAAGTTAAGACTTTCTGGCATAACTCGCCAACCCCCCATTCTCTTACAATTTATCAGTTAATGTATTCTACCCACTCTTCTTTATTATCACATTATTCCGCCCTGACATTCACAAAAAATGACAATGTTTCACTGCGTAGAACTTTGAAGGCTAAAAGCAGGCTGAGCATTGTGCCTTCGATCCAACTGAGTGACACTTCTGCTGACTGGCATTTTAATTCTTACAACCAATTAATTAGCTAAAGTCATCTTGTCGGATACTGAACACTCTCTTTCTCTCTTTGTTTTTATTCGCAACTTCATCCTTGTATCGCTTTGGATAAAACCAGAAGAAATTTCTGGTCAATTCAATCATACTACCTTTAGTACTGGTGGGGTATGAACAGTCAGATGTCAGAAAAGATCTTACAAACCTTCGTAGCATATATTTAATCCTACTCAAGCTAGAGTTTCGATATTTCCGTAGCAGTGGTTTAATTTTTACCAGGTTGGTTCGCTAGCTTCATGTCTCCCCCCCACAACCTTCCCTCTTTACCAGTCTTATTACAGGCTTAACGAGGTAAAGGAGGAGTGCGTCTGTAGCCGGGGATCGAACCCCGAACCATCTACCGCTGTTCCACTGAAGAACACATTCGCTCAGTTTTAGCAGGAATAGATTTATTATTTAATTGGTGGATAGTGACTAGCAGTGGAATCCAGTATAACGCACATTTCGTCCTATCTGGGACTCGTCACTGGATGTACAAGAAGCCGACATGTCAATCTGAGACCAAGCACTTCTGTCCAATCAATCGATGGGAAAACCTCAAATTCAGTTAAACAGATTCACTATGGCTGGCTTTTTCTGTAAAAAGCAAACGTTTTCTAAATCTTCTTATCACTTGAAATCTCACTGACTTTGTGTAATAGAGAAAGGCATACCATTGTACGTGTGAAAATTTTCCATATTAGTTTGCTTATTAGATGTAGCATACAATCAATGAAACAGTATTATTTACTGGATGACAAAGTTTCGTACACAATTTATTTATTGTTCACAATCATTTCATCAATGATTGGTTTATATTTGAATTTCATCAATTATAATCACACGACTTCGAAACTTGAGTTCTTTAGTTTTCTTTGTTCTCTCCTATTTATCGTCGTAAGTGTGCTAGTAGAATTTTCTAGATATCTGCGTGGACAGGTATTTTTTATTTTTGATTACAGCTTGATTTCACACAGTATGTTTTGGTACATGTATGGAATTATCAGCATGTGATATCGGTAGCCCAAATTTTGCAGGCCGACCTTAGGTATCAGGTGTGCGTTGGCAGCGGATCAAACCCTGGACGATGTGCATGGTCGGTGAGAGTCCTAACCACTGTGCCACCGACGCACGTGTTGAATCATTCCTATTACACGTATTTTCAGTTGATTCGATAATGACGACATGCAAGTCAAATGTGCGCAAGACAACACCAACAATAAAGAATCTAAATCATCAGTAGTAGTTGCATACAAGGAAGGAACCTCGAAAACCCTACTCAGAATTCTGAACAAGGTAGGAATAAAAGTGGCTGGCATTCAAACCCACAAAGTCAATTAGAAACAAGCTTTGTCGGTTAAAGGATCAATCCTGTGAAGCCTTTAAAACAAAACAATTTAGTTTATCTAATACCCTGCTGGAATGATTGTCAGGTCAAATACATAGGTCAAACTAGTAGAACAGGGGCAGTCAGTCAGACTAGCCACATACCTAGGGAGGACTCATCGATCTCTACAAGTATGGGCTGGATTAAGAGCATATTCCTAAATGGCTCCAGAAAAAAAGGAATCTTCCGAACCGATTAACGGTGAGAACAGGAAACCTAGCTCTTCTATTGCGAAACATATTATAGAGACAGGACAGAAAAGTGACGTTAACACATCTTTTAAACCTATCTATAAAACGTGTTTGGGGAACGGCGTATCCTAAAGTTTGTGGAGTCCCTAGCAGGCAACTAGAAAGTTCAAACCACTTCTATGCATTCAGAGCAACAATTCGTCATCATATTAAACCACCTTCCTTGGTAAATTTTGTTTTGATACCAGCCAGGGTAGATGTACTATTATCTCTGCTCTTTGGTTTAGTGGTCTTCATTGTTATTTTCAACTTGAATATGTCCTTTTAACTTGACCTGTGTCTATTTTCTCACCTCTTACCTCTTTATTAATTTCATGTATAAGCATTCCTATGACAAGTCCGTGTGTGCTGGATCAGATTGTTCGAAATGGGTGTTGCGCAAATACATTACACGATTCAGACAAATTACATCTTCTTACTGCTTTATCTAAAAATCTAGATTGTTTGACCTGAACAAAATAAGAAATCTAAAGAATAGTTCGGCTATAGTACCACACCACATGCAATTATACACAACCATACGAATAAGCTGGATGGGATAAGATGACAGTTTTAAAATCTAATGTAACAGCAGGGTGGAGGGAGAGATTGATAACGGAAGCTTTGTCTATCGAATCAACTGCAAACCAACACGTGTAATAGGAATGATTCAACACCTGTCCACGCAGATATCTGGAAAATTCTACTACCACGCTTACGACGACAAATAGGAGAGAACAAATAAAATTATAAAAATAAAGTTTCGATGTCGTGTGATCATAATTGATGAAATGGTTTTGAACGATAATAAATTTTGTTGGAAACTTTGTCATCCAGTAAATAATACTGTTTCACTCACTGTGATCCATCTAATAAACAAACTAATGTGGAATTACTTGCTACCACAGTGCACATGTTTTATTATTATTGTTTCCTTTAATTCCTAGAGGAACATAGGGCTTCAGCCGTGCGTCTCCATTGAGTTCGGTTCTCTACTAGAATCTTCACCTGGCTCCATGTCTGTCCACACGTTTTCATCTCCTCTTCACATGACCTCCTCCAAGTCACCCACTCCTGCACTGACCACCAACTCGCTGCTTCCCTTTCAGTCGGGTTCCACTCGAGCAATGGCTTGTCTAGTGATGTCACTTGATGCATTGTTTCCTCAGAGTATGGCCAATCCATCTCCATTTCTTCCTGCCTATTTGTTTCACAATCGGTTCCTGCTCAGTTGGTTCGCTCCCAGAGATCCCTGTTGCTGATCTTTTCTGGCTGGCCATCTGATCTTGAGTGGTATTGAGCGAAGACAACTGTTAATGAAGGTCTGTAGTTTGTTTGAGATGCTCTTTATGACGCGCAGTGCAAGTCTCTGATCCGTATAGTAAGTAACACTGACTTCACATTGGAGTTGAGAATCCGGATCTTATTTTTGATGCTGAGTAGTGCTGTTGACCTCCACACAGACTTGGGAGTAGCGAAAGCTTGTCTTACTTTTCCGATTCTTGCTTTGATATCCTCGTCAGTTCCGCCTGTAGTTTTACACATATATTAAAATTTTTTCAGATTTCACAAAAGCGCACAGTCTGTTTGCTGGTGATAAAAATCAATTAGGTTTAATATATGAGCAAAAAAGGTGAAGAGTTCACATTTTTGTGCTTTTGTTTTAATCATTACAACTTAGCATAACTCTGTCTGAGTGTTAAATATGTATATATATTTTTTAAAAGGAATAAAAATCAATAATTTTATTCAGAGAACTCTAGATAGACTAAAGTATTACTATGATTGTCGTTTATATTTATGGAATGCACCTTATAGACTTTATCATGTCATCGGTATGCTGTTAGTGACAATGAATAATTCCGATAAGTTTAGTTACATTTACGTAAATAAATGCAAAAATGTAAAAATTGTTACATTATTGTAGAATTAGTGTTTAACCACACACACACACACACACATCGTAAATGTTCATTTAGGCGCTCCAGGAAACGGGGTAAAGTTCATATTATTGTTGAGTATCATTATGCAATCAATGTAATTCATGTTTGATCAAGGAGTGATATCAGTTATAAGACCACTGAAGACCAGGAAGTACTCAATAGGTGTTTCGTCCTAGTTTGGGATTCATCGGCAGCACTCACCAGTCTGGATTTGACTTCATAACCTTCAGACTAAAAGGCGACCTCATTTGCCATTCAGTCACTGGAATCTGACTCAATGACTTATGAATCTCGATATAATGCTAAATATTGGCTGGTCATAGGGTGAATATGCCTAGAGTCCAAGTCAGAAGTCATAGGGTTCACTCTGTCAGGAATGCGAACAAAACATTCACCGATAATACTGGCTGGTGGTGGTCTTAAAATCCTGACTGAGTCAGGTCTCAGTGGTCATAACGTTTACGAGACTTTCCTGTAACTGAAATGTCTTGTATTCCTATCCTAGTAGTTGTGTACTGCAACCGATGAGTCCTAAACTAAGACGAAACGGCTGTCTAGTACTCCCTAGACTGATACCAGTCCGGGATCAAATTTGAAACAAATTTATTCCTTACAAAATAACTCTTGAAAATAATGTAATTTATAAATGTATAGATTTTGCATAATAATAATAATAATAATAATAATAAGGGAAGCTTTATTTTCAACAAAACCTTTATATAGAGTACAGAATCTCCAGTGTATTGTGTCTATTACTCCTAATTAAGCTCTAGTTGAGATAATGATCTGCAGTATTCCACTCATATAAGGGAAGAGGAATTCAGTTAGAAGTTATATTTTTTAGTTATTTCATTCTCAAGCTGTAGAGTATATTATTATTATTTTTCCCTTGGGCTGCAAGGGGAACATAGGGCTTCAACTTTGTTCTGTTTTGTGCTGTCCTCCTTAAGTGGGCCCAAGATTGCCCATAATCTCTCACCTACTCCTCGCATGATCTCCTACATGTCACCCTCAGACACATGCCAGACACGTCGTTTCCCACTGGGACTCCACTCAAGCTATATCCTGCATTCCGCACAATGTCATTTGACAGCCTCCCCGACGTATGCCTAATCCATCTCGACTTTCTCAAACATATTTGTTGAGAAATAGGCTCTCGCCTGTTGGTTCGTTGAAGGTCAGAGTTTCTTCTGGCTAATTCTTTCTGGCCGGCCGTCTGATTTTCATTGAGGAGCGAGCGAAGTGGACAGCTGTTGATGAAAGTCTGTAATAACCGTTGGAAATGCTTCTCGTAATACGCAGTGCAAGTTTCTGACCCATATAGGAGAAGCGACTGACTGACTTCACATTTATGTTGAACGGAATCCGAATCTCGTTCTTTATGCAGTGGAGTGCAGAAGATTTCCAAACCGACTTCAAATTTATGAAGGCGTATCTTGCCTTTGCGATTCTGGCTGGCTGACTTTGACATCTTCATCTGTTCTGTAGCTTGTAGTTGAAACCATGATTCCTAGTGAGATGAGTTAAGGAACTGAGGTAACCTGTGTCAAATCTCTCCCGTTGATGGTGATTGGTGCTGGTTTTTGTTGCTGCTGCTGTTGCTGTTGGTTGATGGGTATCTTCATCACCTTCGTCTTTTTTGATGTTCATCTGGACTGCTGTCTTCTCTGGTTATCTACGGCTTCAGCCAGTTTGTTGGTTTCCGCCTGCCTGTGTGCCTGCCTGTAAGTCTTCGAGTTGGTGTGACATAAAACAAAAGTCATCCATACGCGAAATCCAGATCTCATGGAGTCTTTTTATCGGTGATCCAACGTATTTCTGTTTCTTCACTCTCAGCGCTCAATCTGAAGCACAGTCTAGTCCACAATAATCAAGAATATCTTCGGTGATAATAGGCAGGACTGTTTTGTCTCACTGCTGTATTCACTTCGAACGCCTCATTGAGTTTCCCGTTGTGGATCACCTAATACTTGGCATTGTCATATAGCCAGCTGTTGAATGAGATTAACAGTGACTTTAAGCACTACACACCGCAGCGTTGAAGGTGTTTACAAATTACTTCTCTGTCAACGCCCGCCATCAACGGCCTTTTCGAAGTCGATGAAGTTGCGATTGAGAGTGATTTGACTGCCTTATCTATGCTTTCTTCGGTGACGTTTCGTACAGTAGCATATGTACGTATTTACTACACTTTCACACCGACAAATGAAATGTTTCCAGAGATGCGTCATTAAAATAATAAGTTCCTGATGACAATTACGTAATACAGAAAGCATTATTCGGGTAGAAGCTAAAATTTTTTTCCTTCACGTTCCCCAGTGGAACATAGAGCTTCAAGCTAGTGGCTTGAAGTTTCTGTAGCAGTGTTTATTTTACAGGATGGGGTTGCTAGCCTCATGCCCAACCTTTCCTCTTCATCAGCATTATTTCTGACTTAGCGAGGTAAAGGAGAGCGTCGGCCGGGGATCGAACCCGGGACCATGTGCATGGTCGGCGAGCGTCCTAACCGCTATGCCACCGACGCACAAAGGCTAAAATAAAATAAGTAAATCCAGCTGACGTGACATAACTGGCAGGAGTGAAGGAGGGAGGGACAAGTTAAGATGAAGTCATCAGGAGAAGAAATGTAATGCAATGTGAGGGTGAGTGGGAAGACTAATTAAAAAAATTAAAGAAATTAGAATTAACAATTAGGTAAATTATAGATAAGGTTTTATTTTGATGAAGTCACACACTGGAGTGTTATACAGTAACATTAACTGATGACCAAGTTTCGAGCACAAATTATTACTGCTCATAATCTCATATCAAGTCACTCACTCACACAACTTTCTTGCTTCATTTTATATACATTAGTGAAATTGATGATTAGACATTTGAATAAGGACATCTGAAGCCCTACGTAGGATTCTCAATAAAGTAAGAATTAGAGTGTCATTCTTAACCTACAAACTCACTCACTCAGGCAGGACAAGCTCTGTAGGCTAAAAGACTCAATGGACCTAACTAAACAAAAAATATAATTCACTGAATACCTTGCAATGACTGTAAGTTGTGGTCAACTACATAGGTGAAACTAGTAGGTCAGGGGTAGTCAGATTCTCAGATCATTAGAATTTAGCTAAGGTTAGAATGATTGATCCCACGAAGATACGTAATTCTGAAAAAAGCTCAGCAATTGCACTGCATGCATGCACTAACACACATCTTCACACAATAGGGTGGGAGAGGGTTAAAATTCTAAAATGTAATATAGGTAGGTGAAGATTGAGAGATTGATTACTAACTGAATCCTGTTTTATCGAGTCTACACCCAGCGTATGCGCAATAGAAGTGACTCAATGCAAATACCAGAGATGTGGAAGATATTATTACCACCAGTCAGTCAAATCAGAGGAGGATAATGAATAATCTTGAAATTCTATTTCAGTTCACATGCATCACAAGATTCTAACAAGTTACTTATTTTGACTATAAGAACACTCGTCTTATTTCCCATCTGATTGTGCTTGATTGATAACACTCATATTATTATTTCTGAATGTACATCATCCCATATTGATTTTTAATCAATCAAATGTCTAATCATCAACTTTTACTCATGTATATAAATGAAGCAAGAAAGTTGTGTGAGTGAGTGACTTGATATGATTATGAGCAGTAATAGTTTGTGCTTGAAACGTGTTCATCAGTTAATGTTGCTGTATAACACTCCAGTGTGTGATTTATCAAAATAAAATCTTATCTATGATGGAGTTATACTCAACCACAGTACCCAAGTTTTATACTTTTATCAACAATTAGGTCCATTGTAAGTTCACTGAATAAAAAAGCAATTCTTCGGTAAGCAGAATCCAGAATTCAACATATGGACTGCCAAAACTGCTGCAGTTTGAAGAAGTATAACCCGTACTTCTTCGGCAAGAGATCCTCAAACTCTTTGGATAACTTTGAAGTTGATTTGTGACTTCTCTCGGTGTCTAGAATTGATAAACTGTTCCAGAAACGGCTGTGACAGGATATTTTTTCCCTCCGTATAACCACTAGGATGATATCCGTGGAAATATTAACTCTTCACTGAACAGATATTTTAGACGACATTTTAGCATGCAATTTAATGGAGTATCGATCATTCTGAAATATTCCAACCCTCAGAAATTTAGTTCCTTCAATAATTATATACATAATAAAAGCTCTGTCATCCAATCATATAATGTCTCCTGCAATTCTCGAACGTCTTAAGCCTTTTGGAACAAATATACCTGAAATGTGTCCAACATGCCCATGAGACCGATATTAGCAAGAACTACAGTTTTAGCAGAATTAAGTGGTACCATCTTTTATTTGGTTGCCTTCTCGTCAGCTGCTTACAGGGCAAAGACATTATTAAATGTATCTACAAAAACAATTTTAACATACCTGAACAAAGTTCATTTTAAACAAAAATCAATCGATCAATATACGCATACACTAATAATATATACGTATATATATGCAATATTAAACACTATTCTGAACAATAATAATCATACACAATGGAAACTTTTCAGTATTTCGCATTCGGATGAAAGAGAGATGAAAAATATCCAGTTACCAGGCAGGGTAAGGAAAGACTGATAACTGCTTCTTTCTGAATGCATAAATCAGGTTTCAGGCGCTTGATAGAAATGGCTACCCGCAAAGGTTCATCAACAAGTATGGAAGATCTGAAGTCACAAATGTAAAACAAATCACAGTGGGATAAAAGCCAATCTACTCTCAGCCTGATTATAAAGGTGAAAACATTGCAGCGATGATCAACAGAAGGCTGAGTACATCACTAGCCAGAGCCTATCCTGCAGCTAAGCTCGTTCCCGTCTATCGAACAACTTGCTCTTTGGTGCATTCAAAAATCGATAGATATCCTTCTCATGTTAACTCCAACTGAATATACAAATTTACATGTATCTGCGGGAGCAGTTACATTGGGAGAACAGAAGGAAGGGCATATCTACGATTTTCTGAACATGTACCAAAAAGCTTACGTCTAAAGGGAACAAATGCTTCAAACAGCGCCATCGCTAGGCATCTCCTCGACACAGGTTATGAGGTGGACGTCGAAAAGTCGTTCAAAATTATCAATAGGCAAAAGAGCTCAATTCTCCTCAAGTATGCTGAAGCCATTTCCACCAATCGCCTGAAACCTGATTTATGCGTCCAGAAAGAAGCAGTTATCAGTCTTTCCTTACCCTGCCTGGTAACTGGATATTTTTCATCTCTCTTTCATCCGAATGCGAAATGCTGAAAAGTTTCCATTGTGAATGATTATTATTGTTCGGAATAGTGTTTAATATTGCATATATATGCATATATTATTAGTGTATGTATATATTGATTGATTGATTTTTGTTTAAAATGAACTTTGTTCAGGTATGTTAAAATTGTTTTTGTAGATACATTTAATAATGTTCTTGCCCTGTAAGCAGCTGACGAGAAGGCAGCGAAATAAAAATAAATAAAATAAAATAAATAAGTAAATAAAAGATGGTACTACTTTATTCTGCTAAAACTGTAGTTCTTGCTTTGTTCAAATTCATTAAGGGGAATCAATGTATGAGACCGATATTAGATATATTTTCAACTCACCATATCATAAAAATAGCAAGATGGCTGTCAAACATACTTAAGCCACTGCAGCTAAAAGTGGCTAAGAATAATTTGAAGGAGACGTTTGAATTTGTAGACAAAGTGGAAGATAAGAAGATCAATGATGAGATATTGATCTCGATGGATGTCACCTCCCTAATCGCTGATGTCATTTTATTAGAGACCACCGAATTCATCTGTAAATCTCTAATAGAAAATGATATGGAAGTAGGTATATCACCTCAGACACTACCAGTAACTGCTACATTGTACGATGAGTGTACGGTTTTAGTTTAACAACAAATTTTGCTGTTATGTGGAGGGCGCAGCAATGGGTTCCCTTCTAGGTCCTCTCTTAACCTATATGATGATGACGAAATTAGAGAATCGTCCACTCTCACTCTACTGTAGATATATGGACGATACTTTTATCGTGAATAGTAATAAAATCGATGCCGAGGTCTCTCTCTCTCCTAAAAATCAATATGGCTCACCCACATAATGATTTCATATATGAAAGGGAGAAGGACAACACCCTATCATTTCTTGATGTCGTGCTAACAAGAAGGCAAGATGGCAGTATTTAAGAGGGGTGTTTTCCGGAAGAAGTCATAGGCTTTTTGCAACACACCCATTTCAAGTCGTCCGTTTCTCTCGTGTACAAATGAAATCTTATCAGTACCTTGATGTATCTTGCTGGGAAAATCTGCACAACCAACACTCCAATTAATGAAATAAGGAAAATAGGAAACTTTTTATACGAGAACGGATACTCCGAAAATAATAATAATAGCTTTATTCCAAACAGTATTTGTGGTACAGGTATGGAATTTTCAGCGTGCATTACAATATTGCATCTAATTACCTCATAAATTTTATAAGATTTTAAAAATAAAAAGCAACAACAACAAAAAGAAAAAAGGATAAATAAAAGAAATTAAAAAAGAACAGCATTGCATTCACATATTTAAACAATGCACCACAGGATATGAAATATAAAATTAGTGTGTGATAGAATATGTGAGCAACAACATAATAGTAACAAAGAAAGGAGAACAAAAGCTAATGGGAACTTTTTTTGATATGGTTGTGTTGTCTGAGCTGAATAGTTAATTTGCGAAGCTTTCATCGCCCTACTAGGCGACGTCTTCAGTGCATAATTAAATCTGAAGTGAGCTTTCAGATTTCTCCACGAGTTTATTAATCATCTCTCCTGGTGACCTTGGACGTGACTGGTTGTTTTTGTGTGTTTTCACACCATATAGGTTACTTTTATTGTAAATCATTGTTTCTTTGACTTGAACTTTGACCCTTTGTGTGTGAGATTTCTTTCTTATCGGTTGATAAATTTTGTCTCTCTCGATGTGTCTACTGATTGACGATTCACTGGAATGCCAAGCTTCTAAAAATTCTCTAGCATTCTTGTTGTTTCCTCTGTCTAATATTTGAACGTCTGTTGTCCCAGTCGAATTGATGTCCATGGTTGTCTGTATGTAGTGATATGAGGGAGTGGATGTCATGTCTTTTGACAGCTAGCTTATGATCGTGGATACGAAGACGAAGGGGACGTCCACTTTGGTCAATGTAGTGTTTTTCGCAGTTGTTACAATTTATTTTGTAGATGATGTTGGTTTTATCTTCTTTCGTTGTTGAGTCTTTTGGTTGACATAGAATTGAGTGAAGTGACTTTGTTGGTTTGTGTACGACGTCAATTCCAAAAAGTTTGAAGAGTCTTGTAGTGACTTCTGAGATATCCTTTATATATGGTAAGGCGATTTTCTTTGTGCTTTCCTTGAAGGCTTTTGGTTTGATAGGTTGGCTTGAGGGTATATGTTTTTTGATGAAATTCCGTGGATATCCATTCCTTTGGAAGATGTCCATGAGATATTTTTCTTCAATTTTCCTTAAGGTGGGAGTGCTGCAATGAGTCCTGGCTGGTCCTCTTGAATAGTGTTTGTATGCAATTCCTCTTGTGTGCTACTGGATTGTTGCTGTTGTAATTCAGGATTTGGTCTGTGTGAGTTGATTTTCTATAGACTTGATTTTCTAATTCCCCTGTGGTTGTTCGCTTGACTAAGACGTCCAAGATTGACAAAATTTCAACTTTTACAATTCTCTACAGGGTGCCACCTCAACTCCCTAGGTTAATACGTCTTCGGTTGCTGAACATAGCTGAAGCAGTTGCCATAAAGCTTTTTCAACTAATTCTGTGTGTTCAGAAAAAGTTTGTTCAACCTCTCGCCTTCTCTTGACCTTCAACTCCAACCGAGAATAGTTATCTTTCTCTGTCTCTCAATGGCAACAGATAACTGCAAGTATATTATCTTACTATTTTAGTTTTCTTTGTACAGCTAACTGTATTATCAATATCATTCTGTACTGTAGTTGTACATCTGAATCTTATTTTCACACTGTATTATTATATCATCTTTCTTTAATTTCATTTTAGACGTTCTCGTTGAATGATTACACCGAAGTGCTCAACCTCATAGTAGAAATGTCGACTCCTTTTGCAGATGCTCTTTTGCTGATGTCTGATTATTTGACTTGAAGTAAATTGGTGGATGGTGACTACCGCAGTGGAATCCAGGATGCTCACTTCGTCATATCTGGATGTACCTACATTCCCCAGTGAGTAAGTGGTGATGTTCTCACTGAGGCTTGAACCCAATACCCATCGTTTCAAGTGCTGAAGCGTTATCCACTAGACCAATTAGGCCACGAGAGCTTTTGAAACGATGGGTATTGGGTTTGAGCCTCAGTGAGAACACCATCAGTGACTAGGGAATATAGGTAAATCCAGTTGATGAGTCCTTAGTAGGATGAAATTGGCATCCTGGATCCCACTGCTTACTTCGAAACTTATTTTCCCCACTACCCCTACTACTACACACATTCTACCTATACATTCACCACTAACTAGACTATATAATCACTTGAAAGAAATATTCTTTTAATTGTTATTATTACTATTATTATTATTATGATCACCTTGATTGTTATCGGTTAATTCATATCCCTGAACCCAGATCCTACATTTTATTGACCTCAATAATTCAAATTATTGTTATTATTGTTACCTTTAATTCCTAGAGGAACATAGGGCTTCAGCCGTGCGTCTCCATTGCGTTTAGTTCTCTGTCAGAGTCTTCAATTGGCTCCAAGTCTGACCACACGTTTTCATCTCCTCTTTACATGGCCTCCTCCAAGTCACCCACTCTTGCACTGACCACCAACTCGCCGCTTCCCTTTCGGCCGGGTTCCACTCGAGCAATGGCTTGTCTAGTGATGTCACTTGATGGTTTCCTCAGAGTATGGCCAATCCACCTCCATTTCTCCCTCCATATTTGTTTCACAATCAGTTCCTGGTTGGTTCGCTCATTGCCAGAGATCCCTGTTGCTGATCTTTTCTGGCCAGCCATCTGATCTTGAGTATTGAGCGAAGACAACTGGCTGTTGATGAAGATCTGTAGTTTGTTTGAGATGTTCTTTATGACGCGCAGTGCAAGTCTCTGATCCGCATAGCAAGTAGCACTGACTTCACATTGGAGTTGAAAATCCGGATGTTATTTTTGATGCCGAGTAGTGCTGTTGACCTCCACACAGACTTGGGAGTAGTGAAAGCTTGTCTTGCTTTTCCGATTCTTGCTTTGATATCCTCGTCAGTTCCACCCGCTCGTACTTGAAACGATGCTTCCCAGGTAGGTAGGTAAAAGAGGTTGTTTCTTTCAGGTTCCTTCCGTTTATGCTGGTTGTTGTCTGTTGTTGTTGCTGTTGGTAGTGCTGCCCAGGAATCTTCATCACCTAACTCTGTTTTCTCCATGTTCACCTGAAGTCCTATCTTTGATGCTTCTTCTCCCAACTTGTTGCTTTTCGCTTGCATATCTTCCAGTTTGTGGGAAGTCAGACATATATCGTCGGTGAAGTCCAGATCCTCCATTTTTTCTGTGTGAGTCCATTTTATGCCTGTTTCCTCATTGCCTGCTGTCTGTCGCATTATCCAATCTACTGCAATCAGGAAAATCATTGGCGATAATAGGCAGCCAGCTTGTCTTACTCCTGTCCTTACTTCGAAGGATTCCGTAAGTTTCCCGTTGTGGATTACTTGGCATGCAGCATTGTCGTACAGCTGTTGGATGAGATATATAATGCGCTTATGACTAATATTTTATGAAGTAAATGTAAAGCCCTGATGACAATTGACCGAAAATATGTATTCGCTGAAACCATCTCCAACATATATATATATATATGAGTAAAAATTTTGAGCATTGTGGATCAAATAAAGTGTAATTATATTTCAATAGTTTACACAGAATGATAAGTTTTTGCTTTTGGTAATATTTCGTGCAGAATTACTGCCCGTGTTCACACCACTGTCGGAATTGTTTTGTTCCTTATCTTTTATATTACATTCTAACATAGGCAGTTCCCCAGTTTCATTCTGTTTCCACAGTGAATTTTATTGAGTCGACATGACTGTTTATGTGTGTGTGAGAAGAATTTCTCAACATCGTTTTGTTTTTCCATAATTACTAACGTGTCGTATACATATCTCCACCAACATTTTATTGATGACCTGAATGGTTTAATTGCATTCTCCTCCCAAAAATCCATGAATGTATGTCAGCTATTATTGGTGAGATAGACGATCCCATAGCTACTCCTTCATTTTGTTGGTATATTTTCCCTTCGAATGTGAAATGTGTTGTTGTCAGACAAAGCTCCACCCCGTCTTATTATCTCTTCTACGAATAACTGTGTTCTGTCTTTTAAGCCGTTATCTTCTTTTAGTCTCGTTTTCAGAAGATTCTTCATGGCCATTTGAATGGCTATTTTAGTATATAGAGACTGTTTACATCAAAGCTGACTTGTATTTCTTCTTCCTCTATTTTAATGGTTTTTAAGTCATCTTAGTAATTCAAATGTATCTACTATTCTAACCTTCGAGTTGTCTCCTGTTGGTCTTAGTATTGTTGAGAGAAATCTTGACAGCATATACGTTGGTGTATTTCTAAAGTCTACAATCGGTCTTATTGGAACAAAACAATTCCAACAGTGGTGTGAACACGGGCAGTAATTTTGCTCGAAATATTACCAATAACAAAACTTATCATTGTATTTATATATATATATATATATATAATAGCTTGATTCCACACCGTATTTTTGGTACAAGTATGGAATTTTCAGCATGTGATATCGGTAGCCCAAATTTTACAGGCCGACCAATTGATATCAGATCTGCGTCAGCAGGGGATCGAACTCCGGACCTTGTGCATGGTTGGTGAGAGTCCTAACCGATGTGCCTTCACTACTGCATGGCCTGATGGAATGACGCAAAACTAACACAAGATTGTTCTTGTTTACTGACACCAGGTTTACGATTTTGAAAACACCAGTTCTTTGCTGTATGTCTATTCTGCTTTTACGCCTACATTCTAATTTGCACAAACGACTAGTGTAAACATGTGGGAAATTGGTATTTCTCAGGGTAAGAAGAGGCAGAGGTAGAAAGTGAGGCTGACAGACAGGGAGGGAGTGGAAAAAGAACCAATGAAAAACACAAAGCAAAATCAAGATTGATTCGATTAAAACAAAAAGTAAAAATAAACAAAAACGTGCAATTTTTTTCATTTTAAGAAGCATCTCGTGATGTTTGTTTTGACAACACTGTGAATTCAAAAAGAAAAAAAACAGGATTGTACCATTCGTGACCAAGCATAAAGAATATTTAGATAAAGCAATAAGAAGATGTAATTTGTCTGAATCGTGTAATGCATTTGCGCAACACCCATTTCGAACAATCTGATCCAGCACACACGGACTTGTCATAGGAATGCATACATATGGAACTAATAAAGAGGTAAGAGGTGAGAAAATAGACACTAGGTCAAGTTAAAAGGACATATTGAAGGTCAAAATAACAATGATGACCACTAAACCAAATAGCAGAGGTAATAGTACATCTACCCTGGCTGGTATGGTATCAAAACAAAATTTACCAAAGAAGGTTTAATGTGATGACAAATTGTTGCTTTGAACTCATAAAGGTGGCTGAAACTTTCTAATTGCTAGGGCTTCCACAAACTTTAGGATACGCCCCAAACACGTTTCTAGATAGATAGGTTTAAAAGATGTGTTAACGTCAATTTTATGTCCTGTCTCTTCTGTAATATGTTTCGCAATAGAAGAGCTAGGTCTCCTGTTCTCACCATTAATAGGTTCTGAAGATTCCATTTGTTTCTGGAGCCATTTAGGAATATGCTCTGAAGTCAGCCTTTACTTGCACAGATCGATGATTCCTCCCTATGTATGTGTGTGCACATGTACATTCAAATTGGTGAGTACAGCGGGATGTGACGTCATTTTTCGCATGTTCGAAGGGCTTAGATAGATATATTGGCTTTACATTCTCTATTATTATGATATTAGCTGCATAAAATGTCTTTTTAACAGCAGCGTTCAGTCTTTGTCTAGTTATCAAGCTGCTTTGATGTCCCATATAGGGTAGCTTGATGTACACGTCTTTCTTAGGGGCGAGTTGGAGAGTGGGTCTTGGTGTTCCCTGACTACTTTATTTCTCCTGATGAACTTGTCTGGATAATTGTTATCAACCAGAGTTTGTGTCAACTTTCTTTCTTCTCATCATCAAGTGTGTCTTCAGTGCATATTCGTTAGATTCTACTAAGGAGGCACCTTACTAAGGCTCTTTTGTACCGAACAGGGCAGAAACTTTTGTAATTAAAATACTGTCCTGTTCAGGTAGGTTTCGTATAAATATATCGCTTTATTGACCCATCAAGCTGTCGACTAAGCAAAATATCTAAGGAAGATAAACAATTATCTTCCTCTTCTACAGATGTAAGTGATATGCTATTCTGAACTTCATTCTTTCGATTTAAAATTGAGGTTGCAGAACAAGGCGCTTATCACTGATGAAGAATATTTTATTTATTTTATTTATTTTATTTTGATTTACAGCTTGATTCCACACCGTATTTTCAGTACAAGTATGGAATTTTCAGCATGGATATCGGTTGCCCAAATTCAGGCCGACCATAGATATCGGGTGTGCGCCGGCAGGGGATCGAACCCCGGACCATGTGCATGGTCGGCGAGAGTCCTAACCACTGTGCCACCGACGCACATATTGACGCATATTGACGACAAAGTGGAAACGCACCAGTGACCTTGAGTCCATGTGTATTTTACATGAAAAACAGCCTTTTTATTTACGAGAAAAATTCATTAGAATAATAGTAATAAAGAGAGGATAACTTTACCCTGACAAAATTCATAAATACTTCCTAAGATCCGGATTTTCAACTCCATTGTGAAAGTCAGTGCTACTATGCGGATCAGAGACTTGGCGCGTCATAAAGAGCGTCTCAAACAAACTACAGACCCTCATTGGCAGTTGCTTCGCTCAATACTCAAGATCAGGTGGCCGGTCATAAAAGATCAGCAACAGAGATCTCTGGAATGAGCGAAGCAACCTAGCAGGGACCGATTGTGACACAAATAGTCAGGAAGAAATGAAGATGGATTGGCTGGCCATACTCTGAGGAAACAATGCATCAATGAGTGACATCACTAGACAAGCCATTGCTCGAGTGGAACCTGAAAGGGAAGTGGCGAGTTGGTGGTCAGTGCAAGAGTGGGTGACTTGGAGGAGGTCATGTGAAGAGGAGATGAAAACGTGTGGGCAAACTTGGGGCCAAGTGAAGACTGTAGCAGAGAACCGAATGCAATGGAGACGCGTGGCTGAAGCCCTATGTTCCTCTTGGAATTAAAGGATACGATAATAATAATACATCCTAATTATTATGAAGGGTATTAGTTACATAGTTTCATATATATACATATACATATATCAGAAAATCGTTGCATCTATACAGGAAACAGTCCCTTCTCCTCCGGTTGACTGAATGGTAAGCAGACTACAGATGATATTAATAATAATAAACAACCCTAATCTCAATTCTTACCTTAACCCTAATCTTCATCTATAGATTTATAAACTCTAATCCTAACCCTAACGTGTTATTAGTCTATTATTATTAATATTTCCTTGTGTCCCGAGTGAAACATAGGACTTCAGCAACACATCTCCATTTTCTTCTGTTTTCTGCCGTTCTCTTCAGCTGGCTAACTCCAAGATTCACCAAACTCTGTCATCTCTTCCTCACACGATCTCCTCCATGTCACCCTCGCATTGACGACCCACTCGTCGCTTCCCATTTGGATTACACTCGAGCAATGGCCTGTCGTGCGATGTCATTCGGTGGCCTCCTCAATGTATGCCTGATAAATCTCCACTTTCTCTTACATATTTGTTGAGCAATCGGCTCTCGCCTGTTGGTTTTCTCCCATAGTTTCTTGTTGCTTATTCTTTCTGGCCGGCCATTTGATCTTCAGTATGGAGGCAACCAGTGAAGTGCAGCTGTTGATGAAAGTCTGCAACAAGCTGTTGCAAATCCTCTCCATGACACGCTGGCCAAGGTGCTGACCCGTATAGAAGAACTGAATTCACACTAGTGTTGAGCAGGATCAGAATCTAGTTCCTTATGCTGAGTGAGGAAGATTTCCAAACTGGTTTCAGTAGTTAAACACGAGATCGCGATGAAATTTGTACTTCACATCTTGCATAGTGTTTATAGTGGCACTATGATAGCAGCAAGTTGTGTATATATCCAAACCAAGTTCACTTTTAACAGTTTGAAAACATTTGGGCATTAGGTATATGATATTCATTATAATAAAGGTTTTTTTGTATTTACCAATGAATGAAAAAGAGCAAAACGATATTGTTGTTGTTTTTACTGACGTTTCGCTATTTAGTGTTGCTGCTAATAGCTTTATCAAAGTAGTATTGTTAAACCAGAATCTAGAAAATCTATATTGAAGACCAAGTCCCTAAAGATTCTCTATCTAATTGTGTCTATAAAATGAAATGCTTGGAATGTGATACGATATACATCGGACAAACCTCACCAGAGAGGAATCAAGGTAATCAGAAGAAATGAACAGCGTAGAGCATCTGTTCGACCACAGAGAAATCCGGTTGAACTAGAAAAGCTTGAAAAATCATCAGCCATAGCTTGTCTACACGCTATAGAATCAGGCCACAAAATTGATTTTGACAATATTGAAATCATCATCCAGAAAAAGCATTTCAGAAATCACAAAGAACGTGTAATATCATCAGAAGCACTTCATATCAAATGGAATCCAAATTGTCTGAGCTGAATAGGAATGATGGACCTAAACAGAACTTGACCTGGTTACAACACCCCCTCATCTCCCCCATGAAATGACAAAATCAACACGAATGTGATAAGCAATTTCACTACGTAAACACACACGCTGCTTTTATAATTTTACACACTTATCAAATCCAACAGTCATCTACACCTGATTTTGTTATCTTTACCAATTGGCCAATTTGACAACAACGTAAAAATGCCCCCATGCTGAGGAACGATGATTAAGTTGTTATATAATGTAAGCTGAGTGGATTTTGTAAATTCTAGTTTAATAATACTACTTTGATAAAGCTATTAGCAGGAGCATTAAATAGCGAAACGTCAGTAAAAACGACAACAATATCGTTTTGCTCTTTTTCATTCATTGGGAAATACAGAAAAAAACCTTTATTACAATAAGCAAGTTGTGTAAAATTAACCAAGCGTATGCGTAAAAAGTCATTGGTGCGTTCACATACAATCCATAGTCACTATCCTTTAGGTTGACCGCATTCCCAATTAACCATAAAAAACAGGTCATCAGTATGAAATAGTTTATAACATTCACTCCCTCACTCACTCACTCACAAACACACACACACGCACACAAACATTTGTTTTCATCTAGATTTTATTGCGTTTCATTTTGAAAAGTGCATTTATACACAATACGCAATTATCAGCATGTTTGACTGGAAAGTATTCACTTCTGGTGCAGAATCTTCATGTCATATGATAGTAATAATAATCGATAATATAATCGATAATATTCACCCAAAACACCTTTCAATACTCCACAATGTTCTACCTCCTTTGCCTTCACAATCTATCTGAAGATTTGTGGGAGAATATATTACGATTCATGTAAATAATTAGGTGATCATTTTGTTTTATTCCTTTACGTTCCCAGTGGAACATAGGGCTTCAAGCTAGAGGCTTCAAGTTTCTGTAGCAGTGGTGTTTATTTTTACAGGATGGGGTTGCTAGCCTCATGCCCAACCTTTCCTCTTTACCAGCTTTATTACTGGCTTAGTGAGGTAAAGGAGTGCGTCGGCCGGGGATCGAACCCCGGACCATGTGCATGGTCGGCGAGCGTTCTAACCGCTGTGCCACCGATGCACATCGGGTGGTCATAACAATATGAAATAGAGTAGATACAATGCATTCTGGGCGTTGGTGGTTCAGCGGTAGAGTGCTGGCCGACCATACACGTGGTCCGGGATTCGAGTCACGGCCGGCACACACCTTTATCTCCCTTAGCCGGTTATAATCCAGACAAAGAGGGGAGGTTGGGCGTGAGGCTAGCAATCCCACCCCGTGATAAAAGACACCACTGCTACTGAAACTTCATAGGTCAAGCTTGAAGCCCCGTATGTTCCACTGAGACCTCAGAGGAAGAGGAAAAAAATATTAAATGCATTCTGATAGTTGGGAAACACATGACAAAGAAAACGGAAGAGGACTACTCACTATCCATAAACAAGAAGCCTCTACACAAACGACTGCAATTCAAGGCCTGCGATATACCAAGCGAAATAATTACGAAGAAATTAAGAAAATCAGTTCAAAGAACTTTTAATGCTGGCGAACTACACGTCTTATTCTCTACACGACCGATGGTGATTCCTCGACTGAAAGATGAAGTAGCTAGACTAGCTGGCCACTTCCAATTGTATCTACCAATTCAACTGCCCTTGTGGAGGAGCGAGTTATATTGGCCGTTGCTCTAGGAACTTGATTTTTCGTGCTCTCTCGAGAACATCTCCCAGTATGGCTAAGTAAAGGTGTAGTGACAACCATCAACAGTTCAATATTAGACCATCTGGTCCAAACCGGCTGGCTAAAAAGCCAGCATTGAAGAATCCTTCTCTATCATCTACCGGTTGCCAAATAAATTGCCGAAAACATCGAAGTACTGCATGCTCCAAACAGCAGAGGCTATCGCAATTCGCCTCAAACAACCAGTGCTTTGTGTGCAAAAGAAGCAAGTCCAGATCCTACTACTGCTCTGGTCGGCCTTCAGTAGAGACTAGAAATTCATGAATTTGTATTATTATCTTTCCTAATTTTTCTGACATTCAGTTTATTGTTATGTTGATGCTATTGAACTGTAATCTGTTGATATTATTATTATTGATTCGATGTTATTTAAACAGCATTAATGTTGTTCATAACACTAATTCATTCATTCACTATAATGTATATATAACTGTAGAGCCTGATGATGAAGGGGTTATCGAAAAGAGTATTCTTTGTTCAGTAACCATTCTTTTGAAAATTTAAGTAGCCTAGTGGTTTAGCAGGCCACCTTTATAATCTGCAAATGGAACTCATTTTGACAGAGGATGTGATATGTATGTGGACTGATTTATGTTTATGCTGGAGTGAAAGAAGCTTGTAATGCAGTTGTGAACACGTGGGTTTCCTCCTGTTTAGGACTCGTCAGCCAGATTTGTCTGTATAACAGAAAATGCTCATAACGGATGGAATAATAATTGTTTGGGAAATCCCTTCTAAACGACCTGTTCTCAATATTTATACTTATTCTGGGATTTTTCAGCCAGCTTTTCTCCTAGACTATATATCATTATTTTGACATCTGCATTTCCTTGACATTTCCATGCAACGCCTAGAAGGTGGTAGTCTCTAGAGGTCCATTTACCGAAAGCCTACGCGGAATGGACAATACTTACATTTTAATAGTTTTTGTCCAAATAGCTAGCTATAAACGAGCACTAGTCAAGACACTGTACTTTAGAGTGAGAAGAATATGCTCTCCAGAGAAATTAGAGGAAGAATTGACGATTCTCGAAAAGATGTTGAAAAACAACGGTTATCCTCAGAGGTTCATTAACAAATGTGGAAGATGTGAAGGCTCAAAAACATCAAACAAATCACAGTGGAGAAAAAAAACCTGTCTCCATTCAACTAGATTTTAAAAGTGAAAAAATTGCAGCAATGATCAACATAAGATTGAGGACGTCACTAGCAGCCAGAGCCTTTCCTGCAGCTAAGTTGGTTCCCGTCCATCGGACAACATGCTCTTTGGTGCAGTCAAAAGTCGACAGATACCCTTCTCATGTTAACTCCAACTGTGTATACAAATTTACGTGTATCTGCGGGAGCAATTAAATTGGGGGAACAGAAAGAATGGCACACCTCCAATTTTCTGAACATGTGCCGAAAAGCCTACGTCTCAAGGGAACAAACTCTTATAATAGCGCTATTATCAGAAATCTCCTCGATACGAGTCATGTGGTGGAAATCGCAAAATCCTTTAAAATTATCAATAGACAAAGGAGCTCGATTCTCATCAAGTTTGCCGAAGCAATTTCTGTCAAACGCTTGAAACCAGATTTATGTGTACAGAAAGAAGCAGTGATCAGTCTTTCCTTGCCCTGGTAATTGGATGTCGTTATTCTCTCTTTCATTTGATTACGTAATCTTTGGCTTTAACCTCACCCCACTTGAAAGAGTATAATTTTGCTCACCTCTTGTTTCTATGATTTGAGTTGAACTCAGTACATTGTTACCTAATTTATTAGTCACTCACCACCTTACGCATCTCCCGTTTTTATTACGTAACTCCTTTTTCATTGTATGTATACATTTATTTTGTTTAAACTTGAACTGCCTGTGTAAAAACTATATCAGCGTAATTTTCTGAGCACTGTTCACTATTTGCGAAACCTTCCGTTAACTGACATCATGTAAAATTTGCAAGTGTGTTAAAACTTCTCTGTGCATAAACCTCATAAATTATTTAGGCTGTAAGCAGCTGATGAGAAGCCAAGGAAATAAGCAATGATGGTACCATATTATTCTGCACAAACCACCACTGTTATTCTTGCTTTATTCAATACCATACGTTGATTTGATCCCTATTACTTGTCTTTCTCTCTGTTTAACCTCTAATTTTAATGCTCCACCTTGTGGTTGTTTGTACATTGATAGTGTGTTGTTTGATGACATCATTTTTTGAGTTAATGACGGTGATTCTCATGTTGAACTGTGTGTGGGAATTGTCCGTGTGTGACTCTTGACAACAAAGATTTGACCCCAGCATTTTGGGAATATTATACTTGATTCTAAATACTTGTTTTGTACTAATAAACTTACCCTGTCTATACAGCTGCCTAAAGGTACTGTTGAAATAATTTTGAGTTGTTTTTACCTTATTACCTGAATAACACCACAGATTCCAACAATGGACGGTCGCCATTTTACCGTGTTTTGAGCATCCTGTGACTGTGCGTCTCTCAATGAAGTTTTGCACAGCTACACAGTAGAACGCAGAGATCAGACCCCTCCATCAAGACGCCAACGAGTTGATTGTGAGTGTAGCAGTGTTAGGGTTTCCACTGACACGCAAATCCACCACCTATCGTGTCAAACACTCAAGCTTCATCCACTAGGTGTTACTGTAACAGGAGAATAATCTCTTCAGCAACAGCTATTATTTTTATTATTCATTCACACTTTGAAGTTGCCAAAATATATCTGCCTTCTGGTTCGAGTCTGCCAGGGAATGAAAACACTTAATAAAATGCAAACACATCTGGCTGATATGTTATTAATGGGATGAAACGCACACTTGAGATTACACTGCCAGATACTACAAAAACCAAATGACACAAAGTAATTCTGACCCACTGATATAAGTATAAAACTTCGGCACTATGGTGGCAGAGTATAACTCCATAATAGATAAGATTTTATTTTCATAAAGTCACGCAGTGTTGCACAGTGATATTAACTGATGACGTTTCGAGCACAAATTATTACTGCTCATAGTCATATCAAGTTACACACACAACTTTTTTTCTTTCATTTATATACATGAGTAAAAATTGATGATTAGACATTTGAATAAAAATCAATATGGGATAATGTACATTCAGAAGTAATAATATGAGTGTTATCAATCAAGCACAATCAGATGGGAAATAAGACGAGTGTTTTTATATTCAAAATAAGGAACTTGTAAGAATATTGTAATATATGTGAATTGAATTGAAACAGAATATTAAGATTATTTATTATCCTCCTCTAATTTGACTGACTGACTGGTGGTAATAATATCTTCCATATCTCTGGTATTTGCATTGAGACACTTCTATTGTGCATGTGTTGGGTGTAGACTCGATGAACCAGGATGACTGAATCCTCGTTCAACGATGATTTACATTTATCTAGAAAAATTTATGTACAGAAATTGGTTTTACCTGACTATCAGGAGTCCTATACAAAAATGGGAGGTTTTCTTGGAACATATAGTAAGAAATTATCCTATGTTACTACATTTTTTAAGCGTTACATTGCTTATATGTAATCGTCTTTTTGAAACTACGCACTTCTGCTTCGGACGTATCTGAATGGACGATAGAGATTTGTCAAGGTCTTTATAAGATAATTATTTAATTCAGTCTTTTAGATTTTCCTGTCGATTGCTTCCACCGAAGTGCTTGGTCTCAGGTTGACATGTCTGTTGGCTTCTTGTTAAGATTCTTTGACGATGTCTTGGTATGTAATTAGAACTTCAGGGCATCCAAGCTGAAGCCCTATGTTCCACTTGTTACACAAGGAGTGAATAAAGCCCTGATCAATTACACGAATAGAGGTCAGTCAACTGAGATCGCCTGAGACCCTCCGACGTAGGATTCCTAATAAATCAGGAATTCTAGTGACATTTAAACCTACAAACTCACTCACTCAGGCAGGGACAAGCTATGTAGGTAAAAAGGACCTTATCGGTTGACCCAATTAGACTAAATAACATAATTTACAAAATATCTTGCAGTGACTGTGAGTTGTGGTCAACTACATAGGTTAGACTAGGAGATCTGGAGTAGTGGGATTACCTATCAGAACACAAGATTTTAGCTATGTACAGAATGACTGACCCTATCCTTTCAAACACTCAGGCTATTATTTTTATCATTTATTCAAACTTTGAAGTTGCCTAAATATTCGCCTTCTGGTTCGAATCTCACGGGGAATGATAACACTTCCTAAAATGCAAATACATCTGGCTAATATGTCATTAATGGGATGAAACGCGCACATTATAGATGACACTGCTGGCTACAATGAAACTAAATGACACAAAGTAATTCTCAGTGCATTCTCAAAGCATTCATACCAGGAGCTGACATATCAACAGAAACTGTATAAATCTGTATGGGGAAATCAACATTTCAACAAATATCAATAGGAACAGATTTATTGTCCTTCCCCCCAGACTCCCTATGCATATGAATTAAATCACATATATGCGAATATATTTAAGGTATCAGTTTAAACGCATCTACTGTGACAGGTACTTTTCAATCTGTAGTAAACAAATTCACATTAGTATTCTTCCACACTATGATAGGATTTACAAATGAGATGAAACTTCACTCGGTAGTGGCCTCCAGAAATGTTTGTTTCTAACATCAGTCAAGTCTTTAAGCCGGGTAATAAACTCAAGGATCTGATCAGCAAATTTAACCATATGTGACATCGTTTACTAGCAGTCACAATGAAGAGCACTGAGCAATCATTTATCCACTGAAATATCCAGCCTGGAAACTCTAAATCTTATCTAAGCATAGTAAGATGGCGTTCGCCCTGATTGAATCCGGTCAGTCAAGTCTGCAATATCGTGGGAGTATCACCATCGGGGCACACTTTTATATAATGTTAGATGGTTGGAGACAGTCGTGAGGAAGCTGTCAACACAAGTTTCACATTTGTTGGTACTCGTCAGCAAGACGTCTCTGCAAACCAAGAAGAAGTGTGATAATAACCACAAAACCTAGGACCATACCTTCCAGCTGATCACAAACCCTTCCCCACTAACTATGCAATACTAAGGCTCAGATTTCCACCACTCAATGAAACACTGTCAGCGGTTAAATGACACTGTAATATGACATCTACAAAGAGACATCGAGTATGTCCTCCTTTTAACAGAAAATTTACAACGCTTCAACGCAACTGAATACGTTTCAAGATATCAAGTTAAGTTTACTCGATTTTCAAGAAATATATTCTCGTACATGGAATTAAAGTTCAACATTCATTAATATAAATACCACTGAGAAAATTGACCTCCACGCATTATCGTTTATTGATAAGCATAACAATAAATGTTTCTCACTACACCACTGTGTGAAGTTGGTTCGAATCTCCAAGAAGGACATCAGTTCGTTCGAAGTTGAAAATACACCATGCCGACAAGTGTCAATAATTTCAGAATCTACAGACTTAGCTTCCTACAGATTGCCTGTACTCACCTAATCTCAATTTGAAATGCACAGTGATGGTCAGTCAGGCTACCTTGTGTCTATACCACGAACCTGACTGATCGTATTCAGTCAGCCCCAGTTCTAAGGACTAGATGAACGACACTATGCGCACCACAGTAACTGATCAATATATAATTTGCTGAGTGCATCTCAGTCGTCATTTCGGAGTAGCCAATGTTATGTCTGTCTATGTTATCTTCTTTACAGCTTATCGAATTCTGTCACACAGTGGTTCACATCGACTGAGATTTGGTTGGCAGTCACTAGTCAGCTCGGAAGCTACGCCTGGATATATGAGTTATATAACTGTTTGAATGCTCACAAACATGATGCCTAACTAGATAGTGAGAATTATTGGCCCTAATACAGGGGAGGACCGAGGGATCTTAGCCATTGCATTGTGTTCTAATACTTCAGATTTTCGAGTTTCTCAATGAAAAGTTAATTTGGTAGCATTTTCTACCTAATCAGCTCCGACACTTGTCAAAACAGTTATTAGCTGATTGCTCAACGAGTTCATCATAGAATCTAGGTGGCTTCAGAAAAAGCAACTTAACAATTGTTCATCCTTAGAAACCAGTTCTTCAAATGATAAGTTTCAACAACTCGACAAATCACAGGTTATGATTAGGCCTTTTGATTTAAAAACACCTAGTACTCCATCGGAACGCTACGCATCATCGTCCAACAGAGTATAGAATGGCAGTCAACCCTTTACCTCAGGTTCATTGACTTTGAAAAGGCATTTGATACAGTCGGGCGTGAAATAATCTGGGAACTCTTCTAATACTATCCCATTCAACATCTATATAATGACGAAACCACATATCACTTAATTCACAACGATAAGTTCACTGAGCCCTTTGAAATGAAGATGTCTTTATGGTAATGTCACTAGTTAGGTGATGCACAACGGGAAACACAGTGAAGCGTTCGAAGTGAATACAGCAGTGAGACAAGACAGCCCTGCCTCGATGATATTCCTAATTGTGGTGGACTGGATTATGCTTGAGATTGTGCGCTGGGGGTGAGGAAAAGGAATACTTGGACTGGCCCATAAGAAGACATTAGGAGATCTGGATTTCGCGTGTGGATGACTTTTGTTTATTGTCACACAAACTCGAAGACTTACAGGCAACAGCAGGCGAAAACCAATAAAGTGACTGAAGCAGCAGGCGGCGAAGACAGGACTCCAAGTGAATATGAAGAAGATACTAATAGCAAGAACAACCAGCACCAACGAGCACCAATGGGAGAGATCTAACAGAGATTACTTCGCTTCCTTCACTCATCTCACTAGGAAGCACGGTTTCAACTACAAGCGACAGAACCGATAAAGATGTCAAAATCAGCCAGCCAGACAGCATCGGAAAGGCAAGATACGCCTCCTTAAATCTGAAGTCGGTTTGAAAATCTTCTGATCTCACTCAGCTTAAACAAGAAGATTGGGATTTTCAACACATATGTGAAGTCAGTCATTTTATACGGATCAGAAACATGCACTGTGTATCACAAAAAGCATTTCCAGAAGTCTAGAACTGACTTTTATCAACAGCTGCCCACTTCGCTGGCTGTCTCCATACTGAAGATCAAATTGCTGACCCGTTTGGAAAGAATCAGTAACAAGAAACTCTGGCTGGCTAAAATCCAAACAAAATCCGGCTGTTCAACAAATATGTCAGAGCAAATGGAGATGGATTAGGCATCCGTTGAAGAGGCTGTCAAATGATATTGCGCACTAGCCATGCCATTGCTGCAGTGGAATCCTAATGGGAGGCTTATAGGGGATTATGGAAACAGCTATAAAAGACTCCATGGAAGACGGTGAAGTGAAGATGCGCTGTTGAAGCTCTATATTCCACTCAAAACTCATGGGAATAATAAATACTGAATAAATATCCACTAAATATTACAAGTCTGACAAAACATTTTATAGTTTCATAAATTTTAGAATCGCATAAGCCCAACACGTATTACATGGGCTGTGTAGAACTGCTGTACATCAGAGGTGAGAATTTACTGAAACACAGACCTTCTAAATGTCAGCTAGACTGAGAAAGAGTTTCGAACTAGGAAGAACCATTAGAAAATAATTGGTGGATGGTGACTAGCAGTGGAATCCAGGAGAACGCGTATTTCGTCCTATTTGGGACTCGTCCGTCAGTTGAATGTACCTGCATTCCCAGTGAGTGTGCGTCGGTGGCACAGTGGTTAGGACTCTCTCCGACAATTCATTTGGTCCTGGTTTCAATCCCCTGCCGACGCACACCTGATATCTATGGTCGGCCTGCAAAATTTGGGCTACCGATATCCATGCTGAAAATTCCATACTTGTACTGAAGATACGGTGTGGCATCAAGCTGTAATCAAAATAAAAAAAATAAAAAAAGAATGTACCTGCAGTCCCCAGTGAGTGCTAATGCTTCCACCAAGGCTCGACCCCAGTAACCTTAGTTTCAAACGCCAGCTGAGGCGTTATCCACTAGACCACTTGGGCCAAAAGAGCCACCTCATCCTTGTACAACGAGTCATTTCAATTATTTGATTCAACTTTTGATTTTTCCATGAATTGATTGGACAGAAGTGCTTGGTCTCAGGTTGACATGTCGGCTTATTAAATAATCAATATGACCCGTTGCAGAAGAATGAGGCGGCTTTCGTGGCCCAAGTGGTCTAGTGGATAACCCCTCATCTGGTGTTTGAAATCACGGGTACTGGGTTCGGGCCTCGGTGGGAACATCATCACTCGCTGGGGAATGCATGTACATTTAGGTGGCGGACAAGTCACAAATGGGACGAAATGCGCTTTATCCTGGATTCCACTGCTAGTCACCATCCACCAGTTAACTTTTGATTATATGCCCAGACATCGTCGAAGTATCTGTACAAGAAGCCGACAGAAATGTCAACCTGAGACCTAGCACTTCTGTCCAATCTATTGACGGGAAAATCTAAAATTCAATTATATAGGAAGAAATATCCCTCCAGACACTGATTTCACCTTGTAACGAAAACTTCCTCGGATCCATGAAGTGAATGTCCTCTAAGGAGCAAGTAGCACTGGAAAGCAATTCCATCTTATGTTTGATGAGATCTTTCCTTTAGCAATGCGCTTTATTTATTCTATGCGTGATATTATTTTTAAAGATCTAAGTTAATTTAGAAAAAGCGACGTGTAAAATTCCATAAATTCTTGTACTACTTAAATTGATTTCAGTAGGTTGTGGTTTTCAGATAATGTTTTTATTTTTGCCCGAATCAAAATCATTGAGCGATCGTTTCTTCTACATATGCTTTAATGTAGAGATAATAAGGATGACAAGCAACTTGTTATAGGAAGTATATTACTCCATTTCCAGGACTGCTAAAACTTCGCTCTCCTAAATATTGAGAATAAAGCTGTCTCTGCGTCTGTACATGTAGAAACAAAACTTTTTCAACTTTCCCTTCTTCTTTCATAAGTCTTTTAAAGCTGAATCTGTTAATTTTCTGTTTGCTGATATAATTTATCGCATATTGTGATGTATTACAATATACAATAAGCCATTCACGTCTAACTTATAAACACTGAAACTGGATATTCACTCACCCTTGAATTCACATTGAGCACCTCTGTCTATGAGGTCTTCTAAAAGTATTAGTAACATTTTTGAATTTCAGTAAATTGAATATTCCCAAAATTTATTCAGAACAAAATAGTTAGAGCGAACAATTGTGGTTTCAATAAATTCTTCGTTCTTCAGGCTCTACAATTATAAATCCATTAATTTAAGCATACAATAGTCAGTCAGCCAGTAAAGGCAAATTAGAATCATATCAGAAAGTGTATTGTGGAACAAGTATAAGTAAGATGGGCTGGAACAATAGTCAGTTAGTTTTTTAATATGCATGGTCAATGAGAACATGAGACAAAATCAGATGAAGTAATTTAATTTAATGATGTGTGTATATATATAAATATAGTCAACAGAAAAATACAGGTTTCGAGAGTGAGTGTAATTAGGATGTGTAAGACAATATGAAAATAAACCAACGAATGGGGCGGTCTAGATATAAGTTCAAGGTTATTGTATTCTTCTTCACATGCAAACTGAATAGCTGGGTGAACACTGTTAACAGAATTCGGAAGTTCTTGTTTATTAAGATTTCTATCACAAACGATGAAGGTATCATCGACGTATCGACAATAATAGTCAAGCCCTTTGATCGTGTCTTTGAGTGGACCATTTTCAAGCTTTACCAGGAAAATATCCTCTAGCATAGGGCCCAGAGGTGATCCCATGGCAACACCATCAACTTGTCTATAAAAACCATTGTTGAACATAAACTGAACATTCATAGTGCATTTCAATAATAATTCTTTGACTTTTTCGGATGGGATTCCTACATTTATCTTTCTTTCTATCAGCTGGTCACACATGTAGTTGGCTGTTTTGAGCAATGGGATGTTGGTGAATAATGATGCTACATCCAGTGTCATCATTTTCTTTCCCTTTACATTCAGGCTTTCGGTAGTTTCTACAAAACTAAATACGTCTTTTATACTGAATTTCACTAATTCGCTATGTAACGGTTCTAGTGCCTTTACCAACCACTTTGCTGTAGAATGATAAGGAGATTGACACATATCTAGGATGAGACGTAGTGGTACTCTGGGCTTGTGGAATTTCGGTAAACCATAAAATCTTGGTGTGTGCGTACCTAGATTCTTGGATTTATATGTACGCAGAATTATTTCCTACCTAATGAATAGTAAAAGTGACATGAAGTCATTACCATGGCAGTGTTTTCACTCAGTCCTCTGGAAAAGTTTCACTGTCACAAAGCTCTTGGGATCACTTTAAAGAATTAATAGATGTGTATAAACTTGAGGACTGTGGTAGTAAGTAATTCCATATTACTTTGTTTATTAGATGCTTCACACAGTGGAGTGACAGTATTATTTTCTGGATGACAAAAATTCGAAAAAATGTACTACTGTTCATAATCATTTCATCAATTATAATCACACGACTTCGAAACTTGAGTTTTATAATTTTCTTTGTTGTCTCCTAAGAGAGACTTTGAAACCTTATAATTACCCTGATAAATTAATCAGAAAGTATGCAGGGAAATGTAAAAATAAAATAAATAATGATAGTATTGATAGTGATAATAATAATAATGATAATAATTACAATATTAATGACGACATACATGTCAAACATACACAAGACAACACCAACAATTATTATTATTGTATCCTTTAATTCCTACAGGAACATAGGGCTTCAGCCGTGCGTCTCCATTGCGTTCTGTTCTCTGCTAGGGTCTTCACCTGGCTCAAAGTCTGCCCACACGTTTTCATCTCCTCTTCACATGACCTCCTCCAAGTCACCCACTCTTGCACTGACGACCAACTCACCGCTTCCCTTTCGGCCGGGTTCCACTCGAGCAATGGCTTGTCTAGTGATGTCACTTGATGGTTTCTTCAGAGTATGGCCAGTCCAATCCATCTCCATTTCTTCCTGCCTATTTCTTTCACGATCGGTTCCTGGTTGGTTCGCTCCGAAAGATCTCGGTTGCTGATCTTTTCTGGCCAACAATAAGGAATCTAAATCATCAGTAGTAATTTCATACAAGAAAGGAACCTCCGAAATATTACGCAGAATTCTTAACAAGGCAGGCAGAGATAAAAATGGCTGGCATTCAAACCCACAAACTCAAGTAAAAACAACCTTTGTCGGTTGGAGGATCAATCCTTTAAGACAAAACAATTTAGTTTATCTAATACCCTGCCTGCAATGATTGTCAGGTCAAATATACATAGGTCAAAGTATTAGAGCAGGGGCAATCAGTCAGACTAGCCGAGCATAAAAACCTAGCAAAATCTAGATTAGTTGACCCGAATAAGTTACGAAATCTAGAGATTATTTCAGCTATAGCACTCACTACATACAATTACACACAACCATTCAAATAGGCTGGATTGGATAACTTGACAGTTTTAAAATCTAATATAACAGCAGGGTGGAGGGAGAGATTGATAACGGAGGCTTTGTTTATCGAATCAACTGCAAATAAGTGTAATAGGAACGATTCAACACCTGTCCCAGATATCTGGAAAATTATACTACCCCAAAGACGACAAATTGGAGAGAACAAAGAAGACTATAAAATTCAAGTTTCAAAGTCGTGCGATTATAACTGACGAAATGATTATGAACAGTAATAAATTTTGTTCGAAACTGTGTCATCCAGTAAATAATACTGTCACTTCACTGTGTGACAAATCCAATAAACAAACTAATATGGAATAATTTTGAAGAATACTTGAACCAATACGAGATCTGTATGATTATGGTTTCATGTCAGAATACTCGCTAGTCATCAATGTGGTTCGGGGTTCGATCTTAGGCCCATTCCCTCTTTAACCTCACTTAGTCAGTTAGCGTGTCTGGTAAATAGGGAAGGTTGGGCTTTAGGTCGACAACCGCATCCCATGAAAAAAACACCAATGCTACTGAAACCTTGAAGCTCAGCCTTGGCATAGCCATGTGTACCATTCAGGATATAAAGGAATGAAATGATAAGGGTAATACAAATGCAGCCATCCAGTACCATTTTAGCAGGTCCTTCATTTGTGAAATAACAACTATGGATAACAATCTTGTTACTACTATTCAAGTGTCGGCTTTCAGGGATTTGATTGGCTAAAGGACTTTACCATGAGCTGACAGTGATTAGAAACCATTGGGTTTGAATCCCGGTGGGTGTGGACCAATGAAGAGTTCCAACATGGGACGAAACGACTGTCCAGTGTTCCCAGCTGGTTTTCTAACCGATATCAGTTCATGATGAAATCCTGTAATCATGTTAATCACTGAGTGTTATGCAATCTCGTTGTTTGTGTTAAGTGAATACTCTCCACCAAATTTACAGCGACTGGCATCAACTAAATACTCAGTATTCTGCTGACGTTTCCAGCTTTTTAATGATATTCGGAAATGGACTGATAAATTGGGTCAGCATGAAAACTAGACAGTCGATATTTCACTAACTACCCTTCGATGACCAACACTATTACAAGTGATGTCATTTGACCTCCGACTGACTCTCTTGGTGATAACGTTTCTGTTATACGGTCATATTAATAAAACTTTTGAAAAGTATCCCTTACGAACGGTATCATCAGTAATGAATATTTATCAAATATAGAAAAAAAATTCTTTTTTGGTGTTGCATGAACTCATCACGATTACTTGGATCTGCGAGAAGATTTCATTGCAAGCTGACATCACTTCTTAGCTGGAAGGTAGTTCTTCTTCTTAGTCTGAGAGGCTCTTTGTCAGTTCGGTTGACATTTTTATAAGGCCTGTGTTCGATTACATTTTTTCAGCTTCAGTGTAAAGAACAAGTTTTACGCAACCCATGTAATACACATGTTGGGCTTATGTAATTCTAAAATTTATGAAACTGTAAAATGCATTGTCAGAAATGTAATATTCACTGGATATTTATTTATTTATTATTTATAAAACACAAAACGATTGAGCAAAGAATATCCTTTTCGATAATTTCCTCTTCTGGCTCTACAATTATATATGCATGTTTATGTACATAGAATATTCTACAATAGTACTCACATAACAATATTAGTGGTTTTAAATAATATCGATTTGTTAGGTAAGATCAATGAAGTTACATTAAAGATGCTTAAATAATAATAATAAAGATATAGTAGCAAATAGAATATCAACTAAAATTAGGAAAATTCCACAAAATTCAGGATCATTCATACCTGGATGGCCAAGCGGTAAGGATAATGTCTGAACTAACTTCTTTTGGACGCACAAATTAGGCTTCTTAATGTTGATCCCCACTGCCTCAACAATATTTATTAGTCGAATCTCAATTTTGCCTTAAGAGTTCGACTACTAAATATTGCTGAGGCTGTTGGGATCCACATTAAGAAGCGTAATTTTTGCGTCCAGAAGAAGTTAGTTCAGACATTATCCTTACCTTGGCCATCCAGGTTTGAATGATCCTCGATTAGAATTCCGAATAAAAGGAATGTTGTTAAATATCTTACGAGCAGAGGAAGAAAGATTTGTACGGAGAACCTCTTACAAAAAGAATTTGAATATATTCATGATTCCTTGATGGAGATGGGTTATCCGAGTACTTTCATAAAGAAACACATATGCAAACATCAGAGAGAAAACCTGAGACTATGACTGCACGTAAGAAACCTCTATTTATTAAGTTACAATTTAATGGTGACTTGTATGTCAAGTGAGATTTTATTTCAAAGACTTTCCAGGAGTATACGAAGAACGTCTTATGCAGCACACCTATGTTTGTCATTCTCTAGCCAGCTAATGACTTCTACACCACCCCTTCTTTATATTTTCAACCCCTTTTTAATCATCCCTTAATTTTATCACATCTTCATTATAAACGTGTTTCATTTACTTCCCTTACAATCTAACATTACTTAATCGGTTCATTTGTTTTTACTAGCCTTTATCGACTACTTCCACCTGAACATTTGTTTGTTTAATCATGCTGTTTTTCATCAGTATTCGTGTTATCACAGATTGCCTCACTTTTTCATCCTTATTATTGATAAGACCATTATTATTATCATTACTACTATTATGACTAATTGCACAATTTATATTCACCATCTTGTCATCCTATAGACAAAACACCATGATTGGTTTATATTTGAATTTTTATTTGTAAACTTATGTACATTAGAGTTAAGCCTGATGAGATCTAATTGAAAACAATATTGTTCGCTCAAATTTGTTGTTCTAAATATATAATTATAGAGCCAGAAGAGTAGATTATCGAAAAGGATATTCTTTGCTCAATTATTTTGTGTTTTATAGATGTCTGAATGAATATTTTTGCTATATTCATTATTTGTTATTCCCATGAATTTTGTAGTGGAACATAGGACTTCAACAACACATCTTCACTTTGTTCTACTTTCCACTGTCCTCTTCAGCTGGGTTCATGATTGCTCATAATCTCTCATTTCCTCCTCCTCCTCTCATGATCTCCTCCATCTCACCCTCAGACACACGCCCAACTCATCGCTTCCCATTGGCATTCCACTCGAGCAATGGCCTGCATTTCGCGTGATGTCACTTGACAACCTCCTCAATATACGCTCAATCCATCTCCAATTTCTCCAATAAATTTGTTGAGCGATCGGTTGTCGCCTGTTGGTTTGTTTCCAAACAGATTTTCTTGTTGCTAATTCTTCCTCGCCGGCCATTTTCTCATCAGTACGGAGCGAAGATAAAAGTCCGAGGATAAACGTCTGTAAGTTGTTGTAAATGCTTTTCGTGACACATGCGCAGTGCAAGTTTCATGACCTGTATAGAAGAATTGACTGACTGACTTGACATTTGTGTTGAGCAGAATCCGAATCTTGTTCTTTATGTTGGTTGCTGGCAGAAGATTTCCAAACTGGTTTCATGTAACTGAAGGCATATCTTGCCTTTCCGATTATGACTGGCTTTGACATCTTCATTCGTTCCGCTTGTAGTTGAAACAATGCTTCCTAGATAAGTGAAGAAGGCAAACTCTGTTAAATCTCTCGCGTTGATGGTGATTAGTGCTGGTTGTTGTTGTTGTTATTGTTGGTGGTTGGTTATCTTCATCACCTCCGTGTTCTCTATGTTCACCTACAGCCCTGCAATCTGATGAGCACATGATTCCACTTTCCTAAATCCAGCATCTTCCTGGCTGGAGGAGTTCTACATCCAGTGCATATTAGTTAATAGGCATCTGAATACGTGCGAAAAATGGTCTAAAACCAAACTCTCCGACCCCCAACACCCCCTCTATTCCCAACTCTCGCCTTGTATCTCATCAGGTAGAACCAGAAATCAGTATAAAATAATTTATGCTCGTACAACCAAGTACAGGAACTCAACGATACCATACTTGGTCCGTGTTCTAAGTGACAGAGACAATGTTAAGCGCGAAACCTATGACTTGCTTTGTTATTAACAACATAATTTTAGGCTCTTTTATTTCTCTCTGATTTTGTATTCTATAGTGAACTCCTTCTCAAACATACTCAGCTACCTAAATTATTAACATTGGCTTCCTTTTTTGTACTTTACTGTATTCCTTCTTTTGTGTATCTACTGGTTCCGACTATATTAGCACCATGAGTAGTACAAAATTGTCCTGTCATTAACCATCATGTAATTATTAGTTTTTGTGGTTGTTTTTTCTTATTTTTTTTATTTTTCTCTGTAATATTAACTGACAATCATTGGTTGAGAACGCCATTATCACCATCTTGAAATTTTGTATTATTCAGGATTACTCACACTACCACTACAAACACTGCATTAGACCTGACAATAAAACACAAAACAAAACAACAACCCTGAAATGTTATTTTATGATTGTTTAGTGTTATTTCAACCAAATTAACTGATCATCTTGGCGATAAACATTCTTAAATATCATCTCATAACTTCTTATATGACTATAGCTTTACTGTCACCATGCATAATCATATCATAGCTTCCACTACCCAATACTGAGTTATTATTATATGCTGTTTATTTTCCTTTCTACTTCTTGGGATTTTTTCGCATTTTTGAAAAATTATTTTGTTTTTCCTGTTTTTTGCTATTGGTGTCTTTATATTTATTTTTTTGAAATACTCCTTTTAAGTGTTTGATAAAATTAGATGCAAATATTGTAGATATGTGCTGAAAACTCCACACTGTACCACTAGTACTGTTTCTGGAATAAAGCAAATCATTATTATTCTCTCCGGGATGATGAGACTTAGTATTATAATTGGTGTGGAGAAGAGCATTATTCCCTGCTAGTTCTCGCAGAGAGTGGCGTAAGTCGTCTATCTTTGGTAACTTAACAATGTAGCCAGTCTTTCTTCCAACAGGTAGGCTGGCAGCTTTCCTTCCTTCCAAACATTTTGCAATAATTGCGTGAGCATATCTGCCGCATTCTCTGGGTCCATTTCCAGTGCTTCGAGGGGGGAAATTCCGTCGGGCTTCGCTACCTTCCCCAATGGCCTTCAGCAGCTTGATCGAATTCAGGATTTATGCTTTCATTGGAGGATTGGTATCCATTGGCAGTTCTATGAGTGCTGTTGGCAGTGGTGTATTTCTGGGAGAATTGCAGGCGGTAGTCAATTCAATAGTCCTTTGAAGTGATCAGCCTACTGTTTTATTTGTTTCTCCTCCTTCTTGGTAATCAGGTTCCCTTGAATACCTTTTATTAGTTTTATCATCTGGGTTAATATCCCCCCAGATAGAGACCTGGTCATCTGATACAAAGTTTTGAGGTCTCTTTTACCTGCGACTTGCCTGTTCTGCTTCAGTTGCCAGTGTCTTGTAGAACTGTATTTTGTCTTTCTAGAACTCTTCTTCGCTTCTTCATTCATTGCAGTGTACACTGAACTCAGCTTCTCCTCCTGTATTGAGTCATCAATTCCTACACCGTCCTCCTCCTCTTTCTTCTATCAGCTTTCAGTTAGCTGTCCGCCAAGAGCCATTCCTCGTCTTGTCTCTTCGTTCTTCCTAGAACAGTTGTACACGTTTCCTTGAACATCGCCTTCAAAGAGTTCCAATGTTCTTCCTTGCAGGTTTCCTCACTGATGCCACGTAGTGTGTCTGACTTTGATCTGATCTGATCTGTAGTGAAGGCACCCCATGTAACTGCATTGTTCAGTTTCTGAACATTGAACTTGAATTGTGGCCTGTCTCCAGTTGTTCTGGAGGATTTCAGCTTCATCTTGAAGGTTCTTAGGACTGGATGATGGTCTGAGTTCACATATTTGCTCCTTCTCGATTTTTTATCCAGTAGGCTGCGTCTCCACTACCTTGAGCAGAATTGGGAGAAAGTCTATTTGGTTTTTGGTGTGCCTGACAGGCGAAGTTCATGTTGCTTTGTGCATATCCTTGTGCCTGTACATGCTGTCTCCGATCATCAAATAATTGAAAGTGCAGAAGTCTGAGAATAATTCTCCGTTCTCATTCATTTCTCCAAGACACAGCCTCTCATCCCATGATGAGTTCTGTTCCCTTATTTTCTGCTCTCATTTTGGCTCCCATTCATATTGCCCATAAAGATTCTGATGTCTCCATTCTGGATGTTATCCACTAATGTTTGTAGCTGTCTATAAGGATCTTCCTTCTTCTCTTGTTCCGCATCGTTTGTAGCACTGTGCGTAGCATTGGATATTTGTAACCTTCCTTCTCTCTTTCCTTTTGAGTTGAATCTTGCCGTTATAATCCTGGAGGGGGAAAATGGTTCCCACTGCATTAGGGCTTTGGCTGCCTCTGGTGACATCATTATAACCACTCACTGCCTCAGTGTGTTCGTAGTTTTCCTCGGGGTGACCAGACCAGAATAGATTACTGACTCTCCAGTTGACAATTTTGATAGTCCACATCCATTCCACCTGCTCTCTCAGATACCCAGTACTTCTACACCATATGTTCGCATCTCTTTGGCTACCTGAGCAGCCTTCCCAGCCTCGTACGCCGCAAGGAAACTCTACGTCCCCATCCATATTCTTGCTTACATCGAGAGAAGACACATCAGCTGGCTGACTGGTTTCCCGAATGACGGCTTTCACCAGCCTGCTGTGTCATTTCGCCTCTCCGATTCCAAGGAAGGATAAGATCGTCCTTTGAATTTTTTGTATTTTTAATATCTTTCTTGTGAGTTGAAGTTTCTGTAGCAGTTTGATTGGTTTAGTGGTGTGGGTTTGCTAGCCCGACGCCTAAGCCTCGACCTCTAACCGCGCTTGGGACCGGCTATAAAACTAGCTAGCTAGTAAACTACGCGGGGTTTTGGCTTCTGAATGGGATTTCTAAGTATCTGCAAAGTTGCAGTCCATAGTGTTGAAGCAGTTTCCAAATTCTTTCACACTCGACTGTATCAAGTGCCTTTTCAAAGTCAATGAACTTGAGATAAAGCGTTGACTGCCATTCTATACTCTGTTGGACGATGATGCGTAGCGTTCCGATGGAAAACTGGGTGTTTTAAATCGAAAGGCCTAATCATAACCTGTGATTTGTCGAGTTGTTGAAACTTATCATTTGAAAAAACTGGTTTCTAAGGAAGAACAGTTGTTAAGTTGCTTTTTCTGAAGCCACCTAGATTCTATGATGAACTCGGTGACCAATCAGCTAATAAATGTTTTGACAAGTGTCGGTCAAATTAAGTAGAAAATACCGTCAGATTATCTCTTGATTGAGAAACTCGAAAATCTGAAGCATTAGAACACACTGCAATGGCTAAGATCCCTCGATCCTCCCCTGTATTAACGCCAATAATTCTCACTATCTAGTTAGGCAGCATGTTTGTGAGCGTCCGAACAGTTATATGACTCATATATCTCGACGTAGCTTCCAAGCTGACTAGTGACTGCAACAAATTGTCAGTCGATATGAACCATTGTGTGACAGAATTCGATGGGCTGTAAAGAAGAGGACATAGACAGACATAACATTGGCTACTGCGAAATGACGACTGAGATGCACTCAGCAAATTATATATTGGTCAGTCACTGTGGTGCGCATAGTGTCGTTCGTCTAGTCCTCAGAACTGTTGCTGACTGAATGCGATCAGTCAGGTTCGTGGTATAGACACAAGGTAGCATGACGGTGCATTTCGAATCGATATTAGGTGACTAAAGGCAATCTGTAGGAAGCTAAGTCTGCAGATTCTGAAATTATTGACACTTGTCGGCAAGGTGTATTTTCAACTTCGAACGAACTGATGTCCTTCTTGGAGATTCGAACCTACATCATACAGTGGTATAGTGGGAAAAGTTTATTGTTATACTTATCAATACACGATAATGCGTGGACGACAATTTTCTAACTGGTATTTATATTTATGAATGTTGAACTTTAATTCCATGTACGAGAATATCTTACTTGAATATCGAATAAACTTAACTTGACGTATTGGCAGATATTCAGTTGCGTTGAAGCGTTGTAAATTTGTTGTTGAAAGGAGGACATATCCGATGTCTCTTGTTAAATATCATATTACAGTGTCATTTGACCGCTAACATTGTTTCATTGAGTGGTGGAAATCTGAGCCTTAGTATTGCGTAGTTAGAGGGGAAGGATTGTGATCGGCAGGAAGTTATGGCGCTAGGTTTTGTGGTTGTTATCACACTTCATCAAGGTTTCCGATACCTCTTGCTGACAAGTGCCAACAAGTACGATATCTAGACTCAGAGCTTCCTCGCGACTACCTCAAAGCATTTACCATTATGTATAAGTGTACTGCGAGGGTGTGAGTCCCACGCCTTGCTAGCCAAATTGCAAACTTGACTGACAGAATTCGGTCAACATCAATTCTAAGAATTAGACACATGACAAATCAGAATATTGTAAACTATGCTTAGATAAAACTTCAATGTTTGATGCAATAGGTGCTGGTTTTAGGTGTCAGTAGGAACATTCCGTTGAAAATTCCCGCTGAAACATTGAAAATTAAAACAATTGATTCAACCAAGAGATTCTTTTTCAACGAATTTATTATCAAGCTGTACAGTTGTATATGAATATGTATGGCTTAAAAAGAAATTGCATCACGTGAGAAAATTGAAATAACGGTGTGAAATTTCGGAATAATATTATGGTATGAAATGCAATAAAAAATTTTTCAAGTATTGGTTTTTTGTAGGGAGGTTGAAGGTAAGGCAGTAACTCATCGAAGAAGACATTGCGAAGTGGTCGCGCTATGTTGTGTGTGTGTGTGAATTGGCAGAAGTTACAATTCATGGGCTGACCATTGGATCAGTCGGGTCCCAGTAGCTTAATGGTCTATGAGCTCGCTCGCCTTCTAACCAGAAGATCCTGCGTTTGAACCTTGGCAGTGAGTGCGCACTGCTGAAGAGTCACATACTAGGTCGAAACACCTGTCCAGCACTCCCTGCAGGTTTTCCAATCGTTCTCTAACTGATGTCAGCTCATGACGAAATCCCCCAAACAATAAAAAATGTTTGTGATTACAGTCATAATTGTGTATCAAGTGGTAAAGCAAACAGTGACATATATAGAATAGGTTTCGTCACGAGTTGACAACAACTAGAGAGACACTTGAAAATCAGGGAGTACTGGACGGATATTTTGTCCTAGTTTAGGGTTCTTCATCAGTAGGCATCCGCCGGGATCGGGACCCAGGACCTTGCGGTTCCAAGGCGATGTCATAGACCTTTCAGATACTTGGACCAGACTCAGTGGCCCCTAAATTCCAACTGCTGCCAATTTTCATCCACGAGCCAACGTCGTAAGCGAGACAGTTCTATACCTGACTTAATAGACCTAATTGGTTATGACTCCTGACTAGAACTACAGGTAATTCTCTGGATAGGGCCAGTCATGAGTAACAACCGACATAATAAGGTGAGGATATACAGACTGAATAAAAAAACGAAAGATAAGTAGGATCAGAGTATGAACTGGGATCATCACACTTTAGCAAGGACAGACTAAGCGATTGCAGAACACTACTCTTAGCATTGCTGCAAAGATACTGTAATTGCAGGTGCCATGGTGGGTCATTGCAAGCGTAGCAGCCAGCTATGCAGATGGTTCGAGCTCGATCCGCATTCGACGTACTCCTAAACCCTGCTTAGCATATAAGAAGCTGTTGATTGTTTTATCGACCTGATATTTGACTTTTAGTCCATGGAACATTTATATTTAGTGTATGATAAACCTGATCTATGTCAGCCTGTCTCCTGATTTCAGATTCGTCTGAGTATCAGCCTTGTGAGGGAATCCTTTACCATTTTAGTATTTCCAGTGTCTACGGTTGGTACATTTTCACTGTCGAATTAGTACCGTAGTTGTCTGTCTGGCTTGATATGAGGGAATGAACACATCACACATTTTGACAGACAGAAGAAGTATCAAGTATTGGTTTGGTAGGGATTCTCTTTGATTGGTTGGAAAATTTCATCATGAGCTGACATCAGTCAAAGGACCATTGGAAAACCTCCAGGAAGTACTGGACAGCTGTTTCGTCAGCCTAGTTTGGGACTCTTCATCAGTACGCACCCACCGACAGGGTTCGAACCAAGGACCTTCTGGTTACAAGGTGAGCGAGCTGGTAGACCAATAAGCCACTGGCCCTATTCAGTCAGTTACATGGGATTCTAGTCGGAAGCCGTGACCAGTAAGGTACAGAAGGTTGAAGGTGAGGACAGTTACTCATTGAAGACATTGCGAAGTGGTCGCTCTATGTCGTGAATTGCCAGAGGTTAGAATTCATAGGCTGGCCATTGGATCGACCAGGTCCCAGTGGCTAAATGGTCTACGAGCTAGCTCACCTTGTAACCAGAAGGTTCTGGATCCGAACCCTGTCAGCGGGTGTATACTGCAGAAGAGTCCCAAACTAGGATGAAACAGCTGTCCAGTACTCCCAGCTGAATTTCCAATGGTTCTCTAACTGATCTCAGCTCATGATGAAATCCTCCAACCAGTTGGACAGAAGAAGTCTAAAATCTTACTTCATATTGAAGTTGGCGCTGATGTAGACACAATGAAATCTCAGTTAAACTATCCAACTGGGAGGACATAAAACAACTACACGAATATCATGGACTTGAGCTGCAACTCTCCTCCATCCTTTCTAATTAGGCACTTATATAATTTCAGCAATAAATTATTTGACATAATACACTGGAATGCACTTGAAACAAAAAATCCGCTAAATACAATCAGAAACTTCACACGCAAATTACTCTTCCTCACTCTTATTCCTGAAATATTTCTCACACTAAAACCATACAATGACTACAGTATTACACTCGGTTGATTCCAAAGGCAAAAAATAAGAAAAATACTGAATGGAACAAAACAAACAAGGAGGAAAGACAATTCAAAAGTACAGAGAGAGAGAGCTTCATCTATTGAAACATTTAACACTTCACTATTTTTAAACAATACGCTACAAGCGGGAAAAACAAGGCACAAATCGATGTATACGTGAATGCTGCATAAAACAATGAAGTGGCTTCAAAGTATTGTAATAATAAACCCCATAACAGTCCACCTAAACTATTACTTATCCCATACATTGTACTTGTTAGAATTGCTTGTAAACTTGTTAGAATATCATGATTCTTATTGATTTTTGTCTCTAAACTCACTTGTTCCGTTTGTGATAATAAAGCATTCATTAATACAGGGAAGTAGATGCCATAGGCAATTTCACCAATAAGAAAATACCAATAATTACTGGAGAATGCATAGCATAGAAATCGGATAGTCAACATAATCTGTGAGATTATCTGACACGGGATACTACCGAAGCGTTTCACTAGTGGACCTGAAATAAACAACAGCGTCGGGATCTCGACAACAATCGATGTCGTTGTCAATAGGCCAAGAAAATAATGCGGTACATGGTAGATAGTAGTTAGTATTAAATAATTATACTCTCCAATAAATGAGATAATTAAACCGGACATGAAGGCAACCATTAGGCATTGTATCATTCTCGGTGAACGTATCGCTGTGGTCAGAGCACTTGTAAAGTGTTTTTCAACTGGTTTTGTATAACTGTAATTACAGAAAGCTGATGCAATGATCCCGATCACTTGGCATACTGTGGCAATGACAAGTGCTGGTGTATAATTAGGATTCACTGGACGAATATCTCCTGAATTACTCGTAGCAGTAGGAGTTGTAGTCGTAGAGTATAATAGTCTTGTAGACGACATTTTATTCATATGAAAATGGCTGCTTGATGTAGTATAGTGATGGACAACAAAACCAGTTAACAAGGAACCAATCATAAAACCGAATGAACCGAATGCTCTAGACTTTCCATAATATTGAGCTTTACTTGTTCCAAGGATTGAATAAGTCGCTGAATCCAGTAGATTTGAAATTGGTGCATGCATTGAATTCATCAGGCAGCGGAGGATTAAAGCGAACACTACAGTTGTCCATTGTGCTTCACCTAATTGCAAATTTTGTTTTTTGAAATGAGGTGAAAGTTAAATGGTGAATATAAATGTTTTTGAAATTGAAATAAATAGGATGGGTATAAGAGTAATCGCAATAGTCTTTCTACGCAGAGTTAAGCAAATGTCACAAGAGATGTATTGTTGATGCATGAAAAATCGATAAAACAGTTGTGAAGAGAGACATCACGTCTAGTATGATTACATCATTCCTCTAAGCACATAATCCAAATAACGCAAGAACAATTACCTTAGAAAATTCAAATAGTGTTTGACGGCCTCTGCTCTGTTTATTACAGTGGACGGGTGATAAGGTGTTTTCTGTTGGTTGATATTAGATGGTTGGAGTAAATCGGCAGGAAGCCTTGCTCGACCTAGATTTCGTGCTAGTTGGCACTCACCAGTCAGCAGGGGGTATCTGCAACCTTGAAGAAAGGAACTCATGTCCCTTCTGAAATTTGAACCCACTTCACTCAGTGCAGCCTGCAGTCAGAGATGTCACCACTGAGCTATACACGATAGCAATTAATCTCCTGTAGGACTGCATTGGATACTTTAATTTGAAACTAGTAAGTAACTAGTGCAATACTCGGATGCTACATTAGTTCCTTCAAGGTTGCAGCTGCGCCTTGCAGACTGGTGAGTGCCGACTAACACGAAACGTAAGTCAGGCAGGGCTTCTTGCCGATTGCCTCCAATCATCCAATATCAACAATTCACAGTGCAGTACACCGTGATGGCGACTGATAGGATTCAGTCTGCACCAAACAAAGGAGTAGACGCATATCACTGGTTACTATCTAGTGTCCAATGAAAGTGTTCTATGTTTGCATCAATTCGATCTGGTTAACAAGCGTCACTAGTTGACATGAGCATTTTACAATTACTTATATCACCTTCGATCTGTGTTCAATTTCGCTTTGTTTATCGTGTGTTTATAAGGCGTCAGTGATTAAAATGTAGCATTCTCACCAGTCACGAAGGAGGTCCAGGTGAGACTGCTGGCCGACGAATACACTTCTGAACCTCACCTAGTTTCATAGCCAGTAGATTTAGGCGGGAAAATGCACCTCCACTACTCCTCAGACTTCAAAGCTTGAAGATCTAAGTTCCACTGGTAACGTGGAGGACACTGATGAAAAGAGTCTTGTGTTTACACCTTCACCAAAGTCCATTATTCAACGGTTTGAAGTGGTTAACATGAAATGTTCAACTGATTAATATGACTAATTGGAGAGAACTCACATCAACCAAAGTCGCTCGCCAGTCCAATCAAGGTGATCCAAACTCCGAATAGCTATTCCTATTGCTTTTTTATCTATCTCACCAGAGGGATACCCATTTGTGATTAATTGAGAAGGTCGAATTACTTACGCCAACTAAATTGTGGATAGTTGCCTGTCGGGGAACTGGCAATACACAGAATATGAGTTGTCATTTCACCTTACAAATTACACAGTTTTCTCTGAAAACCCTACACACATTCAAATCACAGCATTTAACCCACTTACTTCTATTGAGAAATAGTACAAAAAGGAAATTTAATTCTATGTTCAACACGATGCATTCATTCAAGCTTTCATGATCTATGAATTGAGTGCATGCGTGTTGTACCGAAATACACAGGTGGAATGATACAAAAATGATGTCCCGTAACTGGTGTAATTTGTCAAATTACCGTATATATGATATGAAAGATGAATAATTCTTACTGACGGAGGTAACTATGAGTCTTTTCGCGTTAGTCGACACTGTCATCGATTCAATTTCCTTACACCGAATCTTAACTCTATTAAACAGTCCTATTCACGGTAAATAGTCGGTTCTACTCAATTCCATCAACAGCTGTCCACTATGCTAGATAGCAAAGACCAGCTGGAAAGGATGAACGGTGAGGAACCATTTATGGAAATATACACATATATATGTATATATATATATCCATATTTCATTATGACTGAGAACAAAAGTATCAGTCGTTTTCCATGTATTAATGTGTGTACAACTTGATGGCTGATGGGCGTATCCTTCGTCTTTTCTGTCATCATTCCTTCGTCTTCGTGTGATATATTCACCATTTTCTCAAATTATTGGAGATACTTATCAAGTGTTATCAACTCACAATGGTCTACAAATGGCTCGTATATGTTTAAATTAATTTATATCTCCTGTTAAAGAATCTTTATTGGATCGAATGCTGGGTCTCTTCTGACATATTGGCTTCTCGTACGGACGATTACGATGATACCATGCGATAGACGTGATGTTAAACAAATAACTCCCGGTACCTATTGCATAAGAGATGGTGACTTTCGTCATCCAGTGTCTCAGTGAACAACGCTTCAATGTTTGGAACGATGGGTGCTAGGTTCTACTCAGTAGGGACAACGTCATCTACTCACTGCGATGGCGGTATATCCAGCTGATAAGTCCCACACAAGATGAGACGCACACTTCAGTTTCCACTGTCAGTCAGTCAGTATCAGTCAAATAATCTCAACAGAATGCAGTGATGTACTTATGAACTCAATAAAAACACCCTCCACTTACGTGTACGTTCGCAGACAATGTGTGCACAATCAGACTGATTCAATGTTTCAATATCTTGACAAATAAGCTGAATTGTTCGATTTGTTTGAATTATTTCTTGATCATCTGGTGCGACCTTGTTATGTGGGTAGTTTTGATTTGCGATATAAACTGCTGCTAGTTTATTCTGAGATGATGTTTTCCAATGGTAGTAATCGTTTGTTAGATTAGAATTTCGATCGAATTTACATCCTATTAATGCAGTTGGCCAACAGGGTGATACATCTGATTGGTCAGTTGGAAGTGGTCTGATGAAGGTTGACAGAAAAGAGAAAACAAAAACAACAACTCAATAGAGAAATTTGAATGAGGAAATATTGGACAGGTGAATTTATATACTGCAAAATATATCCGTCAGAATATGGGAAAAGCAACCGACGGTTAGAGAGAAGAAAACATGTTTCTTTTCGGAGTGGTCGTCAGCTAGGCTGCGCTGTTTATGATGGCCATGGCGGAGACGAAGATTTGGTGTACTTCTTTTGGATGCGTAGTGTTGGCTTGAAATTTCTGATCTCTGATGCCACATCTATGCCCGGACATATTGATTTCATTCCTTACTAGAGGTTAGATGGTAACTTGGGGGTATTTCTCAAATGGAGCTGAGTGTCCTGAAATTACGAAGAGTCTGGTTATCAAAGTGGAGATACACTTCCGTTCTCCTTTTGCAAGCTGAGATTTTCAGGCAGAAATTTAGTAAAATCAATGTAGTTAGTGTCACAGGAGCTAATGAACTTATATATGCATGCTGATGTGGCCCTATGCGACAATTTGTCTTACATGTGATGGCCAAATAGTTACCTGCAGTGAGAATGTTATTCGTAGGCTGGCAGTAAAGTATGTTTTACTAAGAGATATTGCAAGCTGTCTTCGAAGAATCTCAGCCTCAGTATCAATTTTGAATTCAAGATTCATCAGCAGAATCTTTGAAGGTGGGGAGCAATGTGTGCAGACAACGTGATGCACCCACAAGGAGTATGTACAACATTTTGTTTGTTGTTTTTCATTTGGAAACTTACGAAAAGTCTCCGCAAGGACCGTGAACAGTGGTGGTTGACAAAGGCGAAAGAGATGGAAAAAGCATCGGCGATAGGCAACACTAGGCAACTCTTTAGATTCATCAGGGAAACAGGTGGAAGAAGGCAAATCATAAGTGAGACTATTGGTGAGAAAAATGGCTCCTTAATTAGTTCTCAGGATAGACGCCTCGAACGCTGGGAAGAACACTTTGAGGAACAATTTAACTTGCCTACAGCCACACTGAGCCTCCCCGCCATCCAACACACACCCGAATGGGACATAGACACTGGCCCGCCGTCTGTAAGTGAGGTCACCAAAGCTATCTGTAATTTGAAACGAGGCAAAGCGGCAGGACCCGACGGAATTATTCCGGAGGTGTTTAAATATGGGGGTGACATACTAGTATATAGTTTAACTAAAGTGCTAGGTAACGTCTGGGAATCAGAGACGGTTCCATCAGACTGGGGTAAGTCACTTATTATACCGATTTTCAAGAAGGGAGACAAGTCGTCATGTGATAATCATAGGGGAATCAGCTTAACGAACATAGTCTCTAAAATGCTAGGCTCAGTAATCATGAACAGACTAAGCCGAACTCGGGAGGAACAAACGAGGGAAAATCAAGCGGGCTTTAGGCCAGGTAGAGGGTGCATAGATCATATCTTCACTCTCCAACAGATCCTAGAACATAGACACACTTTTAGGGGTCCAACAATTGCCATATTTCTTGACTTGAAGGCGGCCTTCGACTCCGTGGATCAAGAGGTACTATAGCAATGTTTGACTGTGAAGGGAGTGCCAAGAAAGTACATTGCACTAATCAAGGCACCCTACTCAAACTCACGTAGCTGTGTAAGGGCTTATGGGGAATTGTCATCTGAATTGATAACAACCAGTGGTGTCCGCCAAGGAAATCCACTTTCCCCTTTTCTGTTTAACTTCATCATAGATATGCTAATGGAAGTATCCTTAACTGAACTTAATGACTTAGGAATCGACTTGCTATCAGGGAATAGTCTTATACACTTAGAATACGCAGACGATATAGTCCTGTTAGGAGAGGACGCTGACAAAATGCAGAGTCTTCTGAACACCTTGAGCAGCAATCTTCGTATGTTTGGCATGCAATTCGCCCCTGTGAAATGTAAGATGCTGCTACATGACTGAACTACGTCAACTCCTAGCTTAGTGATAGGGAGTGAATTGATAGAACATGTTGAGCACTTCACCTATTTGGGAAGTTGTATCAGCACCAACGGATTGATTGGTGACGAAATCACAGCACGGATCAAGAAAGCTCAGGCTGCTTTCGCTAACTTACACCGTCTTTGGCGTAGGCGTGACATTCGGCTATCAACCAAGGGACGTGTATACTGCTCAGCAGTTCGCTCTGTCCTTCTCTATGGCGGTGAGACGTGGTCATTGAGAGCGGAAGACATAAAGAGATTGTCTGTTTTTGACCACAGATGTTTACGATCTCTCTCTCGCGTTAGGTGGTATAATAAGGTAAGTAATGTCGACGTTAGGCGTAAAGTGTTGGGCAGAGAGGGAAAATCACTCGACGAGGCTATAAAGTTACATAGATTGAGATGGTTAGGTCACGTGCTGCGTATGCCTAACCATCGCCTCCCTCGACGGACGGGCATTACTAGCTGATATAGGTGCAGGTTGGAAAAGAGTAAGTGGTGGCCAAACAAAAACATGGCCTCATCAATCCATGAAATCCCTGACAGTTAAACTGAGTCAGGTAGGGAGATGCAGACTTCCGAGTTGGGGCCCCCGGGACCCTAAGAATCAGTGGCTGGAGACAATAGGTGACATGGCTCAAAATCGTTGTCAATGGCTTACTCAGATGTATTCAGTCTCTTTAACCTTCATACTCCTTCCTACCATTACTCATTCCGTTTCACACTTATACTTGTCAAAACTCTATTGATTCTCTTCACTCATCTTCTTGTCTACCTTTGTGTGGTATTTGGAACGTGGCAACTCGAACTGCTGCACTTCGGTGGCAAGTTCTATGTTGAATCCAGCAGCAGCAGCATGTACAACATTTGTCTTTAGTGTGGCCATCATGAACAGTCTGTTTTCTCAACAACAAAGAATTTATACTGGTGAGTAATGAAGTATAGGCGATTTGTTTTCATCGGATATAATTAATTAGTGTATTTTAGAAAATGAACTCTTCCAATAGATAACTCGAGACTGTTTTCCACCTTGTCTCGGTGATATTTTTCGCTTTACAATGGCAAGCAGAAGAATTCAAGATGTGCTTTTCTTTTTACGTCTAAAAACAGATACCTGAGTTTCAATCGTGTCCCAGTGGCTCAATGGTCTACGAGCTCGCCTTGTAACCATAAGGTCCTGGGTTCGAATCCTGGTGAGCGCGGACTGCAGAAGAAAGGAAAGGATCAAACAAGCCCTGGATGAAAAACTTCGACCAGAACAAGCTGGATTCAGGAGAAACAAGTCATGTATTGATCAAATCGCCACACTACGGATCATCATTGAACAAAGTTTGGAATGGCAGTCACCTCTCTATCTCAACTTCATCGACTTTGAAAAGGCCTTCGACAGCGTCGATCGAGAGGTGATTTGGCAACTACTTCGCTACTACGGGGTGCCACCGACAATTATACATCTCATCCAACAGCTGTACGACAACGCTGCATGCCAAGTAATCCACAATGGGAAGCTCACGGAATCCTTCGAAGTGAAAACAGGAGTAAGACAGGGTTGCCTACTATGGCCAATGATTTTCCTGATTGCAGTAGACTGGATAATGCGACAAACAGCGGGCAATGAGGAAACAGGCATAAAATGGACTCACACAAAGAACTTGGAGAATCTGGACTTCGCCGATGATATATGCCTGATTTCCCACAAACTGGAAGATATGCAAGTGAAAAGTAACAAGTTGGCAGAAGAAGCATCAAAGATAGGACTCCAGGTGAACATAGAGAAAACGGAGGTGATGAAGATTCCTGGCCAACAACAACAACAACAGACAGCAATCAGCATAAATGGAAAGAACCTGAAAGAAACTTCCTCCTTTACCTACTTGGGAAGCATTGTTTCAACTACAGGCGGAACTGACGAGGATATCAAAGCAAGGATCGGGAAAGCAAGGCAAGCTTTCATTACTCTCAAGTCTGTGTGGAGGTCAACATCATTCAGCGTCAAAAATAAAATCGGGATTTTCAACTCCAATGTGAAGTCAGTACTACTATACGGATCAGAGACTTGCACTGCGCGTCATAAAGAGCATCTCAAACAAGCTACAGACCTTCATCAACAGATGTCTTCGCTCAATACTCAAGATCAGATGGCCGGAAAGGATCAGCAACAAAGATCTCTGGGAGCGAACCAACCAGGAACCGATTGTGAAACAAATAGGCAGGAAGAAATGGAGATGGAATGGCCACACTCTGAGGAAACCAGCAAGTGACATCACTAGACAAGGCCTCGAGTGGAACCCGAAAGGGAAGCGACGAGTTGGTCGTCCAAGGGTGACCTGGAGGAGATCATGTGAAGAGGAGATGAAATCGTGTGGGCAGACCTGGAGCCAGTTGAAAACTCTAGCAGAGAACCGAACGCAGTGGAGACGCATGGCTGAAGCCCTATGTTCCTCTAGGAACTAAAGGAAATAATAATAAATAATAATAATGAGTTTCAATCAGTGATAATATTTTCAATGAAATTCGAATTCACTGCCGAGACTTCCCAAAGATACACTAAGTCAGCAGAATTATAAGCTCTTGTGTGAATGAAGAATGTCATTTGCTGCTCATCAATCTGTGAATAATCGCCATTCAGACATTAGTCAAAACAAAAAAACATTCAGCTCAGTGAAGAGTCTCGTTTTGGCGGATCCATTTTCCTCTTACGCTGTACTATCACATTCACAAACAATTTCTTATGACGGAAGATGGGAGTAACAAAAGTGACACGTTGTCATAACTATAGTTTAGTTGTCATTGCTGGTCAATGCATAAAAGGAGTTGGATAAGTGTATTAGAGTTAAGTGGGATTGTGTAAGAGTTCCAAAGAAATAGAAGAAGAGTTATAAGGAGTTAGACAGACAAACAAACTTGACCTGTGATATCCTCAGGAAAAGAATTTAATCATCTTCGAGAAGAACATTCTACGCAGCAACTCTAAGAACAGTGTTCATCAGTCGTCCATTGATTTGAACAAGCTTTAATAACAAGCTCACCTGTATGGCTATTTCTGTGTGTATATATCAGTTCACCTTTTGTTCCGGGACCCGGTATATGGGTTGATGGATGCGGATCCTGTTTAAAAACATTCAAGACCACTATCCCACTTGGTTGAAGAGAGGTGGTAGTGGCTCAATAAAGAGTCCGATAATCGTACACCTTGTCACCACTGGCCATTCCAGTCGAATTTATCTCAGGTTTGGTCACGAACTGACACCAGTTAGAAAACCATTGAAAACCAGTAGACACTGGACAGTACTGACCACCACTCACCCATGAGTCTATTGGGAGTCAATCTCAGGACCCGCGAATCATGAGGCGACCACATTGACCGGTCAACTACTGGGATGGAATCCAATGGCCCATAATTTTAACTTCTGACTCTTCTTCATGTGTATCATCACCACCAGTTATTACCTTAGACGATTACCTGTCTCCACAGCCGACTGTGAGGATCATACTGTTCAAGAATTCTCACTCAGGCATTCCAGCCAGAAGTGGACATTACATGAATTTCTGAGTGTGTGTTGGTTTGCAGAGATTTCATCGATGTATATCCATTAACAAGAATAATTTCCTTCTCCATTTCAGACTTCATCCTACTGAAGTATTGGATAGTACTGGTAAATATGGTTAGTTAACAGGTGTGAACAATGGGATTGTAGAAAGTTGCATGAAAACTACGCTTTTTTATTTCTGTAATGTGCACTACTTATATATAAATATAAGTAGTAATTAAGGTAAAGTTTTCAGAGAATTGTTACATGTCATAGGAAGGTCACTGCAGAAGAAACTCCAGTATAGACAATGAGCAACACTGACTTAAAAGCGTTAATTCGGTTGGCCAATCAGAGAACTACCGCATCGTCTACAATCTGTGTGTATCAGACTGCAGTCAAGATTGTCGGTGGCCAGGCACACATTAGCAACAGCCACTGTTAGTCGACTGACTAGCAACAAGGAAATAAACAAAGTCGCTAGATGATACAAGTGTCTTTTACAGAGCATTATTCTACTCTGATCATGATCAGGGTTGGGTGTGACTAGTGGTTCGTGTGTGTAGTACGCCAAAGTGGTGCTAGCACGAATTTTCTACATGAGAGAGGGAAAGTTGGTGGAGAATGGAGAGATTTTCTGACTGCTTGCTGGATACGCCTGAACTGCATACTGTACCTTGTGAGAGAGGGATGGTCAGCGCTGGAAAGCATACCTCTGTGTCTACTGGGTTTATTGATTTGTCTATTGAACACTACCAATTAGGGGCAATATGATGGGTCTGTCGATAACAGAATAGACAGTGATGAGTGAGTGAACTGAACATCCACAGAATTGAGGGAGGATACATCGCCAAACTCCAGGTTAACAAGAAAATTTTTTCATCTCTGCTCTGCACACAAAACCAGATCATGCCACAAATCACTCTCACCCATATATTAACTCAATATAAGTCTTAATCTTGTACTGAACAGCAATCCAAAGGGACGCACAGCTTCATTGCCCCAACCACAGATCCTCCAATACGATAAATCAGTCAGCATACGTGCTGGGATTGAGTCTCACTGGGAGCAGAGTAACTCATTCAGGATGAAGGCTCACCAAGTTGACTTATCATGGACAGAACAGACACCAAGATGTGGATTTCACCCACTCTAAGAAAATTTTGGGCTTTTTAAGAAAGCGGACCCTGAAGACATTTAATGACAACATTAAATATACCAAAATAGTGAGAAAAGAGAAATTGAAAAGCTCTAAAACAAACTTATTGAGTATCAAGTCATATAAGTTGAGTCAGTATGAATACCTGCATAGGGTGGATTTCGTCGCTTGTCAGACTCATTAGCTGACTTTGGGGGATTTCAGTTCACCTGATCGGTTTCAATATATGTGATGAATGAAATTAGGTGTTTCCACTACTTACAATAATTATACAATTTCTCGTTCTAGGTAACGTTTAACCTGATGCATAATATATTATCAAGTGTTGCTTTGTAGGGAGTTGATTGGTTACAGGCCTGATGACGAGCTGACATCAGTCAAAAAAAACACAAGCAGTAGTGAGTAGTCCTAACCGGTGGGGTCACTGACTGGCGATTGCGCTAAATACACATATATCACCAATTGGCAGAAGTTGGAATTCATGGACCGTTATGTCGGATTCCAGTGGCTGAACGGTGTACGAGATCGCCTCATAACCAGAAAGTCCTGGGTTCGAACTCCCAGTGAGTGCGTACTGCTGAAGAGTCCCAAACCAATGGGACGAAGCAGCTGTCCAGTACTCCCTGGTAGTTTCCCAATGATTCTCTAACTGATATCACCTCGTGATCAATCCTCTAACAATCACAATATAACTCGTCAGATCAATTTCATTCAACAGATTATTGTCCGAATTAGGTCAATTTTATGCGAAGGAAGCGTGTGGTATTGTGTGCGTTTTGTTGTGTGTGTTGCGTGTGTGTGTATCGGTGTCACATTATTTCACTTATGTTACATGATTTAATACTAAGGTGCAGACAATAGACCTGTTACACAGTTCGCATTCATATTAACAAGTATCATTTTGTTTAGACTTGAGAAAAAAATTAAACGTTATTGTCAAAAGTTTATGAATCTCTTAAATGTCTACAATCCTTCTAATAATATTAATAACAATAATAATAATAATTGTACAAACAGATTTCGGAGTTTATTGTGTGTTACGTTTCATTTCGTTATATATGCATATGCGCGTATGTGTTTAGATTGATTCAAGAGGGAGAATAAATCGATAAAGAACTTGTGAACTTGACTAATGTATCATTCAACACCACAAAGTAGACGACATTAGACTGTCTAATCTAATGAAGTGGTGATTGAAGCGGAAATATACGAATATGGTTAAGATATAAACGAAATATGAGACTTCTCCAATGAACAATTCATATATTGATTAGACACCTACAAGATGGAGGTCAATCTTCTCCGGAATAGCTCATTAGTAGCATTTCTGACTATGGTACTGGGGGGGGGGAGACTTGAGCTCAAGTGACAAACAGCATGGATATAAATTCCTCCTAGATTGCAGACATGTATCAGAAACCACGAATCTTGAATGCTGAGCTTCTTGCCAGTCCCCTGCAATCATCTATCATTGATTCAAAGAAAGTGCACGTCAATAGCTGTTCTCCTTGGCTTAGTGCACACATTGTAAACTGACTGACAGAATTCAGTCAGCACCACTTAGGACTAGAAGGATGACACTGACCACTCCACAGTGACCAGTCAACAAGAGGACCCTCAGCCTGTCACTGGGAATGATGGAGTAAGTAATTCAATTCAGTTAATACATCACATCGTTAATGACGTGTTACTTAGGCGAAGTAGAATGTACTCAGAAAATTGGCTGAGTTTGGTTAGAGCCCTCCACTTTCAGTAGGTAAATCTTGAGCTTGAATCTCATTTCACATACTTCAGCCTGAGCAACTGGCTAGCGTCATGATAACTTGCACAGTTAATGTGACTGACATCTTGGAACATGAAACACCTCCTCCTGCTAGCTGAGTTATAACTAACTAACTAACTAACTGACTACATAAATGCGTCGGTGATTCCGTGGTAGAATACTCGTCAACCACAGGAAAGTTTCAGGTTCGGTTATCGACAGACTCACTTCTAAGTCCTGACTAGCTGTCAGTTGAGCATGAAGTTGATAACTCCACCTAAGGAAAAGCCGACACCACTGTCACTTAAACCGCAAAGCTTGAAGCCCCACATGCAATCCGTATGCAAAGGAATGGAAAATGTACAAGCAGAAGTACATTTTCTCAATTTTTAATAGTGTGCTAATACATTTGAAATCAGGATGGTCAACTGCATAGACAGACATCTACTAGAAACGCTGATGGAGTAAAGACCACTGGTTGTTTCAATAAACTGAAATATACTCATTATGCTAGTTGAGAGTCTGCGATTCCACTTTACTTTAAAGACAGATGTCCCGTCTTCTTTCACTACCTGATTTTTCATTGATTTCATAACACATGAGAGAAATAACCTCCAATGTAAAGTAGAAGTAATTCGGTCATCTGATCTGAGTTGATCCCGGTACACCACGGATGATCCTTGCAGCAGAACAATGAAAGGGCAGTCGAGCGTTAACGTAACTTCATTTTGACTGACTAACAAGCATTACTGGTCGTCATGGGTGGTTTGTAACTACTCACACTAATCAGTAGTATGTGATATCATGAGACAGAAAAATCACATTTGGATAATGTTTACAATGATATATGTATGTATACATATATGTCACATCTTGACCGTAGTATCTGTTCTGTATTTATTTCTTCTAGTGGCCTCATCTAGCTGGTAGGTAAGTCGAGCTTTACAGAATGAATGGTTCACTGAGACAGCCTAAAGTCGACATATCCACTCCATCTCTCTTCATGTTATCTCTAACTGCATCTGCGTGAATCTATATTCGCTTGTCAAAGTATACATACTGGACGGACAGAATGAAGAATTTTCAAACAGCTTACGACTTAAAGATGCAAAAGTGTTTGGCATTTTAATCGATCATCACCTCACTTAGACCGCTGACAAAAGTGGATGTATTTGGAAATCGTGCAATAGAATGAAAGTAGAGTTCAAGTCTACTACATGTCATGGGAGCGGTAGGGGTTAAACGAATAAAATTCAACTTGCGTATATTAGTCCGTCGACGCGTATCCTGTCTAAAACCATTCTGCGACACTATCCCGCCTGTTGTCTACATTGAACACCCTATCCAAACAAAGTAAAGAGCAACCTACCGAAGACAATACGCTTTCGCCTCCAAAGCATACCTGAAGCTGTAGTCATTCAGATGGAGAAAGTGGAACTCTAGATGCAAGAGAAAAATCACCAACCAATTCTGCTTTCACGGTGAAGTCACCCACCTTATTATTTCATATCAACCTGGTTTCTTTTCTTTTTCAACTCTTTCGAATTCTTAGGTAATATGCCCATCCTCATTCATTCATCAAACTGTTTGTCTCATTTGGTAATTCTAATTCCCTCCTTCTCCTATGCATTAATCAATATTACCAAGTATGATTAAGGCACTTCATCACTTTTTATTACTATTCTCCTTTGTCAAGAAATTAGAATATAAATGCGACTGGTTAGGTAAAGGAAATGAATTCATCGCAATCAGCCTCTTCGTTGAATCACTTGTCTTACTCTTGCTTGATTCAGACAGAAACTACTGTCAGCCTTGTATCTTCCACTACAATAATGAAGAATTTGATTCTATTTTATGACATTTTATCGCTGATTACGTTTTTGTATTTACGGTAATTCTGTTTGATTTTTAGACAGTGTCATTTCATGCCCATTTCATTTTCCGTCTTCATGCAGACTTCTAATCTGACAAGTTGACTTCCTCTCACGTTATTCAAAATTGCCTCTTGAAACAACCCTGATTCACTGTTCTACTTCCTCTCCTTTCAATTTACGTAATCAATATGGCGAAATGATTACGTAACAGCCTCTGTCTTCAAGAATCATTTATTTATAATAAGAAGAAGAAACTTTCATTGAATTCATCAAAGTGTTATTCTGGAAAAATTCTCACAGAAGTGTAAATTAACTATTCACTTTCTGATTTCAAATGTCTACTTCAATTTTGTCATCATTTTTGAAAGCTGCATTCATTTACAAGAGGTAAATATGATAACGTCATCAGATTATAGGATTTGTAGGAATTAATTTGGACTCATTATATATTATATATTATTCCCTTGCGTTCCGAGTGGTACATAGGGCTTCAACAACCAAACTGTCTCATCTCTTACTCACACAATCTCCTCCATGTCATCTTAAGACGACCTACTCGGCCGTTACTTATCATTTGGATTCCACTAGAGGGCTTGGCGTGTGATGTCATCCGACGGCCTCCTCACTGTATGCCCGATCCATCTCCATTTTCTTCTACATATTTGTTGGGCGATCGGCTCACGCCTCTTGGTTTGTTTTCATAATTTCTTGTTACTTATTCTTTCTGGATATTTGATCTTCAGTATGGAGCGAAGGCAGCTGTTGATGAAAGTCTGCAACAAGCTGCTAAAGGTGCTCTTCGTGACACGCAGTGCAAGTTTCTGGTCCGTATAGAAGAACCGACTTCACATTAGTGTTGAAAAACCGAATCTTGTTCTTTATGCTGAGGTGGAGTGCGGAAGATTCACGAACTGGTTTAATGTTGACGAAGGCGTGTTTCGCCTTTCCCATTCTCACTGGCTTTGACATCTTTGTCCGTTCCGCTGGCCTGTAGTTGAAACGATGCTTCCCAGATAAGTAAAAGAGGCAACCTCTGTTAAATCTCGCCCATTGATCGTGATTGGTGCCGGCTGTTGTTCCTGTTGGTTGGCTATCTTCATCACTTTTCTGTATTCACCTGCAGTCCTGCCTTCGCTGACAGCCTCTTCACCCACTTCGTTGGTTTTCACCTGCCTGTCTGTCTGTAAGTCTTCGAGTGTGTGTGAAATTAGACATATATCATCTGCGAAATCCAGATCTTCTAAAGTCTTCTTATCGATCGTCCAGCTCATTCTTGACTCCTCGCTCCCAGCAGTCTGACGCATAATCCAATCCAACACAGTTAAGAATATCATCGGTGATAATAGGCAGCCAGCCAGACTTGTTTTACTCCAGTGTGCACTTCAAACGCCTCGCTGAGTTTTCCGTTGTGGATTACCTGACACGTGGCACTGTCATATAGCCAACCAGCTTTTGATTGAGGCTGACAAAGACTTGAGGTACCCCAAAGTGTTGAGGCAGTTTCCAAATTACTTCACGGTAAACGGTGTCTGTCAAATGCCTTTTCAAAGTCGATGAAGTAGAGAGAGAGGTATGACTGCCATTCTATGCTTAGTTCTGCGACAAGGATGAGTAGAGTAGCAATTATATCAACACATTATTTACCTTTCCTGAATCCAGCTTGTTCCTGCGGATTGAGTAATATATCCTTTGCATTCTTTATTCTCTCCAGGATGATGCAACACAATATATTACTTGGCGGGTATAAGAGCACTATTCTACGCCAGTTCTTGCACAGGCCTAGGTTGCCCTTCTTTGGCAGTTTGGCAAGGTAAGATTCATAACAGTCGTTAAATAGTCTTCATCAGGCAACATCAGCTAGAGTCATCACTGAAAACCAGGGATCACCGGACCGTCTAGTGTTTCGACCGATCTTCCTCAGAACTTTCAGCGGTATGCACCCACGACACTGTTAGGGATCGAGACTGGGGTCTTCAGGTTACGAAACTAAGTTCGTTGACCATTCAACAACTTGGCGTGGAATTCAATAACCCCTGGATTCTCACTTTGTCAACTCGCTACATAGTGCAGTTCTCACATGTAGATCCATTTCATCTTAACATTGTGGACCCCATGCTGGATCACGATTTCCATATGCAGCTCAAGGAAACCCATTCAGTAACCATCATTGACTGGGTGTTTGCTATTGATGAACCTCAGATAGGACGAAACAGCTGTCTAATGCTCACTGGTTTTCACTTATCTCTCTAGCTGATGTTGGTTCGTGATGAAAATCCTTTTTTTTCTGTATTTCTACTCCCTTACCTTCCTGGTGGGACATATGGATTCAGGCTGCAGCTCCCAAAGTTTCAGTATATGTAATTCTGTATTTACGTAGTGGAGCTGTTATTCTCATATTCAACTTACCTTCTTCACCACCCAGACGAGTTTTGGGAGTGTGTTGGCCGGCGGTCGAACCGTGGACCACATGAGGCGTGGTTGGCGAGTGTTCTATCACTGCACCACCAACGCACTGATGGAAATCTAACAGTTGTCATTTAAGTTCTGTTTTGTGTTAGATAGTTGGAGGCAGTCGTCAAGAAGCCTCTTCACTCGTCACTGAAGCGGGTTCGCATCTTCAGAGCAAATCATTTCCCCATCTGCGATTCCAACACACATCACTTGTGTCTGGAATTACAGACCGTATATCTGAATTATTCAGGATAACGAATGACTTCCTGTGTGGCTCTAGTGTATACGTTAGTTCGTCACTGTGCAGTAAACAATATCAAGTGCCCATTCATTGACTTGGTGACAGCATTGAAAACTCGTCCGGTAGAATTCAGCAAAGACATCTCGTCGATTTCATCTCATAATTTCAATGGCTCGCCGGATCAGGAGAATTCGCAGTATTGACTTTTTAGACTGAGAAGAAGAGCTCCTATTTCTCAAACATATCCTAGCTCAAAATGGATACGCGGCAACACTAAGAGTGCTATCCTCCAGCCACTTTCTGCTTCTAAGCAATGTGAAGGACAAACTCCCGCATTTTACCACTCTAATGGGCATATATCAGTCCGCCTGCTACCGCCAAGCTAGGTGCATGCGTCGTTCTATAGGAGTCCTTTTAACAGCTGTTAGAGAACATTACCCAGCTGAAGACTCTAAAGATATATTTAAGTGATATACGACACTTCAAAGCCTCAAATGGAAGCTGATGAAATGTGATGGATTTGGCGTGGATCCAACAATGACATGGAGGCGATTGTGTAAGGAGGGAACGGGAGCTCAACGACCAGTTTCGGCGCCAGTTGAAAGCAACAGGAGAGAATCGAGCAGAATGGGGATGTACCGTGGCAGCGCTGTGTGTTCCACTCAGGATGAAATAATAATAAATAAAGTCTAATACAATTTTCCACAATGTGTACTAGATGCCAACAAGATGCAATTTAATATGAATTCACAACGACAAAATGAAACGCCTCAACACAAATAATTCAACTCACGTTACATAATCACTCTGAGAAATGTTCTCTGTGACAAGACGTAGATACATTGAAAATTCTCCATTCTCATTTGTATCTCCGTTGAATACATATTCTTTGTATTTTGGTAATGTGAAAATCATTAACACCAGTCCCATAGTTGCTGATGATAAAGCCATTAAAACCTTGACGAGAAAATCGACAATAAAACCACTTTCAATACAAATAAGCAGATATGGAGAAAAATACTGACAGTCGAATAAGATTTTACGCTTGTCAAAATGACCATTCACCAAAGTTCACTTAGCTGAGATAAAATACTCACACAACGCTTGCAAATTACAGTGAGAGGAGTATTCAGCGCAGCAGAAGTTCACTGTCTGTCTTCACAACCACTCCGAACTCAAGCTTTGGAATTAAGGATGGACCAACAATCTTCGCCACGCTTATGGGTATCTACCACTTTCACTGATCCTGTGGAGCCAGTCACATTCAGCGTACAATTAAACAGATATCTTCATCATTGGATTTCTGAACATCATCCTGCGTGATTAAGCAAGGGACAAACAAAGTGCATACACAGCTGTTCAAGCTCACCTTGCACATGTCGAACAAAACGTCCGCGTCAACATGACATTTGGAGTTATCAACTGTAGTCCGACAAATCTTAGTTTTACCTTACAAGTTTGACATTTACACATAGCTGAAGTCGTCAGAATCCACCTGAACAAGCCAAACCTACGTGTTCAGAAGAAACTCTCACGGATGCCTCCTTTATCCTGTCCATCATCTGATAATTTCCTCTTCCTCCGCTGGATTGTCGATTGGTGGATGGTGATTAACAGAAGAATCCAGGATGCGCAATTCTCCCTATTTGGGACTCATCACCTCGATGTACATCATCACTCATTGGGGGATGCAGGTACATTTGGCTGATGAATCCCAAACAGGGTAAAACTACGCACTCTAGACTCTACTGCTAGTCACCATCCACCAATATACTTCGAATTAAATAACCAGACATCGTTGAAGCATCTGTACAAGGAGCCGAAATATCAACTTGTGGCCGAGCACTTCCGTCCAATCAATCAACAGGACAATCCAAATTGAATTAATTATCCTGAATTGTCACAGAAATATTCTCAATAATTTTGTTTGATATTCAATTTAGTATTAAGCATGGATGCATATTATCACTCACACATCCATTTCAACTGTAATTCTATGGATCTTAACAACTCAATATTGTGTAAGAACACACCAGTGTTGTCAGTGACGAATACTCTCTACCAGGAGGCGAATGAGAAAGTTATCGAAAAGAATACTCTTTGCACAGCTTTCTTTTATTTTTAAGATTCATTTTGTATTTTCAAAGTGCATTTCATCGCGAACTATCACCATGACTTAGAGAATCATTGAAAGACAGAGCAGCATTAGATAGGTGTTTCATTTTGTTCAGGTACACTTCAGTGGTGCACATCTATGGAGCCACACTAGAGATGGAAGACAGGATGTTCACAATGTGATGTACACATCCATTGACCACTCAGTCACTGGCTTCGAACCCACTGACTCTTAGATTCTCACTTTATTGTGATCAAGTTCAAAGATGCATAAATTTCAGTGGTTTCCATAGAAACATACGATTTCATACAAGAGTTCCTTCTCATAAATCTGAGATGAGACGGGACAAACATTAGTGAAGAATAACATGGACCCATTTTATTTTGTTGCTCCTCAGCCGCTGACTTTTATTTATTATGGATTATAAGTTGTGGGCAGCTGATGAGAGTCAACGAAATCAGATGGATGCATGTTATTCGCCACCAATGTTCGTTCTTTCTCTCCTCAAATATATTACTGCCACATATATATTGTGACCAACTTAATAGTGCTTCCTTGTGTGTCAGGATACTCTTCGAATTTCGGATGAGTCACAGTGCAGTGTTATTCTTTTAATCCGAGAAAAAGGCATTTTACCCAAAACGACCTCGGAGTGAAATCTGTTCCCGATTCTGTTTGGTTCATTGTGAGCAAGATTTTGAACTAGGCAGCCCCTATATGAGTAGAACAGTTTCTACATGAAGATATCCTCCCTATCGTATCATAAATTTATACATTTCATTTCGCACACTTAATCAAACTGTCAAGACATTCAGGAAGAGAATGGACAAAGAACTCATAAGCAACACACTTGATCTCTCTGTGAATTCACCAACGAGTTTTAGTGTTGGTTTAGGATGATTGAAATCTGGTGTCATGCAGTGAGTTTGTACGGATGACATGAGGAATCCGTCGATACGCGTAATCTCAAGTAAAAATCTGATGGAATATTAAGCTTATCGAGGCAGAAATATGTCAGAATGCGACAAGCAACTCGAGTGGAAATACACAACAGTGAGTAGAAACTTCGGAAACAGTAGGCTTCACAGCATGGCATAATAATAAAGTCCTACATCTAAGAAGGTAAAGTTATCAGAAAGATGGAAAATAACGGGGAAGGGATTTGTTTCATAGACATTTCCACAACATTTCGTCAATTTATCTGCCTAAGACTTACACCACAGATATTTCTAAATATAATCTCAATTTTAACAAAATATCTTGAAATCGCTGTTCAGATAATGCGATCAAGTCATACCAGGTTTATGATATACCTTGATGGAGAGCTGTTGGATGTGGGTTAGATGTAGATAGAACCGCGGACAACTCCCTTGGCTAGTCGATGTTCTACCACGGAAACACCGACAAAAATAGGTCACTTAAGAGAGTCAAATTCACAACGTATGAGGCCTGAGCAGTTTACAGATTTTAAAGATAGCTGGGGTTAAATTTCACTTTGAACTGTGTATGTAACTTGCTAATCACGAGTGAAATTTATAATTTGAGAATCCCATCCAATGTATTACCAGTTCGACAATGCAGCTAACCAGAATTTCGATGGTTTGAAGTGAATCGCCTCTCTCACCAGAGTCAAATTGTGTACACCACTGATGAATGAGGTCAGCCTCAAATGAGCGAAATAACCGTCCAATGCTTGAACTAATTCAAATTGGCTGGCTGACAAGGACTACTGGCTGATGTAAGTGATATCTAACTAGTCATATCAATCAGTCGGTATTACACACTTAGGAAAGACCTGAGACTCGAAATTGAACATTCCGAGTGAGGCCGATAGATACACTTTTACCCGATATCATCCGGAGTTTCGGTGTTTCATTGTAAATATTGAAGAGCGATTTGAGAAAAAGAGTGTTTTCAAAATGACCGTGAATACATTGATAAATATGATACGATTTAAGGACAAGTGAAAACGTGAAATCGAATGAACTTGTGACACTATTTTGAGTGGGGAATTTAGAGGCTCGGAGATTAAAGACAGCCGACAGATATCTGTATAATATATGAATATTTCACAAGAACTGTTTATTCTGAATTATTTTAATTTACGTTTTGATAATAAAACCATCATTGTTGATATGCAAGTCTTTCGACCTTCAGTTACTAATTCGATTGACGTGTTTGCACGGAATCAGTCACAGAATCATTTTATGGTATTTGTTAAACATGGTTTCACAGACATAGGCAACAGCATGTCGGTGACTGGCTAACCTAACCAAAACTGTGTTCTAAACAAAGTCGGCCTGCTTAGAACTTAGGTTAACCAAAAGTTTCCATCATTGTGTGCCATGATTTGCAAAACACTGAGACTGAAATGGAGACGCCCACTTGAACACAACCTCCCTGTTCATGAGTGTCGCTTCACTGAGCCAACAACATTAAACGAGAGTCACCTGTTTCCTCAACCCGCACTACTTAAACAAATACACACAAAGACGTGTCACGGAAAGTATGTTCCACGCAACAACGTATAATTCAAAAAATCGCCATGGATACACTTGTCAATTAGTCTGTAATCATAATCAATAGAATAGTGGGCACATATTATGTTGCCCAATTCTGATTCGCTTATCTTCAGACTGACCAACGATCATTATGTCGCCATATTACATATGCTTTCTCCCTTTCACTTTGTCTCAATCGATGAAAATGTAACCTCTAGTGATACCATATACTCTCGCGAGTATTGAAAGAGTTTCCAGACTGCTTATTCGCCACTTTCCACTGGACTTCATGAAAAGCATAGTCGTGGGTGACAAGGTATCACAATGCATGACATAACTGTTTTTGAGTCATACACTTCAGTCTCAAAATGTACTCCTCAACTTTTCACAGTTGGATTTCAACCCAATGTTGTGGATATCTCTAGAGTGAGAAAGAAGAAATATCACAATGGATTGGTTTGCACCTCAAGTCAGACAGTATTGTGTCACACAACCTACCATCAATTAGAATTTTGTCTGAAGATCCTGAACGGAGAGAAAATATCCTTCAATTAACTCAGCTGAAAATTCTATACACTGTATAAATACTGTCCAGAATAAAGCTTCTATTATTACATATATCACCTTGATAACTCTGTAAGATTAATACAGAGAAGGATACAGCCATTTCTAATCTCTCTTGTTTATTTCTCTTGAGTGAAATTTCTTCATTCCTACACAAAACAACAATTGTAATGATGGTGATATAATAAGTGAGGCAATTAATTATTTATTAGCCAACGACTGGGTTTTGGTCACTCCTTGAGTTCCGAGTGGAAGTTGATGCCTCAGACTTTGAAGTTTTGTGGGTTACAGTAATCACCCTCATGCCCAACATCCCTTCTTTATATACCTCGCTGAACACGAGATAATAAGCGAGATGAGGTTTAGCAGTGGGTCAGCTCGAAGTCGATCCCAGACCTCCTTCATCACTGGTGAGAACACTGTCACTAAACAACGAATGAACTAAAAGCCAGCTAGTACGGGATAGCAGCTATTTTCTAGTTTCCGGACTGCTCAACAGTGCGTATGTATTACATGATCCCGAGGACCCCAAGAATACGAGACCAATGCGTCGAACATTTAGTCACTGAGATCAAATAAAAACACCATTTACACTATGAATTCTCTTGCTGCTGAATGCTTCTCTGCAGTCGAGATGAACTCCCAACACCTCATTCACCATAATATTTTGGTAAAGGCTGTGTGCATAACTGGTCATCACTCACTTTAACTAACGTAGCGAACTGTAATAGACAGAAGTGTAGATAAGTTTGATCGAGATAAAGGACAAACTACAGGGGTAATCTGATAACTAATCAACCAGTGATGTCAACTGTTTAGCAAGTTGTACAGCTATTTGATACTGGTCTTTTGTGTACAGAAATAGACAGTAGGGAATATTTACTTGTCCTGAAATGAATCAACAAGAATCGAACGAGTAATTGGCCAATGTCACAGTTTCAGGTGATTAAAATTCCACTGGCATTGGGAGACAGTAAGTGAAATAGCAACATGCTGTGAACTACTGTTTGACACATGTAATCAGAAGAATGTGACGGTGTCCAGAATTACCTGCCTGCTGCCAAGTCAAGATGTTCTACACATCGAACAGCCGTCTCACTGATTTTGTGATGAGATTATGTGTAGTTTATCTAGGCGTAATCAGAAATTTAGGTAACCTTGATCAGGCTGGCAAGCAGGCAATTTCCGGTCGCCGATATTAATTAGTAGTTTTGCAATTAAAAGTGTTCTCTGAGCTGGTTAGTTTAGTTGCAGAGCTTTGGTTGTCCTTCTAGACAAAATCTTCAGCGCAATTTTGTAGCATAAAGCGGACTGATTTAAATTTTTTCATGAATAATAATAGAATTGCGTATCCCGGTAACCATCTTCACATATGTATTGATCATTTTCTATTGACTTGGATTTTAAACTTTCTGGTCACATGATTTACTTTTTATTAGTTGGTATATTTGGTCTATATTAACGTGTTTGTTAATCGCTGGCTTATTCGTTTGAGTACCCGTCTTCTAGGAATTCCCTGACTGCACTTTTGCTGTTTACTCTGTCTAAAATTTCGACATTATCCTAATCAAACTGATGTCCATAATTATCTATATGTGTGATGGGATTTGATATCATTTAAAGGTTGTGTACAAGGTTAGAAGAGGGTTGCACAATATACGCACGCTCCATCGTCTGATAATGTCTTGGCGCGTCGACGGTTCACTTTTCGAGCATTCAACAACCAAGTGGGATGTAGGGAATCTATTCCACGCCGACGCACTCCTAAACCTCGTCTACTTGGTAATGAGTTTGGAAAAGAGAAGGGGTATCCGGTGTAGCCAGCAACCTCATCCTGTGAATACAATACCACTACTACTAAAAATACACAGCTTGAAGTCCTTCGATCCACTTGGAATGGAAGGAATCAGAAAAATGCCACCTTATAAAGCTAAGAAATTGTTTCTCTTGTCTGCAACTATTTCGTCAATTATCTCACTCTAAATACGATATTACACGGAAATACTCATTTCATGTGGCATTCAGGACGATGGGTACTGAGTTCAACTTCCACTGGGTATACGACCACCCACTGATAATTCAGGTACATCCACATCATGAGCAACAAGCTAGACAGTACGCGCCACTGAGACTCCACAGTCAGAGGTAATTAGCCAAATGACACCATGTTAACTGCCACACATCATCCAGGCTCCCATGATAAGAGTTGATTTGTCAACAGCGATCCAGCATTTCACTTAGAGATAAATCAACCAACGAGAGAATCAAAGTAACTCGAAATGCTCTCACAAAATGAACAATTTCAAATATTTGTGAAACTAATAATTCGACAATTGCTGTTGAACACTTATGGAAGTGAATAGATAAAGTAAGGTGCCTTTGTCTACCTACAGCTTATTTCCACCTTTAATTTTATCTCAAAAATGGTCGAAACTCACACAGAAACCTTCATTCGAAGTTGAACACAACCTCTCCTCTGATTCTAATGTGAAGACTCCGATTTCCGCATAACAGACGAAATGTTAGTTATTTCAGTGCACTATATAGTTAAGTTGAATCTTCAGAGGAGTGATTGAATGAGGAAATTCAACTACAGGACTTCAAGTAAATCAGCATACCGATGCATCTGAACCTTAACTTCTAAGCCCCACTCATCCATTATTAATACCTAGATGGATTTCTGATTTTACTCACACAAATTTGTCTGTCTAATGCGACTGCTCTCATCAAGGTCATTGAATTGATCATCTGATTGCGGCATTATAAACTGACTCTCCAGGGTTGAATTACCATATACATTTAAAATTTAACGTCAGAGGTAATGAACTAAACATGTGAGGGTGAGAAGAACAGTGTTCTCAGAAGAAAGCCTTGCATCGAAATAGGGAAAAAAACCACCTCCGTTGTCACACCTCATATCCTACACGTCTAAAGTAGGTAGCGTCGACAAAAAACATATCAACAATGATAGGACAAATGACACTGTGCAATAACACCGCAGTCAATATGAAATTAAAGCACATATTTATAGTTTCCTCCTCTGATACAATTTTAAATTATCGCCAAATTAATCCACAGCTTTCAAAACTTCACATAAATCATCTACGAACCTAAAATTACCCTCAGAAGGCAAGAATCATGTGTCAGAAAGTTAGTCGTAAAGAGTGACGTCCTTATCAAGCGACGTTCATTCTAATTCACCTACTATTGAGGACGAGACATCTATATATTAGTCGTCTACACAACACTTGTTCTGTTTATATTCTTCTCGTTCACTCCCTAGAGTTTCCATGTCACACTGACTGATCACTATGGAATAGACAATCCTATGTGTCTAGCACAAAGTCATGTTGACTGAATTCTGTCAGTCGAGCTCGCAACGTGGTCACCTGCTCAGGAGACGTGCGAATAAACTGCACAATTCTGAAATAATATTAGATAGAACGAACAGGCAATAGAGCATCACACAGTTTACTAGTCAGTAGCAGCTTCGAAATAAGAATGAGGTTTCAGCACGGCGCTGGAAAACATACAAAAGCAAAACAATCAGGCTCCTAGAATAACCTCAAAGCAAGGAAACGAATATACAAACAATGAACCTATGCTCCATCGGAATCCAAAGAAAGAATCGATGCAAGCTGGTGACAGAATTCGTCAAGACAGTCAGCCGATGAGTCTACCTTCGATGAGAGCAAAATAACCATGCAACGATGTTTGAAGCTGGCTCAGAAGGCTGTTCACATTGCAAAGGAAATCAGAAGATATAGGCTCAAAATACTGGGAATATCTGAGAGGGCATGTATGTGCGCGTGTTTGTGGCGAAAATGGAATGGAAGTGGAGGAGACGAATCATTGACCAAAGAGTCAGTGATCTCCTCCACTCAATGAAACAACCACCACAATCACAATGAAGCAGTGACCAACATCATTTCAACACAAGCTCATACGCAAATGGATCAAACACATAACCATCAGATTATCAGGTCTCAACCAGATTCTGTCTACTCACAATATATCTACACTATCAACCAAAGTCATCAGTCACCATTCCTCTGCATACATAACATGGAGGACCAAACTGACAATGAATTCAATTGAACTCTCAACGTCCACAGCTTAAGGGTCCACATTCCACTCACACATACGCACTCATCAAGAAACCTACCTAGAAATTCACTAATATCTCTACGAACTCAGAAATTCAAACATTAAATACAAACATATATGTACAAAATATATATATATATACATACAAGTATACATAAAATACACTCACATAATTACGATGTCGCGTATGATCCACAATCATACCACAGACTATTCTTGAAATACTTGAACAGGCATTAGCGAACAAGGCAGTTATCCCCAACTGGTAAGACGTCAATCCGTGTGTAGCGAGTATCGGATTCATATAGACGAATAAAGCCGAGATAACTAATTTGTTTGGTTTGATTTTGTTGTTGTGTTATTTTCAAAAAAAGAAAACAAAATGCAGACTTACCACAGAATTGGAAAAAGTAATTCATCTTAACTGCAATCAATTGTTTATTGATCTCTTTGCACAAATTCCTCATGCTTTCGTGTTTTGATAATACTTATAATAATAATGACAATAATGATACTGAGAATAGTAATAATAACGACTGTTCCTGTTATTATCCACGCGTTATTACAGGGAAGACAAACTCAGTCTTTCCAGGAGTGAATAAACATTGAGGATGGAAGTAACTGTGAAACAAACTCGCCACGCTTTTCTCCCAATATACTTGAATACGTCTCACACAGAGACAGCCAGTCAATCACAATTTCAAATCTCCTCAGACAGTTGGTTTATTCCGATTTTGTTATCCGTGTTTAGAGGGAAGCTGTAATCACATCAGAAGTTGTTGACAAGGTCTTAGTTATATCAACTCTCTGTTCCTACACAGATGAAATCTCCGTGTACAGCGTTTGCGATAATCTACTCGAAAACACCTCGCCTAAATGTATTCTAATTGTTATTAACTGTGTCAATTGACACTTTGTGATTGGTCAGATTCCCCTTACACTGACTGACCTTAATATAAATTAGGCAATCACAACGTCTAGGCTAATATTCTATCGGTTTGAGAAAAAAATACCACCCACTTAAAATGAATGTCAAGGTGAAATCATCAGATGATTTCAACCAATCACAACGCTCCTCCATTTTAAGGTGTCTTTCCTCGTCATCCAATCAACGTATTTGACATTTATACACACACTTATCCGAATTATATGATATCTCCCTAACCACATACTTAGCCTACGTTATAAATCTAATTATAATGTCTGTAATTCGGATTTACGCATTTCTTAATGTTCAGAAGCAAAAAGTCAACTGGAATATTCCTTTCGCTTCCGTCTACAATAATATTTTTACATTGCGTAATATGTGTGTGTCTTCAAGAGAAAGAAAAAGAGAGAGACTATTTAGTGGAAACTGGAATTTCCTTATTCTTGTTTGTTGAAATTACTTGATTTATTGTAGTGGAAATGTGGAAATATGCGTAAAGGATGGATAGTTGTTATCTTCATTCAGTTAAATAAATCGTTAAAGGATCTGAAACTTGAAGTGAACTAGATCGATAAATAAATAAATAAATCGTGATTGTGGTGAGAAGCGAGAAGGCAGGAATACATGAGGCCGAGGAGAAGATTGTAGGAGATTTGCGCTCCATGGTCAGTTTATATTTCATGTCATACACACTCGATGATCTGCAAGTGGAAACGAACAATTTGTGGGAAAAAACCTCAAAAACAGGAATGAAGTGGCGATGAAGATAATTAACCAACAACAGCAAGTAACAATCATTACTAACGGGGGAAATTTGAAGGAGACCATCTATTTCACTTATTTGAGCAGTATCATTTCATGTACAGCCGACTTCTTAGTCACTTCATTCTAGAATATATCGCTTTTTACCTAAATTAGATGGACCCAAAGTCTTCTACAGTCTTCTCCTCGGCCTCATGTATTCCTGCCTTCTCGCTTCTCACCACAATCACGATTTATTTATTTATTTATCGATCTAGTTCACTTCAAGTTTCAGATCCTTTAACGATTTATTTAACTGAATGAAGATAACAACTATCCATCCTTTACGCATATTTCCACATTTCCACTACAATAAATCAAGTAATTTCAACAAAGCAAGAATAAAGAAATTCCAGTTTCCACTAAATAGTCTCTCTCTTTTTCTCTATCTTGAAGACACACACATATTACGCAATGTAAAAATATTATTGTAGACGGAAGTGAAAGGAATATTCGAGTTGACTTTTTACTTCTGAACATTAAGAAATGCGTAAATCCGAATTACAGACATTATAATTAGATTTATAACGTAGGCTAAGTGGTTAGGGAGAGAGATATCACATAATTCGGATTAGTGTGTGTATAAATGTCAACTACGTTGATTGGATGACGAGGAAAGACACCTTAAAATGGAGGAGCGTTGTGATTGGTTGAAATCATCTGATGATTTCACCTTGACATTCATTTTAAGTGGGTGGTATTTTTTTCTCAAACCGATAGAATATTAGCCTAGACGTTGTGATTGCCTAATTTATATTAAGGTCAGTCAGTGTAAGCAGAATCTGACTAATCACACTGTGTCAATTGACACAGTTAATAACGTTTAGAATAAATATATTTAGGCGAGGTATTTTCGAGTAGATTATCGCAATTGCTATCCACGGAGATTTCATCTCTGTAAACCTTGTAAACAGCCTGGCATTAGAACATCTGATGTGAATACAACTTCTCTCTTAACATGGATAACAAAATCGTAATAAACCAACTGTGTGAGGAGATTTGAAATTGTGATTGACTGGCTGTCTCTGTGAGACGTATTCAAGTATATTGGGAGAAAAGCGTGGCAAGTTTGTTTCTCTGTTGGTTCTATCGTCAATGTTTATTCACCCCTGGAAAGACTGAGTTTGTCTTCCCTGTAATAACGCGTGGATAATAACAGGAACAGTCGTTATTATTACTATTATCAGTATCATTATTGTCATTCTTATTAGTATTATCAAAACACGAAAGCATGAGGAATCTGTGCAAAGAGATCAATAAACAATTGATTGCAGTTAAGATGAATTACTTTTTCCAATTCTGTGGTAAGTCTGCATTTTGTTTTCTTTTTTTGAAAATAACACAACAACAAAATAAACGTACTAGTTATCTCGGCTTTATTCGTCTATATGAATCCGATACTCGCTACACACGGATTGACGTCTTACCAGTTGGGGATAACTGCCTTGTTCGCTAATGCATGTTCAAGTATTTCAAGAATAGTCTGTGGTATGATTGTGGATCATACGCGACATCGTAATTATGTGAGTGTATTTTATGTATACTTGTGTGCATATATATATTTTACATATATGTTTTCATTTAATGTTTGAATTTCTGAGTTCGTAGAGATATTAGTGAATTTCTAGGTAGCTTTTTTGATGACTTCGTATGAGTGAATGGAATTTCGACCCTTAATCTGTGGACGTTAGGAGTCCTCTCAAGAATTGAATTCATCATCAGTATGGTCCTCCGTGTTTCGTATGCAGAGGAATGGTGACTGATGACTTTGATATAAGAATAAAACTTGGGCACTGTGGTAGTGTGTAATTCTATTATGGGTAAATTTTATTTTGATAGAGTCTCACAGTGTTATACAGTAATATTTACTGATGACGTTTCGAGCACAATTTATTACTCATAATCATATCAAGGTGATCACACGACTTCCTAAATTCATTTATATAGTTCCATTGTTTTTCACTTGATTTTCACTTGATTTGATTGGTAGTATATGGAAAATAATACTACCAATCAAATCAAGTGAAAATCAAGTGAAAAACAATGGAACTATATAAATGAATTTAGGAAGTCGTGTGATCACCTTGATATGATTATGAGTAATAAATTGTGCTCGAAACGTCATCAGTAAATATTACTGTATAACACTGTGAGACTCTATCAAAATAAAATTTACCCATAATGGAATTACTGATGACTTTGGTTGATAGTGCGCAGATATATTGTAAGTAGACATAATCTGGTTGTGACCTGATAATCTGATGTTTTTGTGTTTGATCCATTTTTGTATGAGCTTCTGTTGAAATGATGTTGGTCATTGCTTCAGTGTTATTTTTGTGGTTGTTTCATTGGGTCGATTAGAGATCACTGGCTCTCTGCTCAATTATTCGTTCTCTCCACTCCTATTTATATTGACGCTGCCTACCTTTGATTTGTAGGATATTAAGTTTGGCACCGGAGGTGGTTGTTTTCCCCATTTCGATGCAAGGCTTTCTTCTGAGAACACTGTTCTTCTCACCCTCACATGTTTAGTTCATTACCTCTGACGTTAAATTTTAAATGTATGTGGTAATTCAACCCTGGAGAGTCAGTTTATAATGCTGTAATCAGATGATCAATTCAATGACCTTGATGAGAGCAGTCGTGTGGGACAGGCGGATTTGTGTGAGTAAAATCAGAAATCCATCTGGGTGATATTAATGGATGAGTGGGCCATAGAAGTTAAGTTACAGATGCATTGGTATGCTGATTTACTTCAAGTCCTGTAGTTGAATTTCCTTATTCGATCACTCATGTTAAGATTCAACTTAACTATATACTGCACTGAAATCGCAAACATGTCGTCTGTTATGTGGAAATCAGAGTCTTCACATTAGAATAGGAGGAGAGGTTGTGTTGAACTTCGAATGAAGGTTTCTGTGTGAGTTTTAACACTTTTTGTAGATCATTTAGAGTTAAGGTGTAGGTGGAGAATGACATTGTATTTTATTTGTTCACTTCCGTTAGTGTCCAACAGCAATTTTCGAACTATCAGCTTCACAAATATTTGAAATTGTCCATTTTGTGATAGCATTTCGAGTTACTTTGATTCTCTCGTTGGTTGATTTATCTGTAAGTGAAATGCTGGATCGCTGTTCACAAATCAGCTGTTGTCATGGGAGTCTCGATGATGTGTGGCAGTTAACATGGTGTCATTTGGCTGACTGTCTTTCACTGTGGAGTCCAAGAGACGCAATTTTTCTATCTTGTTGGCCATCATGTAGATGTACGTGAATTAATTGTGATAGTCGAACTCACGTCTCATCGTCCCTAAGGCAAAATTTAACGAGTATTTCCGTGTGAAATTGGATTTAGAGTGAGATATTTGACGAAATAATTGCAGACAATTCAATGAATTTCTCAGCTGTATAAGGTGTCATTTTCAAATCTCGTGAGTTCCGAGCGGATCGAAGGACCTCAGGCTCTGTAGTTTCAGTTAGCGGTGGTTTGGCTTCTGGCTGCACAGCAAACGTCTTCTCTTTTCCAAACTCATTACGAAGTACACGAGGTTTAGGAGTGCATCTGTCTGAAATAGAATCCCTACATTCCACTTTGTTGGTGAATGCTCCGAAATTGAAATGTCAATTCTCCATGACATCACATCACGGGAGAGTGCGCATTCCATGCAGTCCTCTTCTAACCTTGTAAACAAACCTTGAGATTGTGAAGCATCCTATCACATTTGACACATGCCACTAAGTAATATCGCCGACCGGAAATTGCCTGCTTGCCAGCCTGATCAAGGTAACCTAAATTTCTGACTAGGCCTAGATAAACTACACATAATTTCATAGAAATTTAGAACAACTTGACTTAGCAGCTGGCAGGTAATTCTGGACACTGTAACATTCTTCTGATTACATGTGTCAAACCGTAGTTCACAGCATGTTTCTATTTCACTTTTGTGTCTCCGAATTCCAGTGAAATTTTAATCACCTGAAACTGTGACAATATCCGATTAGTGGTTTGATCCTTGTTGATCCATTTCAGGACAAGTAAATATTCCCTACTGTCTATTTCTGTACACAAAAGACCAGTATCAAATAGCTGTACAACTGGCTAAACGGTTCATATGAGTGGTTGATTAGTTATCAGTTTACCCCTGTAGTTTGTCCTTTTTCTCGATCAAACTTATCTACACTTCTTGATATAAGTATAAAACTTGGGCACTGTGGTACAGTATAACTCCATTATGGATAAGATTTTATTTTGATAAGTCAGGAAGTGTTACACAGTAATATTAACTGATGACGTTTTGAGCACAAACTATTGCCGTTCATAATCATATCAAGTTACTCACTCACACAACATTTTCCTTTCATTTATATTCATGTGTGGAATTCACTACATATTTGAATGAAAATCAATATAAGATAATGTACATTCAGAAATAATAATATGAGTGTTATCAATCAGATACAATCAGATGGGAAATAAGACGAGTGTTTTTATAGTCATAATAAGTAACCTGTTAGAACAGGATAAAAAACACTGTCATCGCAAAAGCTGACAAAGGGAACTCTGCCGTAGTTTTGGATAAATCTGACTATATCAAGAAAGTCACTGAACATATTCAGACGGGTCCATATGAGGAAATTAAGAAGCCTGTAGATACAATAATGAATAAGATTGAGAAATCTACAGCGGGATTAATACGCAGAATGAATCTGTCACTGGGTGAGTCTAAATGGTTTAATTTAATGCTTAAAACTAATAATGCTAGTAGAATACAAAGGTACTATTAAAATACATAAGCCAGGTTATCCCATACGACCAATAGTAGATTTCAGAAATACCCCAACTTATGAATTATCAAAACACTTAGCTCTAATATTATGCCCCATTAGAAATCGTTCAAACTGTAGACTAACTAATTCATATGATATGAAAAAGGAAACTAAATGACATTCAACTAGAGAATGAGGAAACAATGGTTTGTTTTGATATAACTAGTCTTTGCACTAATATACCAATCAGTATGGCCTTAGAAGCAGTTAAAAAAAAACTAAGTGTAGATCCTGATCCCACCCATAGGACGAAGCTGCCCATTGAGGGGATAAATATTTTAGGAATTCAGTTATGTCTCACATCTACTATCTTTAAATTCCAAGGCAAAATATATAGACAAACAGAAGGTGTAGCAATGGGATCACCAATATCCCCTATCGTAGCAGATATATTTATGGATAGCTGGGAAAATATGGCACTTAATACGTTTAATCCTACTCCAAAAATATGGTGGAGATATGTGGATGAGACTTTCACTCACAGTGTTAAAAACAGAACATATCTCTAGCTTCTTGACACACATAAACTCACTAGTGGAGGGAATAAAATTCACATTTGAATCGGAAAATGAACAAGGAGAATTAGCCATGGTGTTAGATTGTAAAATAAAACGAATAGAAGAAGGCAAACTACACACTAGTGTTTATAAAAAACCAACGCATTCTAATAGATATTTAGACTTTAATTCATCTCATCCTTTAACTGTTAAGGCAGGCTTAGTTAAGTGTTTAACAAACCGAGCAGTAGCACTAAGTAGTACAAGAAAAGACCTAAATGATGAAATGAAACAGATAGAAGAAGAAGCGTTGGTATCAAATAACTATCCTATAAAATTCATTAGGAAGATCAGAAAAGGTCAACAACAAAAATAATTTTGAAACTAATAATGACAACATAAAGAGGAGAGAACATAAGTCCTCTACAGTAGTTTGCCATATAAGGAGGGGACATCTGAGACTCTCCTTACGTAGGATTATTAATAAAGCAGGAATTACAGTGGCATTGAAACCTACAAACTCGCTCAGGGACAAGCTATGTAGGTTAAAGGACACTGCTGACCCAAATAGACAAAATAATATAATTTACAAAATACCCTGCAATGACTGTGAGGTCAACTACATCGGTCAGGCTAGTAGATCGGGGGTAGTCGGGATTGTCGGGACATAAGATTTTAGCTAAGGTAAGGATGGTTGACCCCACGAAGATAAGTAATTCAGGAAAGTACCCAACGCCTCATTGCACTTCACGCACTAACAAACAACCACACAATAGGGTGGGAGAGGGTTAAAATTCTGAGAAGTAATATAGGTAGTTGGAGATAGAGATTGATTACTGAATCCTGCTTCATCCAGCCTACACCCAACATATGCTCAATAGAAGTGACCCAGTGCAAATACCGGAAATATGGAGGATATTATTACCACCAGTCAAATCCGAAGAGAATAATAAATAATCTTAATAATCTATTTCAATTCACATACATCACAACATTCTAACAAGTTACTTATTTATTTTGACTATAAAAACACTCGTCTTATTTCCCATCTAATTGTAACTGATCAATAACACTCGTATTATTATTTCTGAATGTACATTATTCCAATATCTGATCGATTCCACACATGTATATAAATGAAGGAAAGAAGTTGTGTGAGTAACTTGATATGATTATGAGCAATAGATTGTGCTCGAAACGTCATCAGTTAATATAACTGTACTACACTGTGTGATTTATCAAAATAAAATCTTATCCATAATGGATTCATTACAATAATTGTTTTGTGTAGGGAGGAAGAAATTTCACCTGAGAGAAATAAACAAGAGAGATTAGAAACGACTGTGTCCTTCCCTCTATAAATCTAGTAGAGTTATCAATGCGATATAAGTATTAATAGAAACTTTATTCTGGACAGTATTTATATGGTGTATAGCATTTTTAGCCAAGATTATTGTAAGATATTTTCTCTTTGTTCAGGATCTTCAGACAAAATTCTAATTGACGGTAGGTTGTGTGACACAATGCTGTCTGACTTGAGGTGCAAACCAATCCATTGTGATATTTCTTCTTTCTCACTCTAGAGATATCCACAACATTGGGTTGAAATCCAACTGTGAAAAGTTGATGAGTACATTTTGAGACCGATGTGTTTGATTCAGGAACAGTTATGTCGTGCATTGGGATACCTTGTCACCCACGACTATGCTTTTCATGAAGTCCAGTGGAAAGTGGCGAATAAGGAGTCTGGAAACTCTTTGAATACTCGCGAGAGTACATGGCATCACTAGAGGTTACATTTTCATCGATTGAGACAAAGTTAAGTGGAGAAATTATACGTAATATGGCAACATAATCAATCGATGTCCAGTCTGAAGATAAGCAAATCAGAATTGGGCAACAAAATATGTGCATATTATTTCATTGATCATGATTACAGACTGATTGACAACTGTAGCCATGGTGACTGTTTGAATTATACATTGTTGCGTGAAACATACTTTCCGTGACACGTCTTTGTGTGTATTTGTTTAAGTAGTGCGGGTTGAGGAAACAGGTGACTCTCGTTTAATGTTGTTGGCTCAGTGAAGTGACACTCATGAACAAGGAGGTTGTGTTCAAGTCGGCGTCTCCATTTCAGTCTCAGAGTTTTGTGAATCATGGCACATAATAACTAAAACTTTTGGCAGCCCAAGTTTTAAGCAGGCCGACTTTGTTTAGTACACAGTTTTGGTTAGGTGAGCCAGTCAGCAACATGCTGTTGCCCATGTCTATGAAACCATGTTTATCGATTAACGTTTAATGATTCTGTGACTGATTCCGTGCAAACACATCAATCGAATAAGTAAGTGAAGGTCAAAAGACTTGCATGTCAACAATGATCGTTTTATTTTCCAAACGTAAATTAAAAATATTCAGAATAAACAGTTCTTGTGAAATATTCATATATTATACATACATCTGTCGGCTGCCTTTAATCTCCGACCCTCTAAATTCCCCACTCAAAATAGTGTCACAAGTTCATTCGATTCCACGTTTTCACTTGTCCTTAAATCGTATCATATTTATATTTTCACGGTCATTTTGAAAACACTCTTTTCTTCCAAATTTGTTCTTCAATATTTACAATGACACACCGAAACTCTGGATGATATCGGGTAAAAGTGTATCCAACGGCCTTCCTCGGAATGCTTAATTTTAAGTCTCAGGTCTTTCTTAAATAAATGCATGATTGTGTATAATACCGACTGATTGATATGACTAGTTAGATATCACTTACGCCAGCCAGTAGTCCTTGTCAGCCAGCCAATTTGAATTAGTTCAAGCATTCGATGGTTATTTCGCTCATTTGAGGCCAACCTCATTCATCAGTGGTGTACACAATTTGACTCTGATGAGAGAGCCGATTCACTTCAAACCATCGAAATTCTGGTTAGCTGCATTGACGAACTAGTAAGACATTGGATGGGATTCTCAAATTATAAATTTCACTCGTGATTAGCAAGTTACATACACAGTTCAAAGTGAAATTTAACCTTGAGATATCTTTAAAATCTGGAACTACTCAGGCCTCATACGTTGTGAATTTGCGTCTCTTAAGTGACCTAATTGCGTCGGTGGTTCGGTGGTAGAACATCGACCAGCCAAGCAAGTGGTCCGTGGTTCTATCTACACATAACTCACACTTTTACCTAGTTTAGCCCGGTAGATGTCCCCGTAAGTTGGGAATGTTGGGAGTGAGGCTGGCAACTACAACCCGTAAAAGAACATCAGGAGTACTGAAACTTCAGAACTTTAAATTGAAGTCCCACTGGAATCGCAAGGGAACAGAATAAATAATAATAGTAGTAGTAATAAAAATAATGTGACCAATTGAAAATCTCTTCAGTTTTCCGTCATCTGAACAGCGATTTCGAGATATTTCGTTAAAATTGAGACTATGTTTAGAAATATCTGTGGTGTAAGTCTCAGGCAGATAAGTTGACGAAATGTTGGGGAAATGTCTATGAAACAAATCCCTTCCCCGTTATTTTCCATCTTTGTGATAACTTTCTTTTCGTAGATGTAGGACTTCATTATTATGCCATGCTGTGAAGCCTACTGTTTCCGAAGTTTCTACTCAATGTTGTGTATTTCCACTCGAGTTGCTTGTCGCATTCTGACATATTTCTGCCTCGATAAGCTTAATATTCCATCAGATTTTTACTTGAGATTACCCGATGGATTCTTGATGTCATCCGTACAAACTCACTGCATGACACCAGATTTCAATCATCCTAAACCAACTGAAACTCGTTGATGAATTCACAGAGAGATCAAGTCTGTTACTTATGAATTCTTTGTCCATTATCTTGCTGAATGTCTTGACAGCTTGATGAGGTGCGATATGAAATGTGTAAATTTATGATATGATAGGGAGGATATCTTCATGTAGAAACTGTCCTACTCATATAGGGGCTGCCTAGTTGGAAGAGTATCCTGACACATAAGCAAGCACTATTAAGTTGGTCACAATATATATGTGGCAGTAATATATTTGAGGAGAGAAAGAACGAACATTGGTGGCGAATAACATGCATCCATCTGATTTCGCTGGCTCTCATCAGCTGCCCACAACTTATAATCCATAAAAGATAAAAGTCAGCGGATGAGGAGCAACAAAATAAAATGGGTCCATGTTGTTCTGCACTAATGTTTGTTCCGTCTCATCTCAGATTTATGAGAAGGAACTCTTGTATGAAATCGTATGTTTCTATGGAAACCACTGAAATCTATGCATATTTGAACTTGATTACAATAAAGTGAGAATCTAAGAGTCAGTGGGTTCGAAGCCAGTGACTGAGTGGTCAATGGATGTGTACATCACATTGTGAACATCCTGTCTTCCATCTCTAGTGGCTCCATAGATGTGCACTGCTGAAGTGTACCTGAATAAAACGAAACACCTATCTACTGCTGCTCTGTCTTTCAATGATTCTCTAAGTCATGGTGATAGTTCACGATGAAATGGACTTTGAAAATACGAAGTGAATCTTGAAAACAAAATGAAGCTGTGCAAAGAATATTCTTTTCGATAACTTTCTCATTCGCCTCCTGGTAGAGAGTATTTGTCACTGACAACACTGGTGTGTTCTTACACAATATCTAGTTGGTAAGATCCATAGAATTACAGTTGAAATGGATGTGTCAGTGATAATATGCATCCATACTTAATACTAAATTGAATATCAAACAAAATTATTGAGAATATTTCTGTGACAATTGAGGATAATTAATTCAATTTGGATTGTCCTGTTGATTGATTGGACGGAAGTGCTCGACCCCAAGTTGATATTTCGGCTCCTTGTACAGACACTTCAACGATGTCTGGTTATTTAATTCGAAGTATATTGATGGATGGTGACTAGCAGTAGAGTCTAGAGTGCGAATTTCCTCCTTTTTGTGATTCATCAGCTAAATGTACCTGCATCCCTCAGTGAGTGATGACGTACATCGAGGTGATGAGTCCCAAATAGGGAGAATGGCGCATCCTGGATTCTTCTGTTAATCACCATCCACCAATCGACAATCAAAGATAGTTCAGACAATAATGACTTTTGCATATCCATCCGAGGAAGAGGAAATTATCATATTTCTAATATCAAGTGATGATGGACAGGATAAAGAAGGTATCTGTGAGAGTTTCTTCTGAACACGTAGGTTTGGCTTGTTCAGGTGGATTCTGACGACTTCAGCTATGTGTAAATGTCAAACTTGTAAGGTAAAACTAAGATTTGTCGGACTACAGTTGATAACTCCAAATGTCATGTTGACGCGGACGTTTTGTTCGACATGTGCAAGATGAGCTTGAACAGCTGTGTATGCACTTTGTTTGTCCCTTGCTTAATCACGCAGGATGATGTTCAGAAATCCAATGATGAAGATATCTGTTTAATTGTACGCTGAATGTGACTGGCTCCACAGGATCAGTGAAAGTGGTAGATACCCATAAGCGTGGAGAAGATTGTTGGTCCATCCTTAATTCCAAAGCCTGAAATTGGAGTGATTTTGAAGACAGACAGTGAACTTATGCTGCCCTGAATACTCCTCTCACCGCAATTTGCAAGCGTTGTGTGAGTATTTTATCTCAGCTAAGTGAACTTCGGTGAATGGTCATTTTGTCAAGCGTAAAATCTTATTCGACTGTCGGCATTTTTCTGTTATCTGCTCATTTGTATTGAAAATGGTTTTATTGTCGATTTTCTCGTCAAGGTTTTAATGGCTTTATCATCAGCAACTTTGGGACTGGTGTTAATGATTTTCACATTACCAAAATACAAAGAATATGTATTCAACGGAGATACAAATGAGAATGGAGAATTTTCAATGTATCTACGTCTTGTCACAGAGAACATTTCTCAGAGTGATTATGTAACGTGAGTTGAATTATTTGTGTTGAGGCGTTTCATTTTGTCGTTGTGAATTCATATTAAATTGCATCTTGTTGGCATCTAGTACACATTCTGGATAATTGTATAAGACTTTATTATTATTTCATCCTGAGTGGAACACACAGCGCTGCCACGGTACATCCCCATTCTGCTCGATTCTCTCCTGTTGCTTCCAACTAACTCCGAAACTGGTCGTTGAGCTCTCGTTCCCTCCTTACACAATCGCCTCCATGTCATTGTTGGATCCACGCCACATCCATCACATTTCATCAGCTTCCATTTGAGGCTTTGAAGTGTCGTATATCACTTAAATGTATCTTCAGACTATGTCCAGTTCACCTGTGTTTTCTTCCACATATGAATTGAGTAATAACTTGTTGGATGGCTCACTCGCTGCTCGATTTGCTTGTTGCATATCCTTTTGACTGGCCATCTGATGTTCATTACCAATCAAAAAGAAACAGCTACTGATGAGAGTCTAATATCCCTTCGGATAGGTTTTTATGACACTCCGATTCTCTGGACCACGTAGAAACACTTACTTGACATTAATACTAAACATTCGAATCTTTTTCCATGTTCTCTGTGCTACAGATAGCGACTGGTGTTTATTGTCGTTGTTACTGTTTTGTTGTTGTTTGGATATCTTCCCCACTTCTGTTCACCTGAAGTCCTGTCTTCACCGCCTCTTCTTCTACCAACCTGTGTATTTTCTTCCTGCATATCTTCAGGTTTGTGTGATATGAGACACAAATCAACTGGGAAATTGAGATCTTCTACAGTCTTTCTATTGGTCCACAGAGTGCGCATCTTGTCACATATTCGTTAAGACAGCATATATAGCCAACCAGACGGGAAGATTTTCCCCAGTGACGCATACAAAAGGAAATCATGAGGATGGATAAGTAATAAATAGCAGAACGTGTAATTGTTGGTCAGTAATGAGTAAACAGTGTCATGAGTATGTTTGTTTATGCTGAGTGAATTCTATCAAATCGTAGAAAACACCCATAAGAACATCAGAGAGAGAGAGAGGAAAGAATGAGAAGTTCATCAAACAGCCTTATCGTTTCGGCAATTTCATCCTCAGAAGCAGCTACTCAATTGCATTTATTTACATAAGTGTACATAGATACAGTTAATACTTAATTCCACACAATGACAAAGAGACACCGAAGGTGATGATAATTTTCAACTTGATATGAAAATTCGAAAGTGTGAGTGGAGATAACACGAGGCTTCGAAACAAAATTACACAGGATTGGAAAATAGTTGCGTACTATGTGGAATTGCTTACAACGATGAGTGGTGCTAACAGTTGAGCACGTTAACAAATTGAAATTGTAGTTTTTCTAACTGAAGTTGAAAAAAAGTGAAACGGAATGAAAATGAGGAAAACGAAACAGTGGTAAAATGCGGGAGTTTTTCCTTCACATTGCTTAGAAGCAGAAAATGGCTGCAGGATAGCACTCTTAGTGTTGCCGATTATCCATTTTGAGCTAGGATGTGTCTAAAAAGTCAATACTGCGAATTCTTCTGATACGGCGGGCCAGTGAAATCGAAAGGAAGATGTCTTTGCTGAATTCTACCAGACGAGTTTTCAATGCTGTCACCAAGTCAATGAATGGGCACTTGATATTGTTTACAGCACAGTCACCAATTAGTGCGCACATTAGAGTCATACAGAAAGTGATTCGTCATCCTGAATAATTCAGATATACGGTCTGTAATTCCAGACACAAGTGATGTGTGTTTGAATCTCAGATGGGGAAATGATTTGCTCTGAAGATGCGAACCCACTTCAGTGACGAGTGAAGAGGCTTCTTGACGACTGCCTCCAACTATCTAACACAAAACAGAACTTAAATGACAATTGTTAGATTTCCATCAGTGCGTTAGTGTTTCAGTGATAGAACACTCGCCAACCACGTCTTATGTGGTCCACGGTTCGACCGCCGGCCGATACACTCTCAAACCTCGTCAAGCTGGTGAATAATGTAGGTCAAATATGAGAATAGCAGCTCCAGCTCGTAAATACAAGACTTTGGAAGCCGCAGCCTGAATCCATATGCCCACCAGGCAGGTAAGGGAGTAGAAATACAGAAGAAAAAGGATTTTCATCACGAACCGACATCAGCTAGAGAGATAACTGAAAACCACTGAGCACCTGACATCTGTTTCGTCGTATATGAGGTTCCTCAACAGCAAACACTCAGTCATTGATGGTTACTGAATGGGTTTCCTTGAGCTGCATATGGAAGTCGTGATCCAGCATGGGGTCCACAGTGTTAAGATGAAATGGATGTTCATTGAATTTACATGTGAGAACTGCACTATGTAGCGAGTTGACAGAGTGAGAATCCCGGGGTTATTGAATTCCACGCCAAGTTGTTAAATGGTCAACAAACTTAGTTTCGTAACCTAAAGACCCCGGTCTCGATCCTTAACGGTGTCATGGGTGCATACCACTGAAGGTTTTTAGGAAGATCGGTCGAAACACTAGACGGTCCAGTGATCCCTGGTTTTCAGTGATGACTACAGCTGATGTTGGCTGATGAAGACAACTTAACAAGTGTAATGAATCTTACCTTGCCAAACTGCCAAATAAAGGGTGACTTAGGCCTGTGCAAGAACTGGCGTAGAATAATGCTCTTATACCCGCCAATTAATATATTACGTCGCATCATCCTGGATAGAATAAAGAATGCAAAGGATACAGGACTCCATCCAAAGGAACAAGATGGATTCAGGAAAGGCGAATGATGTGCTGATATAATTGCTAGTCGACGCATCGTTGTCACAGAACAAAGCATGGAATGGCAGTCAAACCTCTCTCTCCCTCAACTTCATCGACCTTGAAAAGGCATTTGACAGACACCGTTGACCGAGAAGTAATATGGAAACTGCCTCAACACTTTGGCGTACCTCAAGTCTTTGTCAGCCTCATTCAAAAGCTGGCTGGCTATATGACAATGCCACGTGTCAGCGAGACGTTTGAAGTGCACACTGGAGTGAAACAAGTCTGGCTGGCTGCCTATTATCACCAATGATATTCTTAATTGTGGTGGACTGGATTATGCGTCAGACTGTTGGGAGCGAGGAGTCGGGAATGAGCTGGACGACCGATAAGAAGACTTTAGAAGATTTGGTTTTCGCGGATGATATATGTCTAATGTCACACAAACTCGAAGACTTACAGGCAGGCAGGCAGGCGAAAACCAACAAAGTGGGTGAAGAGGCTGGCAGCGAAGGCAGGATTGCAGGTGAATACAGAGAAGACGGAAGTGGTGAAGATAACCAACAAACAGGAACAACAACCAGCACCAATCACTATCAACGGGAGAGATTTAACAGAGGTTGCCTCCTTCACTTATCTGAGAAGCATCGTTTCAACTACAGGCCAGCGGAACGGACAAAGATGTCAAAGCCAATGAGAATGGGAAAGGCGAGACACGCCTTCGTCAACATGAAACTAGTATATATAGTTCTGAACGAAAGTGATGATATCCATACTCAGTTGGGTATAGTCAATCTTACGTGTGAACGTTTCAAATTGAAATCGCTTTCAGAAGACCAGTTCAAGGTATTGATTTTTATTTGTGGTTTGCAGTCTTCCAAATTCGCTGATATACGCACACGCCTATTAAATCGTCTAGAACAAGATCCACGAATGACTTTGAAAGACGTCGGTGAAGAATATCAGCGCTTAATCAACATTCATAACGATACCGCCTTGGTGCAGCCTGGCAGCCAAAATGCAGCAGAAGTGCATGCGGTGCATCCAGTACCGTCGAAATCAACCGCACCGCGTCATCCTCAGCATAAACCACCATCAGCCTGCTGGCACTGTGGCTCCTGGCATTTTGCAAACTTGTGCCCATTCAAACAGCATAAATGCCGTCAATGCCATACTGTTGGTCACAAAGATGGCTACTGCAAACGCAACAACCGACCCAGATCTCATAGTCGACCCAGACGGCGCAACAAGCCTAAGTCTTTGGGTGTTACTGCCGCATATCATATTAGTACTCCGGTACCTCGCAAACATATCGATCTGACGATTAATACACGGCCGGCACGCCTACAAATCGACACAGCATCCGATATTACAATAATATCAAAGAAATTATGGCAGAAGTTGGGATGCCCTGCCATAGAGAAGACAAATCAGATAGCAATTAGTGCATGTGGTGGAAGACTTCGATTGAATGGAGCAATTAAATGCAGCGTTGGTTTTCGTGATAGTCATTTCGTCGGCACATGCTACATCAATAATTCAAACCTTGACCTCTTGGGTTTAGACTGGTTCGAGAAGCTGCACCTGTCAGAGATTCCGTTAAGTAGTGTATGCCATAAGATCAAAAGTATTGAGCCCTCAACAAGGAAGCCAGAAATAAGAGACAGACATATTAGACCTTAACCCATTATAAAGAATGACGTCATTAATGAAAAACCAACTTCGAATCGTCATAGTGAGTATGGCTGCGCCAAAAGTGCTTCGATGTCTGGTAGCAACAAAGTAGCAACTGTTAGCTGCAGTAAGATAGGCTCTGCTCAAAAAATGAAAGTGATGTCTGTCATGGCAGCCAAAGATCCGCCACCGAGAGCATGGCCTACGTCAAAACCATGGTTCCGCCTACATGTGGATTTTGCTGGGCTGATAGAAGGTATATACTACTTGGTTCTCGTGGACTCTTATTCAAAATGGCCGGAGGTAGTACAAGTGACACCACCTTCTAGCAGCAGAACAGTATCAGTCCTGGAAAAGATCTTCGCATGTCACGATATACCAGAAATCATCGTTTCTGACAATGGCAGTCAGTTCACCTCACAAGTGTTCCAGGAATTTTGCAAGAGAAACGGTATACAACACGTGCGGACGCCACCTTATCACCCTCAATCCAACGGTCAGGCAGAAAGATTTGTCGACACCTTCAAACGAGCGTTGTTGAAAGCAGGGGGAGGGGCGAAACCGGCAGCAATACAAAACTTTCTTTTTGTATACCGAACTACACCACTGGCAGAACAGAAGAAAAGCCTTGCAGAACTTCTAATAGGTCGAATGCTACGAACTCATCACCACTCCATGTTACCATCTTCGTCACATCAACGAAGAAATAGTCTGAAGTATTACCGCAAGGGTGATGCCGTCTATGTGCGCGATTATCGACCGAGGAACAGAAAATGGGCCGAAGGCTTGATAGAATGTCGACATGGAACTCTAATGTACAAGGTTAAGGTTGGGGATGAATGGTGGATAAGACATGAAAATCAGATACGACGTCGATATACTACATCCCAAGAACCTAAATTGCCACTGGATTTACTACTGGAAACTTTCCAAATAGCACCAGTCAAACCAGAAGCAAAACAAGAGATGCTACCCAGCCGACGATCCCAGCGCAAACGAACACAAACAGTTCATTTCCAAATAGACCCCAAGGAAATAAGATACTAAACTGTTTGCAAGATTCTTTTTAAAAGGGGGAGGTAATATATACACAGGTGAATCATTAATATTCATTATTTATTTCGCACACTAGCATAATCATTGATTTCCCGCATCTGCGTGATTATTGATTTTAATTACTGAATTCCCATGGTTTGTTAATATTTTTAAAGTGTGACATTGATTTTCCTAACTGTATAAATACGGAGTTGTTGTTTAACATTTTCGACTGCTGTTAGAGACAGTAAAAGCTCTCGTATCAACGTCCAGTCTTCTTTCTTTGCCTTGCGTGCCCGGCGGTATTGTTGTTGTTGTTGTTGACGTGCGATTAGGACAGATTAGCCAGCGCATTAGTTAGATTCGCTCGTAGTCTATAAGGTCCTCATATTCATACATAACAGAAACCAGTTTGGAAATCTTCTGCACTCCGCCTCAGCATAAGGAACAAGATCCACATTTTAAACACTAATGTGAAGTCGGTTCAGCTATATGAGTCAGAAACTTGCACTGCATGTCACGAAGAGCACCTCTAGCAGCTTGTTGCAGACTTTCATCAACAGCTGTCTTCGCTCCATACTGAAGATCAAATATCCAAAAAGAATAAGTAACAAGAAACTATGGAAACAAATCAAGAGGCGATCGCCAAACAAATATGTAGAAGAAAGTGGAGATGGATCGGGCATACATTGAGGAGGCCGCCGAATGACATCACACGCCAAGTCCTCTAGTGGAATCCAAATGGGAAGTGACGGACGAGTAGGTCGTCCTAAGGCGACATGGAGGAGATTGTGTGAGTAAGAGATGAGAAAGTTTGGTTGTTGAAGCCCTATGTTCCACTCGGAACGCTAGGGAATAAAATATAATATATGAGTCCAAATTAATTCCTACAAATCTTATAATCTGATGACGTTATCATATTTACAATATATGTAGAATTTACCTCTTGTAAATGAATGTATCTTCCAAAAATGATGACAGAATTGTAGCAGACATTTGAAATCAGATAGTGAATAGGTAATTTTCACTTCTGTGGGAATTTTTCCAGCATAACATTTTAATGAATTCAATGAAAGCTTCTTCTTCTTATTGAATAAATGATTCTTGAAGACAGAGGCTGTTACGTAATCGTTGCGCCTTATTGATTACGTAGATTGAAAAAAGAGGAGGCAGAACAATAAGTCAGGGTTGTCTTAAGAGGCAATTTTGAATAATGTGAAAGGAAATCAACTTGTCAGATTAGAAGTCTGCATGAAGACGGAAAATGAAATGGGCATGAAATGACACTGTCTAAAAATCAAATAGAATTACAGGAAATACAAAAACGTAATCAGCAATAAAATGTCATAAAATAGAATCAAATTCTTCATTATTGTAGTGGAAGATACAAGGCGAACAGTAGTTTCTATCTGAATCAAGCAAGAGTAAGACAAGTGATTCAACGAAGAGGCTGATTGCGACGAATTCATTTCCTTTAGCTGACCAGACGCATTTATATTCTAAATTCTTGACAAAGCAGAATAGTAATAAGAAAGTGATGAAGTGCCTTAATGACACTTTGTAATATTCAAAAGAATAGACACTGAACAAAGAGAACTCTTTTCGATAAATTCATCATCAGGTTCTACAATTATATATACATTATAATGAATGAATGAATTAGTCTTATGAACGACATTAATGCTGTTTAAATAACATCAAATCAATAATATTGATAAATTACAGCTGAACAGCATCAACATCAAATAAACTGAATGTCAGAAGAATTAGGAAAGATAATGGTACAAATTCATGAGTTTATAGTCTCTACTGAGGGCCAGGGCAGTAGTAGGGGCTGGACTTGTTTCTTTTGGACACAGAGCGCTGGTTGTTTGAGGCGAATTGCAATAGCCTCTGCTGTTTGGAGTAAGCGGTGCTTCGAGGATTTTGGTAGTTTGTTGGGCACCCGGTATATTATGGAGAAGGATTCGTCTACGCTGGCTTTGTGACCGGTTTGCACCAGATGGTCTAATATCGAGCTGTTAATACTTTTAACTACACCTTTACTTAGCCATAGTGGGATATGTTCTCGAGCACGAAAAATCAAGTTCCTAGAGCAACGGCCAACATAACTCGCTCCACAAGCGCAGTTGAATTGATAAATACAATTTGAAGTGGCCAGTCTAGGTACTTCATCTTTCAGTCGAGGTAGCACCATCGGTCTTGTAGAGAATAAGATGTGTAGTTCGCCAGCATTAAAAGTCCTTTGAACTGCTTTTCTTAATTTCTTTGTAATTAACTCACTTGGTTTATCGCCCTTGAATTGTAGTCGTATATAAAGGGGCTTCTTCTTTACAGATAGTGGGTCGTCCTTTTCGGCCTTCTTCGTCATATGTTTCTTGATAAACTTGTCAGGATAACCATTTTCAATTAAAGTATCATATACAATGTCTAATTCATCTTTAATTACTTCCTCAGAGCATATAGCTCTAACTCTGTGGCTAAGGGTCTTCACCAAATTCCTTTTGTATTTGATGGGAACGAAGCTATGAAAGTGTGTATATTGTCCCGTCCAAGTACTTTTTCTATGTAAATTTCTTTTTATGCTTCCGTCTGGTTTTCTTGTAAGTAGGACATCGAGGAAGGCAATTCTGTCTTGGGATTCCTCCTCGCATGTGAATTTCATAGCCGGATGTACTTCATTGAATTCAGTAATTATTGTAGTCCTATCGGAAGCATTATCACAAAGAATAAAGGTGTCATCCATATATCGGCAATAAAATGAGAACTTTCTGATAAGGTTGTTCAGAGGTCCATTTTCTAGCTTACTTAGAAAGAAATCAGCCAGAATTGGACCTAATAGGGAGCCCATTGCCACCCCGTCCACTTGCCTGTAAAGCGTGCCGTCAAATTTGAAGTTTACATTCATGGTACATCTTAATATCAATTCTTTTAGGATTTCAATATGGATTCCAATGTTTATCGACTGCTTGTCCACTTGTTCACATATATAATTAATTGTTTCTATTAGAGGTACATTCGTGAATAACGATGTTATGTCCAAAGATATCATGGTTTTTTTCTTTGATATTAATATCTTTTATTTTGTCTACGAATTCGAATACATCTTTGACGCTATATTTCACTATCTTCTCATGCAATGGTTTGAGAATATTTACTAACCATCTAGCTAGAGCATGGTAGGGCGAATTTTGCATATCAAGTATTGGTCTTAACGGTACCCCTGGTTTATGCACTTTAGGTAGGCCATACAATCTTGGCGTATACGTGCCAGTTGGTCTGATTTCTTCATATAAACTTTCAGAAATTATCTGCTCCTCCCTTAGTTTCTTCAAACGTCTGGTTAATTCATTCTCTATTTTGTTATTGAAATCTTTCTTCTCCTCAAGTTTTTGAAACTTCTGTGTATCCTTCAATATATCCTTCATCTTTTTAATATAGTCATTTCTATCAAGAAGGACTATTGAATAATGCATAGGAGAAGGAGTTTACAGTTCACAATTTATTTAGGATAGTAGGCTATATGCCTGTGTTAATCCTTTCGATTTGTTGCACACAGGAGGTCCAATCTCTGCTTGAATGAATCAACGGATGGCGCTGATACGACGTGTTCCGGTAGGGAGTTCCAATAGTTCACAATTCAATGCGAAAAGCGGATCTCCAGACGCAGACGATTTGACCGTGGTTTTTGAACCTTGAGGTGATGTCCTCGCAATTGGTTGGTGCTAGAAGGAAGAAATAAATTAGATAAATTTGCTCCAAAATCATTTCTTAGGATACGGTATGCTAGTATTAGGTCACCCCTAAGTCGTCTGTATGACAGTGGAAATAAACCCAGTCGACTTAACCTCTCTTCATATGAGAGGCTTGAGGAACCCTTTATTAGCTTAGTTCCTACTCCTCGCACCCTTTCTAATAAGTCTATTTCGTATTTGAAACACGGGCTCGCTGCCTGGATCCAATATTCCAAATGAGGTCTGATATAAGTCGGATATAATATACGAAATATTTCAGCGTCAAAATTCGCAAAAGCCTTGCGTATGGCCCATAATATTCGAAAACCCTTAGTGGCTGCAGCTCTACAGTTTATTGCTGTTTTCAAGTCATGCTGCACAACCACTCCCAAGTCCTTGTACTCAGTGACCACTGGGAGAGTAATGCCATTCATTGAGTAATTGTGCACGTGACTATGAGATACATGCATAACTACACTCTTGATTAAGTTAATCTCCAAGCCCCAGTGCTTACACCAATCACTTAACAAGTTTAAATCTTCCTGCAAAGCAAGTTGATCACTGTCATCGTGTAAAGGCCTCCATATCTTGATGTCATCATCAAACAGTAAGCAGGATGACTTAACTACCGATGGAATCTCATTAACATATATCAGGAAAAGAAGTGGGCCTAGGATTGTACCCTGAGGAACGCCACTCTTAACCGATTCCCATGTTGATAAAAACCCGTTAACTCGTACTCTTTGTCTTCTGTCCTTTAGAAAGTCTTAAATCCAGTCGGCAACCACTTTATTGATTCCCATACTACCTAACTTTATTAGAAAACCTGAATGAGAAACCGTGTCAAACGCCTTGCTAAGGTCGATGAATATGGCATCCACCGGTATATTAGCATCAGCTGAGCTTGCCCAACTTTCTCTGGCCAAAAGAAGGTTGGTTAGGCAAGAATGACCTGCTCTAAAACCATGCTGTTCCACAGCGAAAAGTTTGTTCCCTTCAATGAACTGCATGATAGCATCACGAATTATTCTTTCTAGTAGTTTAACAACAATACTGGTCAAACTAACAGGACGATAGCTCTGAACTAAGTTTCTAGATCCGGTTTTGAAGACCGGACTAATGATGGCATCTTTCCAGTCTCTTGGACATTTAGACTGGTCCAGAGACATATTGAAGATTACTGACAAGGGCTCGGCTATGTTTTCAGCCAATGTGCTGTTAATATACGTGGGTGGAGTTCATCAGGGCCACTGGACTTACCAGGATTGAGCCTTAGAAGCCACTTTAGGACAGTATCCTTTCCAATGTATAGGGGTGCCATTTTCAAGTTACCTTCTGGAAAAGTTATAAAGCTGGTATCAATATTATCAGAGGATACTTGATTAAAGTGCTTGGACAAAGCCTCAGCCTTAGTCAAGTTATCCTCAGCCATGTTTGTCTGGTCATCTTCAAGCATAAGAGGGATTTAGAATTACCAAATGAGACAAACAGTCTGATGAATGAACTGTATTTAGGATGGGGATGGACACATTACCTAAGAATTCGAAAGAGTTGAAAAAGAAAAGAAACCAGGTTGATATGAAATGAGAAGGTGGGTGACTTTAGCCTGAAAGTAAAATTGGTTGGAGAATTTTCTCTTCCATCTGGAGTTCCACTTTCTCCATCTGAATGACTACAGCTTCAGGTATGCTTTGGAGGGGAAAGTCTATTGCCTTTGGTAGGCTGCTCTTTACTTTGTTTGGATAGGGTGGTCAATGTAGACAACAGGCGGGATAGTGTCACAGAATGGTTTTAGACAGGATATGTGTCGACGGACTAATATACACGAGTTGAATTTTATTCGTTTAACCTCTACCACCCCCATGACATGTAGTAGACCCGAACTCTACTTTCATTCTATTGCACGATTTCCAAATACATCCACTTTTGTCAGCACTCTAAGTGAGGTGATGATCGAATAAAATTCCAAACACTATTTCATCTTTAAGTCGAAAGGTGTTTGAAACTTCTCCCTTCTGTCTGTGCAGTATGTGTATACTTTGACAAGCGTGTATAGATTCACTAAGATGCAGTTAGAGATAACATGAAGAGAGATGGAGTGGATATGTCGACTTTAGGCTGTCTCAGTGAACCATTCATTCTGTAAAGCGCAACTTACCTAACAGCTAGATGAGACCACTAGAAGAAATAAATACAGAACAGATGCTACGGTCAAGATGTGACATATATGTATGCGTACATATATCAAAGTGATGTATTTCTGTAAACATTATCCAAATGTGATTTTTCTGTCTCGTGATATCATATACTACTGATTAGTGTAAGTAGTTACAAACCAAACAGGGTGACCAGTAATGCTTGTTAGTCAGTCAGACTGAGACGATGTTAACGCTCAACTGCCCTTTCATTGTTCTGCTGCAAGGATCGTCCATGGTGCACCGGCATCGACTCAGATGACATGGCCGAATTAGTTCTAATTTATACTGGAGATTATTTCTCTCATGTGTTATGAAATCAATGAAACATCAGGTAGTGAAAGAAGACGGGACATTTATCGTTAGAGTAGAATGGAGTCGCAGACTCTCAACTAGCATAATGACTATATTTCAGTTTATTGAAACAACCAGTGGTCTTTACTCCATCAGCGTTTCTAGTAGATGTCTGTCTATGAAGCTGACCATCCTAATTTCAAATGTATTAGCACACTATTAAAAATTGAGAAAATGTACTTCTGCTTGTACATTTTCCATTCCTTTGCATACCTAGTGAATGTGGGGCTTCAAGCTTTGACGTTTCAGTGATGGCAACGGTGTCTGCTTTTCCTCCTTAGGTGGAGTTATCAACTTCATGCTCAACTGACAGCTAGTCAGGACTTAGAAGTGAGTCTGTCGATAGCCGAACCTGAAACTTTCCTGTGGTTGACGAGTATTCTACCACGGAATCACCGACGCATTTATGCAGTCAGTTAGTTAGTTAGTTATAACTCAGCTAGCAGGAGAAGGTGTTTCATGTTCCAAGATGTCAGTCACATTAACTGTGCAAGTTATCATGACGCTAACCACTTGCTCAGACTGAAGTATGTGAAATGAGATTCAAGCTCGAGATTTACCTACTGAAAGTGGAGGGCTCTAACCAAACTCAGCCAATTTTCTGAGTACATTCTACTTCGCCTAAGTAACACGTCATTAACGATGTGACGTATTAACTGAATTAATATACTACATGATTCCCAGTGATAGGCTGAGTGTCCTCTTGTTGACTGGTCACTGTGGAGTGGTGACTGTCATCTTTCTAGTCCTAAGTGGTGCTGATGGAATTCTGTCAGCCAAGGAGAACAGCTATTGACGTGCACATTCTTTGAATCAATGATAAATGATCACAGGGGACTGGCAATAAGCTCAGCATTCAAGATTCGTGGTTTCTGATCCATGTCTGCAATCTAGGAGGAATTTATATCCATGTTGTTTGTCACTTGAGCTCAAGTCTCCCGCCCCAGTACCATAGTCAGAAATGCTACTAATGAGCTATTCGGGAGAAGATTGACCTCCATCTTGTAGGTGTCTAATCAATACATGAATTGTTCAGTGGAGAAGTCTCATATTTCGTTTATATCTTAACCATATTCGTATATTTCCGCTTCAATCACCACTTCATTAGATTAGACAGTCTAATGTCGTCTACTTTGTGGTGTTGAATGATACAGTAGTCAAGTTCACAAGTTCTTTATCGATTTATTCTGTCTATTGAACACACTCAATCTAAACACATACGCATATGTATATATAACGAAATGAAACGTAATACACAATAAACTCCGAAATCTGTTTGTACAATTATTATTGTTATTATTATTATTAGAAGGATTGTAGACATTTAAGAGTTTCATAAACTTTTGACAGTAACGTTTAATTTTTTTCTCAAGTCTAAACAAAATGATACTTGTCAATATGAATGCGAACTGTGTAACAGGTCTATTGTCTGCACCTTAGTATTAAATCATGTAACATAAGTGAAATAATGTGACACCGATACACACACACACACACAACAAAACGCACACAATACCACACGCTTCCTTCGCATAAAATTGACCTAATTCGGACAATAATCTGTTGAATGAAATTGATCTGACGAGTTATATTATCATTATTGTTACAGTATTGATTACGAGGTGATATCAGTTAGAGAACTTGTGGGAAACCACCAGGGAGTACTGGACAGCTGCTTCGTCCCATTGGTTTGGGACTCTTCAGTAGTATTTTTTTTTATTTTTATTTTTGATTTACAGCTTGATTCCACACCGTATTTTCAGTACAAGTGTGGAATTTTCAGCATGGATATCGGTTGCCCAAATTCAGGCATACCATAGATATCGGGTGTGCGCCGGCAGGGGATCGAACCCCGGACCATGTGCATGGTCGCCGAGAGTCCTAACCACTGTGCCACCGACGCACACTGGGAGTTCGAACCCAGGATTTTCCGGTTACGAGGCGATCTCGTACACCATTCAGCCACTGGAATCCGACATAACGGTCCGTGGATTCCAACTTCTGCCAATTGGTGATATATGTGTATTTAGCAGTGACCCCACCAGTTACGATTACTCACTACTGCTTGTGTTTTTTTGACTGATGTCAGGTCGTCATCAGGCCTGTAACCAATCAACTCCCTACAAAGCAACACTTGATAATATATTATGCATCAAGTCAAATGTTACCTAGAACGAGAAATTGTATAATTATTGTAAGTAGTGGAAACACCTAATTTCATTCATCACATATATTGAAAGCAATCAGGTGAACTGAAATCCCCGAAGTCAGCTAATGAGTCTGACAAGCGACAAAACCCACCCTATGCAGGTATTCATACTGACTCAACTTATATGATTTGATACTCAATAAGTTTGTTTCTCTTTTTTCCCTGTTTTGGTGAATTTGTTATTGTCACTAAAAGTCTTCAGAGTCCGCGTTTTTATATTGTCCAAAATTTTCTGAGAGTGGATAGAAGGCACATCCAGAGCTCACTGTCCGTTCTATGCGTGACACGTCACCTTGGTGAGCCTTCATCCTGAATGAGTTACCCTGCACTCGGTGAGACTCAATCTCAACACGTATGCTGACTGATTTATCGTATTGGAGGATCTGTGGTTGGGGCAATGAAGCTGTGCGTCCCTTTGGATTGCTGTTTAGTACAAGATTAAGACTTATATTGAGTTAATATATGGGTGAGAGTGATTTGTGGTATGTTGAGGTTTTGTGTGCAGAGCAGAGATAGAAAAAATTTTCTTGTTAACCTGGAGTTTGGTGATCTATCCTCCCTCAATTCTGTGGATGTTCAGTTCACTCACTCATCACTGTCTATTCTGTTATCGACAGACCCATCATATTGCCCCTAATTGGTAGTGTTCAATAGACAAATCAATAAACCCAGTAGACACAGAGGTATGCTTTCCAGCGCTGACCATCCCTCTCTCACAAGGTACAGTATGCAGTTCGGGCGTATCAAGCAGGCAGTGAGAAAATCTCTCCATTCTCCACCAACTTTCCCTCTCTCATGTAGAAAATTCGTGCTAGCACCACTGTGGCGTACTACACACACGAACCACTAGTCATATCCACCCCTGATCATGATCAGAGTAGAATAATGCTCTGTAAAAGACACTTGTATCATCTAGCGACTTTGTTTATTTCCTTGTTGCTAGTCAGTCGACTAACAGTGGCTGTTGCTAATGTGTGCCTGGCCACCGACAATCTTGACTGCAGTCTGATACACACAGATTGTAGACGATGCGGTAGTTCTCTGATTGGCCAACCGAATTAACGCTTTTAAGTCAGTGTTGCTCATTGTCTATCCTTGTCAGAACTGTAACCCTCTACTTGCGTTTCTTCTGCAGTGACCTTCCTATGACATGTAATAATTTTCTGAAAGTTTACCTTATTCACTACTTATATTTACATATAAGTAGTGCATATTACAGAAATAAAAAAGCGTAGTTTTCATGCAACTTTCTACAGTCCCATTGTTCACACCTGTTAACTAACCATATTTACCAGTACTATCCAATACTTCAGTAGGATGAAGTCTGAAATGGAGAAGGAAATTATTCTTGTTAATGGATATACACCGATGAAATCTCTGCAAACCAACACACACTCAGAAATTCATGTAATGTGCACTTCTGGCTGGAATGCCTGAGTGAGAATTCCTGACCAGTATGATCCTCGTAGTTGGCTGTGGAGACAGGTAATCGTCTAAGGTAATAACTGGTGGTGATGATACACATGGAGAACTGTCAGAAGTTAAAATTATGGGCCATTGGATTCCATCTCAGTAGTTGACCGGTCAATGTGGTCGCCTCATGATTCGCGGGTCCTGAGATTGACTCCCAATAGACTCATGGGTGAGTGGTGGTCAGTACTGTCCAGTACTCACTGGTTTTCAATGGTTTCCTAACTGATGTCAGTTCGTGACCAAACCTGAGATAAATTCGACTGGAATGGCCAGTGGTGACAAGGTGTACGATTATCGGACTCTTTATTGAGCCACTACCACCTCTCTTCAACCAAGTGGGATAGTGTTCTTGAATGTTTTTAGACAGGATCCGCATCCATCAACCCATATACCCGGTCCCGCAACAATAGGTGAACTGATATATACACACAGAAATGGCCATACAGGTGAGCTTGTTATTAAAGCTTGTTCAGACCAATGGACGACTGATGAACACTGTTCTTAGAGTTGCTGCGTAGAATGTTCTTCTCGAAGATGATTAAATTCTTTTCCTGAGGATATCGCAGGTCAAGTTTTTTTGTCTGTCTAACTCCTTGTAACTCTTCTATTTCTCTGAAACTCTTACACAATCCCACTTAACTCTAATACACTTATCCAACTCCTTTTATGCATTGACCAGCAATGACAACTAAACTATAGTTATGACAACGTGTCACTTTTGTTACTCCCATCTTCCGTCATAAGAAAGTGTGTGTGAATGTGATAGTACAGCGTAAGAGGAAAATGGATTCGCCAAAACGAGACTCTTCACTGAGCTGAATGTTTTTTTGTTTTGACTAATGTCTGAATGGGGATTATTCACAGATTGATGAGCAGTAAATGACATTCTTCATTCACACAAGAGCTTATAATTCTGCTGACTTAGTGTATCTTTGGGAAGTCTAGGTAGTGAATTCGAATTTCATTGAAAATATTATCACTGATTGAAACTCAGGTGGGTATGCTTTCAGATGTAAGAAGAAAAGCACATCTTGCATTCTTCTACTTGTCATTGTAAAGCGAAAAATATCACCGAGACAAGGTGGAAAACAGTCTCGAGATATCTACTGGGAGAGTTCATTTTCTAAAATACACTAATTAATTATGTCCAATGGAAACAAATCGCCTATACTTAATTACTCACCAGTATAAATTCTTTGTTGTTGAGAAAACAGACTGTTTATGATGGCCATGCCACAGACAAATGTTGGACATACTCCTTCTGGGTACATCGCGTTGCCCGCACACATTGCTCCCCACCTCCAAAGATTCTGCTGATGAATCTTCAATCTGAAAGTGATACTGAGGCTGGGATTCTTCGAAGACAGCTTGCAATATCTCTTAGTAAAACATACTTTACTGCCACCCTACGAATAACATTCTCACTGCAAGAAACTATTTGGCCATCACATGTAAGACGAATTGTCGCATTGGGCCACATCAGCATGCATATATAAGTTCATTAGCTCCTGTGACACTGACTACATTGATTTTACTAAATTTCTGCCTGAAAATCTCAGCTTGCAAAAGGAGAACGGAAGTGTATCTTCAGTGTGGTAACCAGACTCCTCGTAAACTCAGGACACTCAGTTCCATTTGAGAAATCCCTCCAAGTTCCCATCTAACCTCTAGAAGGGAATGAAATCAATATGTCTGGGCATAGATGAGGCATCAGCGATCCGAAATTTCAAGCCAACACTACGTATCTAAAAGAAGTACACCAAATCTTCGTCTCCGCCATGGCCATCATAAACAGTACAGTCTAGCTAACGACCACTCCGAAAAGAAACATGTTTTCTTCTCTCCAACCGTCGGTTGTTTTTCCCATATTCTGACGGATATATTCTGCAGTATAAAATCACCTGTTAAATATTGTCTCATTCCAATTTCTTGTTGTTGTTTTCTCTTTTCTGTCAACCTTCATCAGACCACTGCCAACTGACCAATCAGATGTATCGCCCTGTTGGCCAACTGCATTAATAGGATGTAAATTCAATCGAAATTCTAATCTAACAAACGATTACTACCATTGGAAAACATCATCTCAGAATAAATTATCAGCAGTTTATATCGCAAATCAAAACTATCCACATAACAAGGTCGCACCAGATGATCAAGAAATAATTCAAACAAATCGAACAATTCAGCTTATTTGTCAAGATATTGAAACATTGAATCAGTCTGGTTGTGCACACATTGTCTGCGAACGTACACGTAAGTGGAGGGTGTTTTTATTGAGTTGATAAGTACATCACTGCATTCTGTTGAGATTATTTGACTGATACTGACTGACTGACAGTGGAAACTGAAGTGTGCGTCTCATCTTGTTTGGGACTTATCAGCTGGATATACCGCCATCGCAGTGAGTAGATGACGTTGTCCCTACTGAGTAGAACCTAGCACCTATCGTTCCAAACATTGAAGCGTTGTTCACTGAGACACTGGATGACGAAAGTCACCATCTCTTATGCAATAGGTACCGGGAGTTATTTGTTTAACATCACGTCTATCGCATGGTATCATCGTAATCGTCCGTACGAGAAGCCAATATGTCAGAAGAGACCCAGCATTCGATCCAATAAAGATTCTTCAACAGGAGATATAAATTAATTTAAACATATACGATCCATTTGTAGACCATTGTGAGTTGATAACACTTGATAAGTATCTCCAATAATTTGAGAAAATGGTGAATATATCACACGAACACGAAGGAATGATGACAGAAAAGACGAAGGATACGCCCATCAGCCGATAAGTTGTACACACATTAATAGATGGACAACGACTAATACTTTTGATCTCAGTCATAATGAAATATGGAGATATATATATACATATATATGTGTATATTTCCATGGATGGTTCCTCACCGTTCATCCTTTCCAGCTGGTCTTTGCTATCTAGCATAGTGGACAGCTGTTGATGGAATTGAGTAGAATCGACTATTTACTGTGAATAGGACTGTTTAATAGAGTTAAGATTCGGTGTAAGGAAATTGAATCGATGACATTGTCGACTAACGCGAAAAGACTCACAGTTACCTCCGTCAGTAAGAATTATTCATCTTTCATATCATATATACGGTAATTTGACAAATTACACCAGTTACGGGACATCATTTTTGTATCATTCCTCCTGTGTATTTCGGTGCAGCACGCATGCACTCAATTCATAGATCATGAAAGCTTGAATGAATGCATCGTGTTGAACATAGAATTAAATTTCCTTTTTGTACTATTTCTCAATAGAAGTAAGTGGGTTAAATGCTGTGATTTGAATATGTGTAGGGTTTTCAGAGAAAACTGTGTAATTTGTAAGGTGAAATGACAACTCATATTCTGTGTATTGCCAGTTCCCCGACAGGCAACTATCCACAATTTAGTTGGCGTAAGTAATTCGACCTTCTCAATTAATCCCAAATGGGTATCCCTCTGGTGAGATAGATAAAAAAGCAATAGGAATAGCTATTCGGAGTTTACATTACCTTGATTGGACTGGCGAGCACTGTTGGTTGATGTGAGTTCTCTCCAATTACTTATATTAATCAGTTGTACATTTCGTGTTAACCACTTCAAACAGTTGAATAATGGACTTTGGTGAAGGTATAAACACAAGACTCTTTTCATCAGTGTCCTCCACGTTACCAGTGGAACTTAGATCTTCAAGCTTTGAAGTCTGAGGAGTAGTGGAGGTGCATTTTCCCGCCTAAATCTACTGGCTATGAAACTAGGTGAGGTTCAGAAGTGTATTCGTCGGCCAGCAGTCTCACCTAGACCTCCTTCGTGACTGGTGAAAATTTTTTTTATCCTTCACGTTCCCCAGTGGAACATAAAGCTTCAAGCTAGTGGTTTGAAGTTTCTGTAGCAGTGTTTACTTTTTACAGGATGGGGTTGCTAGCCTCATGCCCAACCTTTCCCCTTCACCAGCATTATTTCTGGCTTAGAGAGGTAAAGGAGTGCATCGGCCGGGGTTCGAACCCCGGACCATGTGTGTGCCGGCGAGCGTCCTACGTATGCCACGACGCACTACTGGTGAAAATGCTACATTTTAATCACTGACGCCTTATAAACACACGATAAACAAGGCGAAATTGAACACAGATCGAAGGTGATATAAGTAATTGTAAAATGCTCATGTCAACTAGTGACGCTTGTTAATAAGATGGAATTGATGCAAACATAGAACACTTTCATTGGACACTAGATAGTAACCAGTGAAATGTTTGGTGCAGACTGAATTCTATCAGTCACCATCACGGTGTACTGCACTGTGAATTGTTGATATTGGATGGTTAGAGGCAATCGGCAAGAAGCCCTGCCTGACATAGGTTTCGTGTTAGTCGGCACTCACCAGTCTGCAAGGCGTACCCTGCAACCTTGAAAGAACTAATGAAGCATCCGAGATTTGATTATTGCACTAGTTACTAACTAGTTTGAAATCAAAGTTTCCAATGCAGTCCTACAGGAGGTCAATTACGATCGTGAATAGCTCAGTGGTGACGTCTCTGACTGCAGGCTGCACTGAGTGAAGTGGGTTCAAATTTCAGAAGGGACATGAGTTCCTTTCTTCAAGGTTGCAGATACCCCCTGCTGACTGGTGAGTGCAAACTAGCACGAAATCTAGGTCGAGCAAGGCTTCCTGCCGATTTACTCCAACCATCTAATATCAACCACAGAAAACACCTTATCACCCGTCCACTGTAATAAACAGAGCAGAGGCCGTCAAACACTATTTGAATTTTCTAAGGTAATTGTTCTTGCGTTATTTGGATTATGTGCTTAGTGGAATGATGTAATCATACTAGACGTGATATTTGTCTCTCTTAACAACTGTTTTATCGATTTTTCATGCATCAACAATACATCGGTTGTGACATTTGCTTAACTATGCGTAGAAAGACTATTGCGATTACTTTTATACCCGTCCTATTTATTTCAATTTCAAAATATTCATCTTCGCCTAATATATTCACCATTCAACTTTTACCTCATTTCAAAAAACAAAATTTGCGATTAGGTGAAGCACAATGGACAACTGTAGTGTTCGCTTTAATCCTCCGCTGCCTGATGAATTCAATGCATGCACCAATTTCAAATCTACTGGATTCAGCGACTTATTCAATCCTTGGAACAAGTAAAGCTCAATATTATGGAAAGTCTAGAGCATTCGGTTCATTCGGTTTTATGATTGGTTCCTTGTTAACTGGTTTTGTTATCCATCACTACACTACATCAAGCAGCCATTTTCATATGAATAAAATGTCGTCTACAAGACTATTATACTCTACGACTACAACTCCTACTGCTACTGCTCTACTACGAGTAATTCAGGAGATATTCGTCCAGTGAATCCTAATTATACACCAGCACTTGTCATAGCCACAGTATGCCAAGTGATCGGTATCATTGCATCAGCTTTCTGTAATTACAGTTATACAAAACCAGTTGAAAAACACTTTACAAGTGCTCTGACCACAGCGATACGTTCACCAAGAATGATACAATGCCTAATGGTTGCCTTCATGTCCGGTTTAATTATCTCATTTATTGGAGAGTATAACTATTTAATACTAACTACTATCTACCATGTACCGCATTATTTTCTTGGCCTATTGACAACGACATCGATTGTTGTCGAGATCCCCACGCTGTTGTTTATTTCAGGTCCACTAGTCAAGCGCTTCGGTAGTATCCCGTGTCAGATAATCTCACAGATTATGTTGACTATCCGATTTCTATGCTATGCATTCTCCAGTAATTATTGGTATTTTCTAATTGGTGAAATTGCCTATGGCATCTACTTCCCTGTATTAATGAATGCTTTATTATCACAAACGGAACAAGTGAGTTTAGAGACAAAAATCAATAAGAATCATGATATTCTAACAAGTTTACAAGCAATTCTAACAAGTACAATGTATGGGATAAGTAATAGTCTAGGTGGACTGTTATGGGGTTTATTATTACAATACTTTGAAGCCACTTCATTGTTTTATGCAGCATTCACGTATACATCGATTTGTGCCTTGTTTTTCCCGCTTGTAGCGTATTGTTTGAAAATAGTGAAGTGTTAAATGTTTCAATAGATGAAGCTATCTCTCTCTTTGTACTTTTGAATTGTCTTTCCTCCTTGTTTGTTTTGTTCCATTCAGAATTTTTCTTATTTTTTGCCTTTGGAATCAACCGAGTGTAATACTGTAGTAATTGTATGGTTTTAGTGTGAGAAATATTTCAGGAATAAGAGTGAGGAAGAGTAATTTGCGTGTGAAGTTTCTTTTTGTATATAGCTGATTTTCTGTTTCAGGTGCATTCCATATAAGTGCCTAATTAGAAAGGATGGAGGAGAGTTGCAGCTCAAGTCCATGATATTCGTGTAGTTGTTCTATGTCCTCCCAGTTGGATAGTTTAACTGAGATTTCATTGTGTCTACATCAGCGCCAACTTCAATATGAAGTAAGACTTTAGACTTCTCCTGTCCAACTGGTTGGAAGATTTCATCATGAGCTGAGATCAGTTAGAGAACCATTGGAAATTCAGCTGGGAGTACTGGAAAGCTGTTTCATCCTAGTTTGGTACTCTTCAGCAGTATACACCCGCTGACAGTGTTCGGACCCAGGACCTTCTGGTTACAAGGCGAGCTAGCTCGTAGACTATTAAGCCACTGGGACCTGGTCGATCCAATGGCCAGCCCATGAATTCTAACCCCTGCCAATTCACGACATAACGCGACCACTTCGCAATGTCTTCAATGAGTAACTGTCCTCACCTTCAACCTGCTGTACCCTACTGGTCACGGCTTCCCACTAGAATCCCATGTAAGTGACTGAATAGGGCCAGTGGATTATTGGTCTACGAGCCCGCTCACCTTGTAACCAGAAGGTCCCTGGTTCGAACCCTGTCAGTGGGTGCGTACTGATGAAGAGTCCCAAACTAGGCTGACGAAACAGCTGTCCAGTACTTCCTGGAGGTTTTCCAATGGTTCTTTAACTGATGTCAGCTCATGATGAAATTTTCCAAATAATCCAACAGAATCCCTACAAAACCAATACTTGATACTTCTTCTGTCTGTCAAAATGTGTGATGTGTTCATTCCCTCATATCAAGCCAGATAGACAACTACGGTACTAATTCGACAGTGAAAATGTGCCAACCGTAGACAATGGAAACATTAAAACTGTTAAGGATTCCCTCACAAGGCTGATACTCAGACGAATCTGAAATCAGGAGACACGCTGACCTAGAACAAGTTTATCATATACTAAATACAAAAGTTCCATGGACTAAAAGTCAACTATCAGGTCAATAAAACAATCAACAGCAACACAATTGAGAAAATCCCCGGGACCAACCAAACACATTCAAGATCATCAAGAGAGAGAGATGGCCGATAAACTTTCCGAGAAGCAGGCGTTCATTGTCTAGGAAGAAATTGACTGCGTTGCAATCAAATCATCCAGCTAAGATAACACAACTACACGAATAACAACACGTCTAGTTAATTTAGTGGGTTTGGAACATCAACATTTCACTTCAATGCATCTCTACAACCGTCTTAAAACTAATATGTTTAACTGTAATTTCGATGAAAAGGACATGTTGATGAGAGGTTATTAAACCAGACAGAAAATTTGAATACACTTAATCTTGCAATTAATAGTGTTCTCTGAGCTGGTTGGTTTAGTTGCGGAGCTTTCGTCGTCCTTCTGGACAACATCTTCAGCGCCATATTTAGCACAAAGTGAAATGATTTAAATTTCTTCATGAGTGATATAATCGCGTCTCCTGGTAACCATCTTTACATATGTATTGACCATTTTCTATTGACTTGGATTTTAAACTTTCTGGTCACCTGATTTACTTTTTATTAGTTGGTATATTTCGTCTATATTAACGTGTTTGTTAATTGCATTTTCGTTTGAGTACCAGGCTTCTAGGAATTCACTGGCACTTTTGGTGTTTCCTCTGTCTAAGATTTTGACATTATCTCAATCAAATTGATGACCATAATTGTCTATATGCATTGATACTAAAGAATACATATCGTGTCTTTTCACGGCTGATTTGTGTTCTTGGATTCTGATTCGAAGGGGACGCCCACTTTGGCCGATGTAATGCTTGTTGCAGTTCATACAATTTATTTTGTAAATGGTATTAATTTTATCCCCTTTTTCTGTTGGATCTTTCGGTTTGCATAATATCGAATTAAGCGATTTTACTGGCTTGTGTGCTATATCTATATCAAACGGTTTCAGTATTCTAGCTGTTATTTCAGAGATATTTCTCATGTATGGTAGGATGAATTTTCTTGTGGTCTTTGATGATGGTTCTTTGTTGGTGTTTTGATTCGACTTTAAACACTTTTTGATGAAATTTTGTGGATAACCATTCTTTTTGAAGACCGTTTGTAGGTATTTTTTCCATTCTTTTCAACTCTGGAGTGCTACAATGTGTTTGAACTCTTTTAAACAATGTCTGCACACAGTTTCGTTTGTGAGTAATTGGATTATTGCTAGTATAGTTGAGTATTTGATCTGTGTGCGTTGATTTTCTATATACTTGTGTCTCTAAATCTCCTGTGTTGGTTCTCCTGATTAAGACATTTAAAAATGGGATTTTGTTATCTAATTCTTCTTCTCTTGTGAATTTGATGTCTTCAAATATGTTGTTTATTAATTTATGGGTATATTCTAAATCATTTCTCTTAATTATTACAAATGTATCATCAACGTAACGTATCCAGATTTTCAGTTTAATTATAGGTAGAGCTATTAATTCTAATCTTTGCATAACGGCTTCAGCTATTAATCCTGATATGGGCGATCCAAGAACACAAATCAACCGTGAAAAGACACGATATGTATTCTTTAGTATCAATGCATATAGACAATTATGGTCATCAATTTGATTGAGATAATGTCAAAATCTTAGACAGAGGAAACATCAAAAGTGCCACTGAATTCCTAGAAGCCTGGTACTCAAACGAAAATGCAATTAACAAACACGTTAATATAGACGAAATATACCAACTAATAAAAAGTAAATCAGGTGACCAGAAAGTTTAAAATCCAAGTCAATAGAAAATGGTCAATACATATGTAAAGATGGTTACCAGGAGACGCGATTATATCACTCATGAAGAAATTTAAATCATTTCACTTTGTGCTAAATATGGCGCTGAAGATGTTATCCAGAAGGACGACGAAAGCTTCGCAACTAAATCAACCAGCTCAGAGAACACTTTTAATTGCAAATCATCCACCTGAGCTACAAATCTTCTCTTTTACATTTAATCTTATTATAAATCCAATATCGTTCAATGAGATATTTTTAATAATATATGGCCATAAAAATCGATATTAGTAATTGCTTCTCAATTATTTCGCAAAATTCTAATTTGAGGTTATCAAAGGTGATTGAAGTACTTTGGATTAATCACATGCATCCTAAATTCTAACTATATACAGAAAAACTTCAGGTAATAATATTTGCCTACCCTGAACTCCATAACGTATTAAAAATAAATTTTGTTACATATTATATATTCAAGTATTGGTTTGGTAGGGATTTTGTTTAATTATAATTGGAGGATTTCATCATGAGCTGACATCAGTTAGAGAACCACTGGAAAACCTGGGAGTACTGGACAGCTGTTTCGTCCTAGTTTAGGACTCTTCATCAGTACGCGCAGAAGTTAGAATTCAAGGACCATTGGATCGGGTCCCAGTGGCTCAATGGTCTACGAGCCCGCCTTGTAACCAGAAGGTCCTGGGTTCGAATCCCGGTGGGCGCGTACTGATGAAGAGTCCCAAACTAGGAAACAGCTGTCCAGTACTCCCAGGTTTTCCAGTGGTTCTCTAAATGATGTCAGCTTATGATGAAATCCTCCAAACATATTATATATGTCCAAAGAAAGTTCACTTTTAACAGTTATTGTACCTTCGAGATTCCACTGTCAACCAAAGATACATAAACCCACAGTTCCATTAAGACCAGTAATAGATTTCACCAACTCACCGACATACTACCTCTCCAAATACTTACTCTCGATACTACAACCACTACAAAAGGACACTCAAAATATTGTAAAAAAAAAATTCATATGATTTCAAATCCCAAATAAAACACCGAGAAATTGATGAAGATGATATTATGGTAAGCTATGATATTAACTCATTATATACTAGTATCCTTATTACGGAAAGTCTTGATATCATTTCCAGTCTACTAGAATCAGATACAACGCTATCAAAAAGATGTCCATTGGACACCAGTGAAATAATTAAGAGCTTAAAATTCTGTCTAGAAAATAATTATTTTACATTTAAAGGGAATTTATATAGACAGAAAAATGGTGTGGCTATGGGTTCACCAGTCTTCCCAATAGTCACTGACCTTTTTCTGAATAGATTCGAGGATAACATCTTTTCGAGTATACTCACTCATAAAATATAGTTAAGACATTTAGCTGATACTTTTGTAGTGCTAAAACGAGATCTACACAGTTCATTCCTGGAGAAAATAAACAGTTTGTCTCCTAGAATCCAGTCTACTTCAGAAAGAAAATCAGACGTCGGTGAATTACCATTTCTAGACAGCCTGACTAGTTAAGAGGAGGGAAAATGAACATTTTAGTATATCTATATTGAGGAAGAAAACCTACTCCAGTAAATATTTAGACTTCGGATCATCACCACCCACCAGTGCAAAATTTTCAGTTGTTTCAAGTCTTCTTAGGCAAGCACACTCTCTGACAACGGATGAGATAGAAAAAGAAGAAATATCAAACATTACTGAAACTCTCAAGCAAAACAACTACCCAAGGGACTTCATCAAAAAAATCAACACTGACATTAAGCATGGTCGAAAACGCATTCCGAAAACATGGACCTCAACAGTTGTCATTCCATATAGAGCGGAGACGTCAGATGATATCAAAAAAGTACTCAATAAGCTCGACATCCGAATTTTCTTCAAAACATCAGACACACCACGAAACAACCTTGTCCATATAAAATACCAAATCCCTAAAGATTCTGTACCTAATTGTGTCTATAAAATGAAATGCATCCAATGTGATGCGATTTAAATCGGACAAACCTCACCAGAGAGGAATCAAGGTAATCAGAAGAAGTGAACACCATAGAGTGAGTGAGTGTCTGTTCGACCACCGAGAAATCCAGTTAGTGAACTAGAAAAGCTTGAAGAAAAATCATCAGCCTTAGCTCCTTTACACGCTGCGCTGTAGAATCAGGTCACAAAATTGATTTTGACAATATTGAAATAATCATCCAGAAGAAGCATTTCAGAAATCACAAAGAACGTGTAATATCATCAGAAGCACTACATATCAAATGGAATGCAAATTACCTGAGCTAAATAGGAATGATGGACTAAAACAGAATTTGACGTGGTCACAGCACCCCCGCCGTCCCCCATGAAGTGACAAAATCAACACGAATGTGATAAGCGATTTTATTATGTAAACACACACACGTTGCTTTCATAATTTTACACACTTATCAAATCCAACAGTCATCTACACCTGGTTTTGTTATCTTTACCAATTGGTCAACTTGACAACAACGAAGTAAAAATTACCCCATGCTGAGGAACGATGATTAAGTTGTTGTATATATAGAAGCTGAGTGGATTTTGTAAATTCTGGTTTAATAACGCTACTTTGATAAAGATATTAGCAGCAGTAATAAGTAGCGAAACGTTAGTAAAAACAGTAATGTCGTTTTATTAATAATAATAATAACGATTTATTTTATTCCAAAAACAGTACTTGTGATACAGAATGGAATTTTGTACATGTGGACACACACACATAGGAGGGAGGACTCATCGATCTCTGCAAGTAAGGGCTGGATTCAGAGCATATTCCTAAATGGCTTCAAAAACAAATGGAATCTTCAGAACCCATTAGTGGTGAGAACAGGAGACCTAGCTGTTCTATTGCGAAACATATTATAGAGACAGGACATAAAATTGACGTTAACACATCTTTTAAACCTATCTACACAACGTGTTTGGAGGAGGGCGTATCCTAAAGTTTGTGGAAGCCCTAGCTGGGAATTAGAAAGTTTAAACCACCTTTATGCATTCAAAGCAACAATTTGTCATCACACTGAAACTACCTTCCTTGGTAAATTTTGTTTTGATACCAGCCAGGGTAGATGTACTATTACCTCTGCTATTTGGTTTAGTGGTCTTCATTGTTATTTTGACCTCCAATATGTCCCTCTAACTTTACCTAAGTGGTCTATTTTCTCACCTCTTAACTCTTTATTAGTTCCATATGTATGTACTCCTATGACAAGTCCGTGTGTGATAAGATTGTTCGAAATGTGTTGCGTAAATACACATTACACGATCCAGACAAATTACGTCTTCCTTCTTATTGCTCTATCTAAATTCATAAAGGGAACTAATTGTTTTAAAGTTTTGTTTTTCATTCAAAAAAACCTTTATTGTTACACATTATTGCCATTTTATTTCCTAGATTCAATTAATTGTAAACTGTTTTACTCAAACTTTGGATTTGTGCGGGTTTAGATAAGTTTCAGTGTAGGTTTCGACACCAGTTAGAGAGAGAAATATTGAAAACCAGGTAGTTTTCCTGGTTTGCACCAGTTTATGATTCTTTTGCAGTGCGCACTAACCGCCTCACCGCGGATTGTGTCTAAGGCTTTCTTTCATGTAATGAAGTGATCGCATTACCCAATCAGTTCTAGCTACTTTTTTCAATCTGTTATAAACAGCTACAGTCAACACTGTACCGTTTGACTTTGAATATCGAGCGAAGGCAGTATAATAATAATAATTTGGTTTATTCCAGAAACAGTACTAGTGGTACAGTGTGGAATTTTCAGCACATATCTACAATATTAGCATCTAATTTTATCAAATATTTAAAAGGAATATTTCAAAAAAAATGAATATATAGACAACAACAGCAAAAATAATACACAAAAAACACAAAAGAAAATTAAAAAATGCGAAAAAATACCAAGAAGTAGAAAGGAAAATAAACAACATAAAATAATATATTAGTATTGGGCAGTGGAAGCTATGATATGATTATGCATGGTGAACAGTAAAGCTACAGTCATACAAGAAGTTATGAAATGATATTTAAGAATGTTTATCGCCAAGGAGATCAGTTAATTTGGTTGAAACAACTCTAAACAATCATAAAATAAGATTTAAGGGTTGTTGTTTTGTTTTTTATTGTCAGGTCTTATGCAGTGTTTGTAGTGGTAGTGTGAGTAATCCTGCATAATACAAAATTTTAAGATGGTGATAATGGCGTTTACAACCAATGATTGTCAGTTAATATTGCCAAAAAAATAAAAAAAACAACCACAAAAACTAATAATTACATGATGGTTAATGACAGGTTAATTTTGTAATACTCATAGTGCTGATATAGTCCGAACCAGTAGAGACGCAAAAGAAGGAATAGAGTAAAGTACAAAAAAGTAAGCCAATGTTAATAATTTAGGTAGCTAAGTATGTTTAAGAAGGAGTTCACTATAGAATACAAAATAAAAGAGAACTTGGTTTGGACATATATAGAGAAATAAAAGAACCTAAAATTATGTTATTAACAACAAAGCAAGTCATAGGTTTCGCGCTTAACATTGTCTCTGTCACTTAGAACACGGGCCAAGTATGGTATCGTTGAGTTCCTGGACTTGGTTGTACGAGCATAGATTATTTTGTACTGATTTCTGGTTCTACTTGATGAGACACAAGGAGAGAGTTGGGAATAGAGGGGGTGTTGGGGGTCTGAGAGTATGATTTTAGACCATTTGAAGCTTATGGGAAATGTTTATGACAACACAACAACGCCGTGTCTATGAAGCATATACAAGCAGTTGACTTCACATTAATTGTTGAAAATTCATATCTTTTCCCTGTGAACTAGGTGCTATGGGGATCTCCACACTAAGACTAATGAATGCCTGTTTCGTTTTTTCAACGATGCTTTTAACATCTTCGTCTGTGCATATGGACGCTCGCCGACCATGCACATGGTCTGAGGTTCAATCCCCGGCTACAGACGCACTCCTTTGCCTCGCTGGTGAAGAGGAAAGGCTGGGTATGAGGCTGGCAACCCCATCCTGTAAAAAAAATAAACACCACTGCTACAGAAACTTCAAGCCTTTAGCTTGGAGACCCCTATGTTCCACTGGGAAAGTGAAGAAATAAAATAAATAATAAATAAATCTGTGCACATCGTTTCATCACCTACAGGCGTGCCTCATTTATTATTACTGTTGTAACGACATATATGGATCAGAAACTTGGCGGGTCACCAAGAACATTTCCAACAGGTTGCAAACCTTTATCTTCGCTATATACTGAAGATCACATGGCCGGAAAGAATCACCAACGAGAAACTATGAGAAAACAAACAAAACAAGAACCAATCGCTCAACAAATATGCAGGAGAAAGTGGAGATGGATTGGACACTCACTGAGGAGGCAGCTGGGTGATATCGCGTGTCAGGCCAGTGCTCGAGTGGAACCTGAAAGGGAAGCGGCGAGTGGGACGTCCAAGTGTGACATGGAGGAGATCGTGTGAAGAGGAGCTGAAACAGTATGGACTAACATGGATGTAAGTGAAAAGTACAGCAGAAGACAGAAGCAAGTGGAGACGTGCAGTTGAAGCCCTATATTCCACTAGGAACCCAAGGGAACAATAATAATAATAACATAGCTAATTCTCCGAAGAGACGCTCTTCGCTGATCCACGTGTTTTGTTTTATTGATTTCTCAAATGGATATCTTTTGGTATTATTCCTTTAAGTTCCCCCCAGTGGAATGGGAATATTGTGGGCTTCAAGCTAGAGGCTTTACGAGACGATTTCTTCCCTCTTTACCAATCTTATTATTGACTTATTAGCGAGGTAAAGGAGGAGGAACATGTTGACCACTTCACCTATTTGGGAAGTTGTATCAGCACCAACGGATTGATTGGTGACGAAATCTCAGCACGGATTCAAAAAGCTCGAGCTGCTTTCGCTAACTTACACCATCTCTGGCATAGGCGTGACATCCGGCTGTCAACCAAGGGACGTGTATACTGCTCAGCAGTTCGCTCCGTCCATCTCTATGGCGGTAACACGTGGCCATTGAGAGCGGAAGACATGAAGAGATTGTCTGTTTTTGACCACAGATGTTTACGATCTCTTTCTCGCGTTAGGTGGTATAATAAGGTAAGTAATGTTGATGTTAGGCGTAGAGTGTTGGGCAAAGAGGGAAAATCAATCGACGAGGCTATAAAGTAACATAGATTGAGATGGCTAGGTCACGTGCTGCACATGCCTAACCATCGCCTCCCCCACCTCGACGGGCATTACTAGCTGACATAGGTGCAGGTTGGAAAAGAGTAAGTGGTGGCCAAACAGAAACATGGCCTCATCAATCCATGAAATCCTTGACAGTTAAACTGAGTCAGGTAGGGAGATGCAGACTTCCGGGTTGGGGCCCGCCCTCGAGACTCTAAGAATCAATGGCTGGAGACACTAGGTGACATGGCTCAAAATCGTTGTCAATGGCTTACGCAGATGTATTCAGTCTCTGTAATCTTTCATATTCCTTTCTACCATTACTCATTCTGTTTCACTCTTACACTTGTCAAAACTCTATTGATTCTCTTCACTCATTTTCTTGTCTACCTTTGTGTGCTATTTGGAACGTGGCAAGTCGAACTGCTGCACTTTAGTGCCAATTTCTGCGTTGAATCCCGACAGACATTACAGAAAAAGGATGAACGCATCTTTACCACTGATAATACGATTTTCAGCCCTATAACCTACCAACAGTCTCTTCCTATTAGTCTTCAAGGATCCGCCCCCTCCCCTATAGCCAGGTTAGTCTGTTATATACTTCCTTACTTAACTTAGACCACAATCAGAGCGCTTAAATCAAGTGACTGAATATTTTCGTATCTGATTACAATGAACACTTTTCTAACCACGATCATTTATGGTCTACATAACACTGTTCGACAAGTTGCATTATGGATAAAATTTTATTCTGATAATGTCACACAGTGTTGTTATGCAGTAATATTTACTGATGACCACGTTTAGAGCACAAATTATTACTGCTCATAATCATATCAAGTCACTCACTCACTCACACAACTTTCTTGCTTCATTTATATACATGAGTAAAGAATGATGATTAGACATTCGAATAAAATCATTCTAAGACAAAGTGCATTCAGAAATAATATTATGAGTGTTATCAAACAAATACAATCAGATGGGAAATAAGACGAGTGTTTTTGTATAGTCAAAATAAGTAACTTGTTAGAATGTTATGATGTACGTGAATTGAATTGGAATAGAATTTTGAGATTATTTATTATCCTCCTCTGATTTGACTGACTGGTGGTAATAATATCTTCCATGCATATCTCTGGTATTTACATTGAGTCACTTCTATTGCGCATGTATTGGGTGTGGACTCAATGAGCCAGGATTCAGTAATCAACCTCTCTCGCTCTCCACCAACTTATATTACTTCTTAGAATTTCAACCCTCTCCCACATATCATTGTTTGTTAATGCATGCAGTGCAATCGCTGAGCTTTTTTCTAAATTACTTATCTTCTCGGGGTCAATCATTCTCACCTTAGCTAAATTCTTATGTTCTGATAATCTCACTACTCTCAACCTACTAGTGTGACCTATATATTTGACCACAACTCACAGTCATTGCAAGGTATTTTGTAAATTATATCACTTTGTCTAATTGGGTCAACAGGGTCCTTTAACCTACATAGCTTGTCCCTACCTAAGTGAGTTTGTAGGTTTGAATGCCACTCTCATTCCTGCTTTATTAAGCACCCTACGTCGGAGAGTCTCAGATGTCCCGTCCTTATACGGCAAAGCTGTAGATGCCTTGTATTCTCTCTTATTCATGTTATCATTACTAGTTCCACAATTATTTTTATTTTGCTTTGGCCCTTTTCTGATCTTCCTAATGAATTTTATGGGATAGTTATTTGATACCAACGCCTCTTCTATCTGTTTTATTTAGTCATTTAGGTTTTTTCTTGTACTACCTAGTGCTACTGTTCACTTTGTTAGACAGACACCTAACTAAGCCTGCCTTCACAGAAAGATAACGGATGAGATGAATTAAAGTCTAAATATATATTAGAATGTGTTGGTTTTCTATAAATGCCGTTAGTGTGCAGTTTACCTTCTTCTATTCGTTTTGCATCATCATAGCTAATTCTCCTTGTTCATTTTCCGATTCAGATGTGAATTTTATTCCCTCTACTAGTGAGTTTATATATGTGTGTGAAGAAGCTAGAGAGAGATATGTCCTGTTTCTAACACTGTGAAAGTGTCATCCACATATCTCCACCATATTTTTGGAGTAGGATTAAATGTATTAAGAGCACTATTTTCCTAGCTGTCCATCCATAAATAAATATTTTCTACGATAGGGGATATTAGTGATCCCATTGCTACACCTTCTGCTTGTCTGTATATTTCGCCCTGGAATTTAAAGATAGTAGATGTGAGGCATAACTGAACTCTTAAAATAATTTCCTTAATTGATATTATTCAAATTTTGAATCAATTTTTACTATTGTATATAAATGAAGTAAAAAAAGGTTGTATGAGCAGTTATAATTTGTGCTCGAAACGTGATCATCAGTTAATATTATCGAAATAAAATTTTATCCACACTGATCAAATTTTATCCTTATATCAATTGTTCAATAAGGAATTTCATACGAAAAAGTGATCGCAAGGTTTACACGCTTAAAGTATATCTGAAGAAAACAGTTAGTTTGTACTCCACAGCAGTCCGCTCCGTCCTCCTTTATGTCTGTGAGCGAGACATGGCCATTGAGAGTGGGAGACACAAAAAAGACTGGCTAGTTGTCTTTGATCATAGGTGCCTGAGTACTATCTCCCATGTGTGTCAAGTGGTATAAAAGAGTGAACAATATTGAAGTTACGCCTCAGTCGAGTACTAGGTAAAGAGGGAGGTCGATTAACGAGGTTGTGAAGTTACAACGGTTGAGAGGGTTAGGATATATGTTAGTCATGCCTAGTCATCGTCTTCAACGACGGTCAGCATCAACTGACATAGGATGGATCAGGTTGGAAAAAAGCTAGCTAGTGGTGGTCAAACCAAAACATGGCTTCATCAGTCAATGAAATCCACAACAGCTAGTTTAAGCCAGCCAGCCATGTAGGAAGATGTAGACTTCCTGGATGGGATTCTCACGACGGTAAAAAAAACAGCGGCTGGAGACAATCGGTGATATGGCTCAAAATCGTCGTTCTCAATGGCTGTCACAGTTGCACCCACTCCTTGTGACTTACAATACCCCGGAGAACTATATTGTTCTTCGATATTACTATTCCTTTTGTCTCATATCTCTGTTTACTGTCTTTGTTGTGCATTTCTTTTCACTTTCTTCTCTTGCTTTGTGTGCTACAAGGAGGGAGTGTGGCGACTCGAATTACTGCACATCGGTGCAAAGCAGTTCTATGTTGAAACCAGTCAGTCAATCAATCGATTAGATGGATAAAATAGTGTCATAGATCTTTCAAGACTTATTAACTAAATGTACGCTAACCCTCTTGACCTACTGCTCCCCCACCCCACACTCCCCTGACAGTTAAACTGAGTCAGGTAGGGAGATGCAGACTACCGGGTTGGGGCCGTCGGGACTCTAAGAATCAATCAATGGCTGGAGACAATAGGTGACATGGCTCAAAATCGTTGTCAATTGCTTACGCAGATGTATTCAGTCTCTGTAATATTCAGTCTCATATTCCTTTCTACCATTACTCATTCTGTTTCACTCTTATACTTGTCAAAACTCGATCGATTCTCTTAACTCTCATCTTCTTGTCTACCTTTGTGTGCTATTTGGAAGGTGGCAACTCGAACTGCTGCACTTCGGTGGCAAGTTCTATGTTGAATCCAGCAGCAGCAGCTCTCATAGACAGATATTAAGAGAAACACACACACACTGAAGAGAAGTGAAAGGCATAGAAGCAGAATTTAAAAAATATATAAATTCATATATTCTATTTCATTTCTAATATATCGTGTCAATAATAAAGAGAATCATCAGTTGAAGAAGACTTATTTTTATTTTTTGCCTACAAAACACAAAAGACTGATCATCACAACAAAGACTAAATGAGATATATATTTTAATAAAAAGTCTGTATAAAAAAAAGAAACGGTAAAATACAATTTAATTATTCTCACAGCCATTAACACACACACACACAAACACGTGTGCACACACACAATTAGAAGTGGATTCACACACATACGCGAATAAAGTTACTCACAAAGACACACACATACAGGTACACACACACGCACACACAGACAATGTACGTCAACCAATAAAAATACGAATAGAAAAAAAGACAAATAAACCTTGTAGGATATGAGTCACAAAACAGACAGATTGATGTGTGTGTGTGCGTTCGTGTGTAGGTGGAGTGGGGATTCGAACCCAAGATCTGTTGGTTATCCACAGAAAAACCACCCACATCCCACAAACCACACACACACACACAAAACCTTGGCATATTATTATAGAAAGAAAAATCTAAGGAATGTTAAATCAATAGAAATAATAAGAAAGTTATTTTTTTAAGAAAAAAATAATAATAACTAACAACTGTTAATATACGCGCACTTATTTTATCAATAAAATTGAATGAATAAATCCATTGATCCATCCCGCCATTTTGAATTTGTCTGTAACTCTTGACTGGAACAACATGGACAACTGGTGAATGCATTACACCAACGTGATGTACACTTAGCACAAAATTTATGCTGGACAAATAAATAGTCGAAAGAAAAAAGAGAGAAATAAAACATAGTTTTATGAAGTAAAACCCGTTCAATAAAAGCGGAATTTAATTAAATCATTTGCCACCCGCATCCGACGCATCTACAGTACCAACGCTCTGGAAAGAGAATTAGATATTCTAAGAGAAATTTTCATCCAAAATGGATACGCGTTAAGATTCATCGACAAAAATATCAAACCAAGAGTTGGGAGAAATGAAACTATAATTGCGCCGAAAAAGAAACTCTACATGAACTTGGATTTCAAGGGAGATTTAGCAAGCGATATTCTCAAGAGAAGGATCACATCATCTCTGAGAAGAACATTCTTTGCAGCAACGCTAAGAATAGTGTTCTCCAATCGCCCACTGATCTGCAGAAGCCTCAAGGACAAGATCCCGCATCTGACCACTTCTGTGTGTATTTAATCAGTTTGCCTGCTGCTGTGGAGCCAGGTATATCGATCGTTTGACGCGCACCCTGTCCAAGAGGATTAAAGAACACTATCCAGCATGATTGCGAAAAGGCAATAGTGGTGCAATAAGGAGTGCGATAATTGAACATCTGGTTAACACTGATCATTCCATTTCAACAAACGCCTCCTTCAAAGTAATCTACAGAGTCAAGAATAACCTATCGAAGGTAATGCGGTTTCGCCTTCTTTGTATCGCTGAAGCTCTGGCCATTCGCATAGATAAACCGGAACTGTGCATACAAAAAAGGATTCCTCAACTACTTCTACTGTCTTGGTGACAGCTTTTTAATCTGATTTGATTTTTTTGATTTTGATGACTTAATTCTGTTTCTTTGCCTGTTCTTTAATTGCTTATAATTCTTGTATGAATTTAGAACTCTTACGTAATTTCGTATTATCTACTTTGTTCCTACGTGCATCCAGAGTAAGACTCACTCATTAAACTATTCATATTATTGCATAACTTCTTTTAACAACTAGTTGTGACAACTTATCACCTTTGTTACTACCCTAGTTTCACTAACACCTAATTTTCTTGACTGATTTCGAATCACGTAATGCCAATCACCAATCTTCACCTGTTTAGTTTAAATAACTATAACCAATTGTATTTTTGTTTGACAAACACATACACACAAAATAACACACATATATTTGCGATTGTACAGCTAAGAAAATGAATTCACCGAAGAGACGCTCTTCGCTGATCCACGTGTTTTGTTTTATTGATTTCTCAAATGGATATCTTTTGGTATTATTCCTTTAAGTTCCCCCCAGTGGAATGGGAATATTGTGGGCTTCAAGCTAGAGGCTTTACGAGACGATTTCTTCCCTCTTTACCAATCTTATTATTGACTTATTAGCGAGGTAAAGGAGGAGGAACATGTTGACCACTTCACCTATTTGGGAAGTTGTATCAGCACCAACGGATTGATTGGTGACGAAATCTCAGCACGGATTCAAAAAGCTCGAGCTGCTTTCGCTAACTTACACCATCTCTGGCATAGGCGTGACATCCGGCTGTCAACCAAGGGACGTGTATACTGCTCAGCAGTTCGCTCCGTCCATCTCTATGGCGGTAACACGTGGCCATTGAGAGCGGAAGACATGAAGAGATTGTCTGTTTTTGACCACAGATGTTTACGATCTCTTTCTCGCGTTAGGTGGTATAATAAGGTAAGTAATGTTGACGTTAGGCGTAGAGTGTTGGGCAAAGAGGGAAAATCACTCGAAGAGGCTATTAAGTTACATACATTAAGATGGTTAGGTCACGTGCTGCGCATGCCTAACCATCGCCTTCCCCGACAGACGGGCATTACTAGCTGATATAGGTGTTGTGGGTTGGAAAAGAGTAAGTGGTGGCCAAACAAAAACATGGCATCAATCCATGAAATCCCTGATAGTTAAACTGAGTCAGGTAGGGAGGGAGATGCAGACTTCCGGGTTGGGGCCCGCCCTCGGGACTCTAAGAATCAATGGCTGGAGACAACAGGTGACATGGCTCAAAATCGTTGTCAATGGCGCAGATGTACTCAGTCTCTTTAACCTTCATATTCCTTTCTACCATTACTCATTCTGTTTCACTCTTATACTTATCTAAATTCTACTAATTCTGCTCTCTCATTTTCCTGTCTACCTTTGTGTGCTATTTGGAATGTGGCAACTCGAACTGCTGCACTTCGGTGGCAAGTTCTATTTTGAATCCAGCAGCAGCAGAGGTAAAGGAGGAGTGCGTGTCTGTGGCCGAGGATCGAACCTCAAACCACATGAGTGGTCAGCGAGCATTCTACCGTTGTGACACCGACAACACACACAAAGGTCACATCCCCGGTAGAATTGATTTTAAGTTAGATTATAAACAATCACTAAACACTGGATTAGCCGCCTTCACAGCTAGTTTGGAACTACTCAACATTACTCACCCATGAGCCGAAAAGGAAATCGAACTCAGTACCCTCAGGTTACGAGATGAGTGCAGTGACCATTCAGTTAATGAGAGAATTTAAAATGGCTCATGAATCCTAAATTCTGATCATATGTGCCTGCGTTCTATCTCCCGTGTGTGTCAAGTGGTATAATAGGGTGAGCAATATTCAGGTTAGGTCTCAGTCGAGTACTAGGTAAAGAGAGGAAATCAACCGACGAGGCTGTGAAGCTACATCGGTTGATAGGGTTAGGATATGTGTTAAGCATCACACAACATATGCAGCGCAACAACCCCGCCACTAGTCAATACCTGTTCTCACACATACATACACACACAAACACTGGTAACGACTTCTTAGTGGAACCCTGGATATTCCATTCAGTAGTCGGTCAGTAGTCAGTATTCGATTAATTTTAAACTGGTGATCAACGGTATTTTCTAGTTTCCAACTGCTCTTTATTTCCAAGTAGAATAAATGAAGTCTCTGTCTACGTCTGGATTCAACATAAAACTTGGCACCGAAGTGCAGCAGTTCGAGTTGCCACCTTCCAAATAGCACACAAAGGTAGACAAGAAGATGAGAGTTAAGAGAATCGATCGAGTTTTGACAAGTATAAGAGTGAAACAGAATGAGTAATGGTAGAAAGGAATATGAGACTGAAGATTACAGAGACTGAATACATCTGCGCCAGCCACTGACAACGATTTTGAGCCATGTCACCTATTGTCTCCAGCCATTGATTCTTAGAGTCCCGAGGACGGGCCTCAACCCGGAAGTCTGCATCTCCTCCCTACCTGACTCAGTTTAACTGTCAAGGACTTCATGGATTGATGCCATGTTTTTGTTTGGCCACCACTTACTCTTCTCCAAACTACCACCTAGAAAAAATGAAGGATTCACGAAGGAGCATATCACTGAAGATGACAGATACGGGGAGACTATAAACATCAATTAGAACAAGATAGAGGCGCTAGTTGTATTATATTCCAGGGTGCCAACTACATATCCTGTCAGGAAAGTATCGGTCACAAGTATAAATTTGTGAGTAGGAAAAATAGAGAAAAGAATGTTCTCGTCATGACTAGGCAACTGAATAAACATCGTTTGTCTGTTTGTTTGTTTTTAACCCTCAGTTGTTTGTTATCCAGTCCTATTAGGTTATTATTTACAGTCACAAAATGATTCAGTTATTATTATTGTTCCCTTGGGTTCCTAATGGAACATAGGGCTTCAACTACACGTCTCCACTTGCTTCTGTCTTCTGCTGTACTTTTCACTTGCATCCATGTTAATCCATACTGTTTCAGTTCCTCTTCACACGATCTCCTCCATGTCACCCTTGCACTGACGTCCCACTCGCCGCTTCCCTTTCGGGTTCCACTCGAGCAATGACCTGACGCGCGATGTCACCCAGCGGCCTCCTCAGCGAGTGTCCAATGCATCTCCACTTCCTCCTACATATTTGTTGGGCGATTGGTTCCTGTTTTGTTTCTTCCAATAGTTTCTTGTTGGTGATTCTTTCCGATGGCCATCTGATCTTGAGTATAGAGCGAAGACAGCTGTTGTTGATAAAGGTCTGCAACAGGCTGTTGGAAATATTCTTTGTGACCCGCCAAGTTTCTGATCCATCCGTATAGAAGAACTGACTGACTTGACGTTTGTATTGAAAATCCAAATCTTGTTGTTGAGTGTTGCTGAGTGACGAGGATTTCCAGATTGGTTTCAAGTTGATGAATGTGTTTCTCGCCTTTCTGATTCTCGACTCGACATTCTCGTCCGTTCCTCCCGTAGTTGAGACAATGCTTCCTAGATAAGTGAATGAAGTAACCTCTTTCAAATCCCTCCCGTTGAACTAGAGAAAACTTAAGTAAAATATGATATATATATATATATATACATAGTTCTCATAACTCAGAAGTTTTGGTGTTTGATGAATTCGCGTCTTAATGCTAAGTACTCACATACTGTAATGATATAACTATATTCGACTGACATCTATCCTATAAGTTCGACCCAGATATGCACGTTCAACTTTTTTAATGATAACAACTATCTAGTACACAACATTTGAGAGAATGAAACAGAAGTTCTTTCCACGGAAGGTGATGTTATCTACACTATTATTATTATATTATTGTCTCCCTTAGGTCTTAGAGGAATATAGGGATTCAGTCGCGCACGTTTCCATTGCATCCGGTTCTCCGACAACGTTTCCATTACCTGGCTCCAAGTCTGTCCATATGCTTTCATCTCCTCCTCGCATGACATCTTCCTCCATGTCACTCTGACACTGACGACCAGCTCGCCGCTTCCCATTCGGGTTCCAATTGGGAGAGAGCCTGACGTGTGTTACTCACTTGATGGTTTTCTCAGAGTATGGCCAATCCAATCCACCTCCATTTCTTCCTGCATATTTCTTACACAATTGGTTCCTGCTGAGTTGGTTCGCTTCCAGAGATCCCTGTTGCTGATCTTTTCTAGCAGGCCATCTGATCTTAAGCGAAGTATTGAGCGAAAATATCTCTTGGTGAAGGTCTTCAGTTTGTTCGAAGTGTCCTTCGTGATGCGGCGCCAAGTCTCTGATCCATACGTGTAGTAAGTAGCACTGACTTCACATAGGAGTTGAAAATCCGGTTCTTATTTTCATTTTCATGCTGACTTAGTCAGTCATGTTGACCTCCACACAGACTTGAGAGAAATGAAAGCTTGCCTTCCCAATCCTTGCTTTGATATGCTCATCAGTTCCGTCCGCCTGTAGTTGAAACGATGCTTCCTAGGTCGGTGGGTAGGTAAAGGAGGTTACTTCTTTCAGATTTCTCCCATTTTCGCTAATTGTTGTTGCTGTTGGTGGTGTTGCCCAGGAATCTTCATCACGCACCTCTGTTTTCTCTATGTTCATCTGAAGTTCTTCCTATCTTTGATGCTTCTTCTGCCAACTTGTTGCCTTTCACTTGCATATCTTTCAGTTTGTTGGAAATCAGACATATGTCATCATCAGCGAAGTTCAGGCCCTTCAAGTTGCTTTGTGCGGATCCATTTTATGCTCTGTCTCCGCGTTGCCTGCTGCCTGTCTATCGCATTCTTCGAGTCTACCAGCCGTAATCAGGAAAATCATTACAGATAGTAGGCTCTATAAATCATTTCTTCTTACTTAAATAACTGAGTATAAGAATGCAGCACATATAGAAGAGAAACCACTGGATGTATAGATGTATGTATGTTTGAGTGTGTGCGTGTGTGATATCCTACTCGATGACTGGCAGTTGATAACATACATTATTAACAGAACATCGATTGATAAACAAAATGAAAGTGTTCATGATTGAGTTTTATTTGGAATTATGGATTTATACTAATGATTATTCAAAATTAGAAAAGAAAAAAAACATTGATGAAACTGTTTACTGTCATCTGTGGAGATGTATGATTCAATAGCTTACGCTTAAACTTATAATAGAACAAGACATATAACAGGCGAACAATATTGTTGTTTTCAATTAGATCTTCTTCACTTCAGGCTTCACTCTAATTCACATAGATTTATATATATAACAATTTTAACCAATGACGCTGATTTTATGGACCAAATAATAATAACACTAGTAATAATAGTAATAACAATGTGGTAAATGTTTTGAACGTCATTAATAACGATGATTACAATGATAAAAAAATATTGATAATCGGGTTTATGCAGATGGCGATAAGAATAACAAAGGTAGCAATACATGTATATGTAGACAATTCAATGAATAAATAAATTAGGTCAAATCCTAAAAGTTACGTTATACTAAAAGTGAAGTGAACAGATAATCAGAGTTTCAATAAATGTCATAAAAGTACAAAGGAAATGGAGAATAAGAAGGGGTGGGTGGTTTCGAATTAGACTTTACCTAGACTAAGCAAGGGAGAGACAAAGGTAGAACAAACTTCTTTTGTTGCATGCAAAGAATAGGATTGTCCTCTCAAATTAATTCCCTTAGCTTTGCCTATGTGTGAAAGACGAGTTCGAATTCTGTTCCAAAGGTTCGATGTGGAATGGGACAGATAACATTGAAGGCACTTCTTCTTCTATCCCCTTGGTGACCGCTATCAATCAAATGAGCCAAAATAGAACTTCTTATAGATTCTATTGCACCTTTTCCGAACCATGAAGGAAGATGCTCATTAATGCGTTTGTTAAGCTGTCTAGTTGTTCGCCCTTTATAGCTAGCCCTCTCCACAGGAGTAACTAAATTTGCAGATGCACACAGAAGTGGCACAGCATACACCTTATTATCAATATTTTGTTATTAGAATTGAATTGGTGGATGGTGACTAGCAGTGGTATCCAGGATAAAGCGCATTTCGTCCTATTTGATACTAGTCCACCAACTGGATGTACCTGCATTCCCCAGTGAGCGATGATTTTCCCACCGACGCTCAAAACCAGTGCCCACAGTATCAAACGCCACCCTTTGTTTATCATTTTCCAGCCGACCAATTTAAGATTGCTCAAATGAAAGATAAGCTACCTAGCTGTGCCACTTCTATGTGTAGCTATAAATTTAGTTGCTCCTGTGGATAGAGCTATATGGGGCGAACAACTAGACAGCTCAACAAACGCATTAATGAGCATCTTCCTTTATGGTTCGGAAAGGGTGAAATAAAATCTGTAAGAAGTTCTATTTTCGCTCATTTGATAGAAGAAGTACCTCCAAAGTTATAGGTCGCATTCCATCGAGCCTTTCGAACGGAATTCGAACTCGTCTTTTACACATAGTCGAAGCTATGGGAATTAAATCCAGAGAACAATCCTAGTACCTTTGCATACAACAAAAGTAGTTTGTTCTACCTTTGTCTCTCCCTTGCTTAGTCTAGGTGAATTCTATTCAAAACCCTCCCACCCTTTCCATCTCCTTCGTACTTTTATGATATTTACTTAAACTCTGATTATCTGTCCACTTCACCTTTATTCAGTATTATGTAACTTTTAAGATTTAACCTTATTTATGTATTTATTGAATTGTCTACATATACACATATTACTACCTTTGTTATTCTTATCACCACGTGCATAAACCTTATTATCAATTTACACATATATTAATTATATATTAATTATATATATATATATATATATATATATATAAATTATTTTTTTATCATTATAATCATCGTTATTAACGATGTTCAAAACATTTACCGCATTATTATTATTTGATCAACAAAATCACCGTCATTGGTTAAAATTGTTATATATAAATCTACGTAAATTAGAGTAAAGCCTGAAGATCTAATTGAAAACAACAATATTGTTCGCTATTATATGTCTTGTTCTAATATTAATAATGGGAATTCATTATAAATTATTTAAATTAATCCCAGCGTGTTAAAAACAATCAAAACAAGATCTGTTTTCTGAACGATTCGCTGTGTAAGCCCCAGCTTCTTCAGCAGATTTATTCGGATTTTTATTAATCATCAAAATATATAGTCAAAATTCTTTTTACATAAATTGAAGTCAGTTTATTTGAAGGTCACTTGTCCATGGACCTTTTATTTACCTATAGAAATATGTAAGCAGTCATCACATATATTTGTAATGACTAATGTCAAATAAACTGACTTCAATTTACGTAAAAAATTTTTGATGATTAATAAAAATCCGAATAAATCTGCTGAAGAAGCTGGGGCTTACATAGCGAATCGTTCAGAAAACAGATCTTGTTTTGATTTTCTTAACACGCTGGGATTAATTTAAATAATTTATAATGAATCAATCTGACTCGGCGCTCAAATTATTCCAGGAAGTTCGTAACACCTACGGCCTAGAAACCTATAATAATGGGAATATACAAAGATTCAAACTAATACATCCAAGGTTTGAACCCAAACTCCCATTACTTCAACAACTTGAGTGACTGATGACTGACATCAGAGTTGTAGTATGGATTACAACAATTCCAGTGCAACAAACAAAGATCAGTAAAATGAAGTAAAAGAAAGAAAGCAAAAAAGAAAAACAAAAACGCATGCACTTACACCGCACGGGAGAACACCAACAATACTGTATAGTTCAAGGCACATATAACAAACTTCATTCGATGGTGTATTTGATTCGATTGTATACGGCTGAAAACAATGAGAACAAAATATTGTGTAACAAACTCCAAGACATATAAATATATAAAATGGAAATGTGAGAGAGAATAACTGCCTTGCTATGAAAATCTCGTTAGCAAGACACTATTAAAAGCTTATATGTACATTCTCATTGAGGAGCTTAAGATTATTAGAGAATTACTTAGAAAAAACGGTTATCCAGATAAATTTATTGAGAACAATATGAATTCAGTACCAAGGAGAGCCAGTATTGCTACAGTTTCGAAAAAGCCAATGTTAATAAAATTGCAGTTCCTCGGTGACAACATCAGCGAAATCATAACACAGTGCTTGAAGAATGCAGTTAAAAGAGCTTATTATGCAGCAGAAGTACGTTGTCTCTTCAAAACCACCCCTATTCTAAGGATAAACTACCTAAATTTGCCTCTTCTATGTGTGTCTACCAGTTTGACTGCAGCTGTGGAGCTAGCTACATTGGGCGTACAATTAGGCAGTTTCATCGTCGTATTTCTGAACATCATCCAGCGTGTTTAAGCAAGGGACAAATAAAATCTATTCGCAGTTCTATTTTAGCACACCTTGTTGATAATGAGCACAAGGTTGATGTGAATACTGCATTTAAAATTATTTATCGCATTCCGACTAATCTTAACTTTGCTCTACGAGTTCGTCTTCTACAGACAGCAGAAGCAATTGGAATCCACCAAAAGAAACCAAGCCTATGTGTACAGAAGAAATTTGTGCAGCCACTTTCCTTACCGTGGCCATCCTTACAAGACAGGACTACGTCGCCCCCCTCCCCTATTAAATTATAATTGTCCAAATTATTTTATTTTTATTTTGACCACTTCATCTTCAATTACGTGTTATCCTTGTAAAATTAATTTATTCTATCCATTTCTACTTTTTAAACGTGTATTGATTTTCTGCGTTAATTATCAATCCATTGACATTTTGACACTGTTTAATTATTGTTAAAAAACATATCACCAATTGTTTGGTAAACTGTTGTGTATTGTAATAAAAATGCTATACATATTAGAGTAGAGCCAGAGAAGAGGATCTAATTGAAAAGTAAATATTTCTTCGCTCAATCTTTCTGCATTCCTAATGTGACTGCGTAAATATGTGGTGAGAGCTGTCTGCAAGGCAAAATTCCTAGACAGCAATTTACGTCAATGTTTACGTCCCGAATCCGGGTCATGAGAAAAAAACAAGAACAAAGTCAAACTTTCAGGATCCCACCAACCAATCACAGCAAACTTAGCGTGGGCGGATACGATTAACAGATATATCACCGGACTGTCTAAGAAACCACAACAAGTAGATGACAGAATAGCCTTCTAGCGAGAAAACAACCAATAAAAAGACGTTGCTTCTCTGCAACGTCGAATAATAATTTCAACGAAAATCTATAAATATCTCTTGGTTTTCTTAATAAACGATCTATTGTCTGGCCCTTGTCTTCTGTGTTGTTACAATTTTACTATTTTGAGTTTCAAGTGGAACATAAGGCTTCAGACTTGAGCTTTAACGTTTCAGTAACAGTGTCTTTTTATTTTTACGGGAAGTTCCTGGCCTCACGTCCAGCCTTCCCTCTTTAATGGATTTAATACCTGCGCTTAGCAAGGTTTAAGAGTGGCATCGACCGAGGACCGAAGCCCAGACCACATAGATGGTCACAGGCGAGAACTCTATAACTGTACACCACCGATGCACCCAGTGCCTGAGTATAAAGAAACACAATAACACCAGAAAACTACAAGTTAAAGTAGAAAGTAAATCAGTATCATGACCTTATATAGGGATCAGAAATCCTCAGAATGCTCATTTATAACATGTGACGCTTGAAGGCCAAGTTGAATTGTTACTGGTGGATAGACGTGTAAACGTAGTCGAATGTTTTCTATCTAATGCTACCTGTGCGACTCACCACCTTAAGGCAACACTGATTGTACAAAAGAAATACTACGGTAGGAAAGGGGAGTTGGTTGACGAGGTTATAGTGTCAACAACTCGAGTGTCTATGAAATATGTTAAGCATACCAAACACAATCATCTTCCTGGGTGAATAATATCGACAGAAGGTTAGCTTGGAGAAGAGTTAGTGGGTAGCCAGAGTAAAGCATGGCACCTATCCATGAAGTCAAAGACTGTTAGTCTGGAACCATGCAACCGGATAAAAACTACCTACTGTTAAGAATCGGTGATTAGGGGACTCTTGGGAAAACTGTACAAAAATGCAGAAGAATACCAGCCTAATAATAGTACATTATGATTGATCAATATAATGGCCACTATTACTGATGTATGACTTCGTTACTTTGACAAAAAATCGCATGCGCCACGTTATAAGTAACAATAGCTGAAGTTCCAATGTAGAGAATTAGAATTATCTCTGAACGAGAACTATTCCTATTAGTGCGGTTTTGTTCTCTGAACTAGATGGTTTGGTTGCGAAGCTTCGGCTGTCTTCCTAGATAACATATTCAGTACAAACTTCGATTTCAAATGAGCCTTTAAAATATTCCATGAGTTTATCAGCCATCTCTTCTAGTAACCTTGAATTGACTAGGTTTTTCTGGAGATTTTATTAACCTCTGCATCCACCTGTATTGGTGGTATTGATTATTCTGTTGACCTGAAAGTTTATCTTTTATCTATGTAACCTCGTTTTTATTGATTGATAAATCTCATTTATGTCAGTGTATGTGCATTGCACAAAGCTTCCAGAAATTCCTGAGCATTTTCGGGGTTTCCTTTGGAAAAAGATATTTACATTCTCTCAGCCGAAATCGGTGCCCCTGGTTGTCTGCATGCATTGATATGAAAGAGGGGGCGGATATAATGTCTTTTAACAGCCAGTCTACGATCGTCAATGAGCAGGGCGCCTCTACTTTGCTCGACATGGTATTTTCCTCAGCTGTTGCAATTTATCTTGTAGGTGATTTTAGATTTAGGAACGCAGTATTCAGAGAGGAGACTCGCTTTAACAACGAATTTATTATCAAGCTGTACAATTGGATATATAGGGTTTTTAAGAAGTTATATCCGGTGAGGTAATTAGATTGAACGTGTGAATACATGAAATAATAATAATAATAATAATAATAATAATAATAGTAGTATGAAATGCAATTAAAATATTTGTGATTATAATCATAGTTAAATGTCAAGTACCAAAACAATCAATCTCATATGTAGAATAATACATAGGGTGTATAGATTTTGGAAAGGGGTACATAATTATGAGATTAGTAGGCGAATATAAAATTTTACGTGACATGGTGTGAAATTTGATAAGATAGAATTCACTATTGTAGAAATTTTTGAATTTAGAATGACAAGTCGGACAAGCGGAAACAATTCAAAGTTAGGAAAAGGTATATAGAATAACTAAGTAATTTAAATAAATAAATATGTCTATCCTTCTACGGCCAAGGCAGAAGTAGGGATTGTACACAAAGGTCTGACTGGCTTAAATTCATGAATGACCAAGGCCTCCGCTGTCTTTACAAGTTTGCAACGAAGAAAACGCGGCAAGTTAGTTAGCATGGATTCGATAGATGATCTTAAAATCATGGTCAGGGTTGATAGAGTGACAGGAGTCGATCAAGTGTTTTCTAGAATAGAGCTTCCTTGTAAAACCATGCAGCTGGAATATGTTCTCCTATCCGTGTGGAAAGTGGCGTTCTCTGGCTACGATCAATGTACCTTGCTCCACAAGAGGAGCAGGCGAACTGTAATTGTACACCCCTTCCCAACATCTATACATACTATGAATTATTCTATATATAACACTAATAGTTTTGCCACTTGACATTTAACTATGATTATAATCACAAACATTTTAATTGCATTTCATACTACTATTAATTATTATTTCATGTATTTACACCTTTGACTGAGTGCCCTCACCGGATATAATTTCTTGAAAACCATATGTATACACGATTGTACAGCTTGATAATAAATTCGTTGTTGAAGCGAGTCTCTTCTCTGAATATACAATGGGAATTATTAGATTTTTAGTTTTGTCTTCTTTCGCTATCGCGTTTACACCCATAGAATATTTTTTTTGTTAAGACTGACTTTTCCATTCATGATATGGGAAAATTTCACACATTTAAAACTAAATGTATACGCTACATGAAACAGAAATCTTACCTTAGCGTTTACTGTAGAACGGAAAAATTGAAGAGCATCTTTACACGCGTAGAAAACAACACAGATCTAAAATAAAAAAGAATAGAGAAAGAGAATGCACACATTTAGATGCTATTTAGATGCAGATGATATAGTCCTGCCTCCTAGGTGAAGACGCTGACAAAACCAAGCAGAGTCTTCTGAACACCTTAAGCTGCAATCTACGAATGTTTGGCATACGATTCGCTCCCGCCAAATGTAAGATGACGCTACAGGACTGGACTACGCTGACTCCTAGTTTAGAAATAGGAAGTGAAGTGGTAGAGCGAGTTGACCGCTTCACTTATTTGGGAAGTTGCATCAACCAACGCAACGGGTTGATCGCTGACGAAATCTAAGCACGGATACAGAGGGCTAGTTTCGCATATGCCAGTTTACGCCGTCTCTGGTGTAGACGTGATATCCGGCTGGCTATCGACCAAAGGGTGGGTGTACTGCTCAGCAGTCTGCTCCGTCCTCCTTTATGGCTGTGAACGAGACCTGGCCATTGAGAGTGGAAGACATAAAAAGACTGGCTAGCTGTCTTTGATCATAGGTGCCTGTGTTCTATCTCCCATGTGTGTGAAGTGGTATAATAGGGTGAGCAATATTCAGGTTAGGCATTGGTCGAGTACTAGGTAAGGAAGGGAAGTCCATCAACGAGGTTGTGAAGTTACATCGGTTGAGATGGTTAGGACATGTGTTGGTCATGCCTAGTCATCGCCTTCCTCGATGACGGGCAATGTTAGCTGACATAAGGTCAGGCTGGAAAAGAGCTAGCTAGTGGTGGTCAAACCAAAACATGGTTCATCAGTCAATGAAATCCACAACAGTTAGTTTGAGCCACGTAAGAAGGTGTAGACTTCCTGGTTGGGGTCCTCGGGACGGTAAAAACCAATGGCGGCTGGAGACGATTGGTGATATGGCTCAAAATCGTCGTTCTCAATGGCTGTCGCAGATGCATCCACTCCTTGTGACTTATAATTTCTAATGAAACTATTGTTCTTCGTTATTACTATCCCTTTTGTCTCATATCTCTGTCTACTATTTCTATTTTGCATTCCTTTTTACTTACTTCTCTTGCTTTGTGTGCTACATGGAGGGAGTGTAGCGACTTGAACTGCTGCACATCGGTGCAAAGTTCTATGTCGAAAACAGACAGACAGATGCTATTTCATTGTATCCAACATATTTAAGTTATTTTAATCGTCATGCATTATAGCTTTGCTGCTCTTGACAGAGTCAAGTAAACCTAGGTATTACAAAAAAGCATAATAATACACAACAGAAGCAATCAACAACAGCTCACATAGATACATGAATATAACTAACTGGGCAGAAATAAATTCAATAATAAGTAATCAATTTGCTCGTTCAACACATCAAGTTCAACCAAGTAGCCTACCAAGTCTGCCTGTCTGTTTTTAACATAGAACTTTGCACCGATTAGCAGCAGTTCAAGTCGCCACACTCCCTTCTTGCAGCACACAAAGCAAGAGAAGAAATGCAAAATAGAAACAGTAGATAGAGATATGAGACAAAAGGAATAGTAATAACGAAGAACAATATAGTTTCACTGGGTATTAAAAGTCACAAAGAGTGGATCCATCTGCGACAACGACGATTTTGAGCAATATCACCAATTGTCTCTAGCCTTTATTGGCTTTTACTGTCCCGAGGACCCAAACCAGGAAGTCTACACCTTCCTACATGGCTGGCTTAAATTGACTGTTGTGGATTTCATTGACTGGTGCCATGTGTTTGGATTGACCACTAGCTAGCTCTTTTCCAGCCCGACCCTATGTCAGCTAACATTGCCCGTCATCAAGGAAGACGATGACTAGACATGACCAACACATGTCCTAACCATCTCAACTGATGTAGCTTCACAACCTCGTTGATCGACTTCCCCTCCTTACCTAGCACTCGACCAATGCCTAACCTGAATATTTCTCACCCTATTATACCACTTGGCACACACGGGAGATAGAACACAGGCACCTATGATCAAAAACAGCTAATCTTTTCATGTCTTCCACTCTCAATGGCCATGTCTCGCTCGTGGCCATAAAGGAGGACGAGCGGGTTGCTGTGCAGTACACACGCTCTTTGGTCGATAGTCAGATATCCTTTTACAAGTTAGAACCAACGATACTGTTTTGTAAATGGTATCGAAAGCTATGCAATGAAACCATCCAGTTGAAAGAATACAACAGCAGAAACATTCACCAGATTTACAAAACAATGTTTGTTTCCATGTTTGTCTATGACCTATTGGGGGTGGGGGGAGGGTGGTCAAATACTAAAACTTATTCTTAAATAGTTTAACGGATGGAGATGCAGACTACCGGGTTGGGGCCCTCGGGACTCTAAGAATCAATGGCTGGAGACAATAGGCGACATGGCTCAAAATCGTTGTCAATGGCTTACGCAGATGTATTCAGTCTCTGTAATCTTTCATATTCCTTTCTACCATTACTCATTCTGTTTCACTCTTATACTTGTTAAAACTCTATTGATTCTCTTCACTCTTCTTCTTGTCTTGTCTACCTTTGTGTGCTATTTGGAACGTGGCAACTCGAACTGCTGCACTTCGGTGCCAAGTTCTATGTTGAATCCAGACAGACAGTTTAACGGATGAAAAGTGATTTTTTTAATGTGTTGAAATAAAATAGTCAACTGAAACTTCTACAGATGACTAACATCTAACAATTAGGGGTGGGAAGCACAACTCACAGTCTACAGTTGTTACTATTTAAAAAGGCACAGCTATATAGAAGAATGAACATTAAGGGTATAAAAAATGAGATAGTAAAAGCTTATGAAATGAGAATAAACAACAAAAAGTATATCATCGGAGGGCCAAGTTAAACTTTATTCGTCACGAACTACCAATCAGCGAATGATCTTGAATGATCCAATGAAGGTTCTATTCCGCTTGATTTGAGTCAAATGCCTGCTCTACCACAGTTGCGCTTGCAGTTAAGTTAGGATAAGGTTTTCCAGTATTGCTTGGATGTGGCGTCACTTGGGAAGGAAAGGATTCGCTCATGTGGAAGTGTCATGAGTGTAAAAAGCTTCAGCAGGTTGATTGATCGACATGTGCATCGTTGTGCGATTTGTTTGAGACCAATTAGAGTCAGGGAAGGTAAGCTGATGATTCTAAAATTTTGTAGGAACGCGTTTTGCCAGATCCCATCTGTCCTTAACTCAGATTTTGTATATTTGTAATTACTGGGTTTTAAAACAGCCTGTGAGAGGTGCAGCTGCTGAAACTAAAAATTGTCTCGTATCAACAATTTAGTGGTACCAGTGTGGTGAGAGCTGACTGCTAGCCAAATTTGGTAGACAGTAATTGACGTCAATGTTTATGTCCCCAATATTGGTGGTGAGAAAATGAGAACAAAGGCTTTGCGTAGGCCGATACAGTTAGCATATGGATGATCTGACACAGCCACAAAGAGATGCAAGGTTAACTTTCTGTAAGAAACAACCAATCAAAAGACTGTATTTTCTACTAACAATAATCTATAATAATGTACATTAAAATCTATAAATATGTGTTGATTTTCCTTAATATATGATCTGTTGCCTGGACCTTGTCTTCTGTTGTTACACCAGCACTGCAGGGATTTCACATCTTGGATAATGGAGAGGCTTACTTCCTTATTGGGAGGTGCCGTCATACATGTGGATGAAACTGTCTTATTAAAGAAAAAACACAACCGTGGTCGAGAACGAGTGAATAATATTTGGGTGATTGGTTTATGTATTACCTCTCTACGAAAAGGATTCATCAAGAGGATAGCAGATAGAAAGTCAAGTACTTTAATTTCTGTCATTACTCCACTGGTGAGACAAAGATCTATTATACACACAGATCAGTGGAAAGGTTATAACTCCTTGTCATCTCCTGAACATAATCACCACAGAGTCAACTATTCTAACGATTTTGTGAATCCCATTACTGGGACCCACACCAATCTTATCGAAGGCTCTTGAAGAAGGTTAAAAAGCAGGATTAGAGCCATTACTGGATCTCAAAGCGATGTCATTTATAGTCATCTGGATGAATGTGTGGTACAGAATGTGGTGTAACTTCTCCATTGAGATTCCAATATTAAACTGGGATGTCTTTTATCACATGTCAGAAAAAGGTACCCTATGTAACAGTTTTATGCATTTTTTTCATATATATATATATATATATATATATATATATATATATATATATATATATTAGATATCCAAAAATGCCTCCTTCATATGATTGGTGCATTCAGGGTCATTCACCGATTAGTAGTCAGTGGTGCTTATAGTTTAACTTTGTCCATTGGAGATTGTAAGTGAACAAAACCTAAATATTTATATGATCTCATATAATACGCTGAAATATGACATTCATATGACACGAATCAACTGTAATATTAAAAGAATACATACTTTTAAAATGCAATACAAACAGCAGACGAAGATTCTTCCAGCTAATACGCCTTGATATTTCCAATTAAATTCCATTAAAAAATATATCCAAAGTATTCCAGAGGGTATATGTCTCAAAAGTAGAAATATATGCTCTAGCATACTCAAAAATGAACCCTGAGAAGAAAAAGAAAAAGGAAAATTTCCATGAAAACGATTTACAGCATGTGTATGAAAGTTTGGCGTGTAATTAAAATAAAAACTTAAAAAGGAAAGCTAAAACGCATGCAAGTGAAGTCAATAAACGCAAACTGTAAATTACATGGATATTGGAAGTGTACTGTGGTAATCAGAGGCTCAATTAGTGATGAACAAAACATGTTCAGGAGCTAAGACATTACATTTAACAGCACATGTTTGCGAAACATTTCTACCAACGTAGAAAAAATGTTGGCTGTTACAAACATAACTACCTTTTGATGATATTAGATGGTTGGAGCCAATCGGCCACAGGAAGCCTTGGACCTAGGTTTCGTGCTAGCTGGCACCCGTCAGCAAGGCGTATCTGCAACCTTGAAGGAAGGAACTCATGTCCCTTCTGAGATTCGAACCTGCGTCACCCAGTGCTGCAATCACTGGTGGCAACGTTGCAAACCTGACTGGTAGAATTCAGTCTGCACCAAACAAAGGACTAGAACTTGTGCGACTTGAACTGCCGCACATATGTGCAAAGTTCTATGTCAAAAACCGACCGACCGACCGAGACATCACGCTAGTTACTAATGTTCAATCAAAATAACTACCTTTTATTTCCGAAAGACACATTTGTACATGTATCGTCATACATACATACACACATCGAATCACGACGAACATGCAAATAACGAACATACACGTACACAGATAAGAAATTGTATGGCACAGAATACGTTTATACAACAGTAAACATTTCCATCTCTATTACCTACGTAAATCTAGTAAAACAGTGAGTGTTGTTGAAATGTCAGAGGTTTATCAAACCTTATCAAAAACCAGTAACCAGGTGTTAATTCCAGAAGAATTTAAAAAGCGAACATGATTACGCCACTGATCTGTTGACAAATTCCGCTTATAAAGTCACGGAATTCACCTTCCAGTATGACTTTGGAAACGAAACACAACAAAATTAGTTTCTACCAAGTAAACCGATGTCGCTTATGCATGTAACAGGCTGAAATATGTCTTAACTGTGGTGCAATACAGGCTGAAAGAATTATCCAAACTTCCCTGAATACATCCGAGTAGTTTGATGTGCATACTTACAGTGGATTTCCACTGAAATACAAACATTGAGCAAACAAGACCTACGGTTCTTTGCTTAACATGATCAGATGAGACCGTGCAGTGAGAACTGCTAACTTGCAGAATAAGCGTTGTGCATCACAATAACTAATTATGTCATGAATTTGTATGCGATTCGATATGGATGCAACTGCACTGATATAGGACCACAAATATTCTAGTACGTAGTTCAGGGGATAAATCCTTTCCTTAGCAAACAATATAGACGTCAATTAAATTGGAAAAACTGAAACCCTTCGTCTGAAGACAGCATGCGTAATGAGGATAATGTGGCAATCATCAAAATTAAAAACATCCCTGATGCATGTGGTTGTGATGATGTTAACATAACGTGGTATAGAACATCTCTTACTATTTTTATATTGAACTGCGAAACACTCATGAATACTTTTTTAAATTCAATGTTGGGTAGAATTGACTTCTTTAAATGCACAAATGTTTGCGGCCCTTGAAATAAGTGCTTTATTCACTACCATCACGTCATGAGTACTCCTAAGAAAATGAAAGGGCACTGGTGACCAGATTACAGCATATTGACTGTCTGTTTACGAAAGTAGTTAATCTCGGGTTTTACACATGAACTCAAAGATTCTAAAATGGTCTGCAAATCTGTTTCCCTTAACTATCATAAGTGGAATGAGGTCCAGTTGTCTTTCGGATCAGACTTTTGACAAAAAATAGAGGTTGGTTCCCTATATGTGTCAGTTTTAGAGTTCGGGACCTTGGTCCTGATAAAAATAATGATAAAGAAAAAGTAGTAAGAATTCTGAAAATATGATATGACTTTTCATCTAAGTCAGAAACAAGAATACTGGCAACAGTAAAGTATAGACACCAACTTCAGACGACCTTGAAACAGTTAATCAGATTCTTCGAGGTGAAAAGTGGTACTTAATTTACAAAGAAGTGTATCTAAGATATATGTAATAAAAATGAATCATATAGGGTATATATATCTCTAATATGCTGCGAAAACTGGTCCCAGATGCTCATAGAAGTGGTTATAGACATATCAAACCAATGTATTCTCTATTTCTCCAGCTGTAGCAGATAATGGTTGCATATACGCAATATATTACTAAGGGAGGGCTTTGATTTCGAGAAGAAAGTGTCTAAAAAAATCAGCAGTTATGTACGACTTACCAACTTATACAAACTTCCTCATATAAAGTGGTTGCATCTAAGTGTATAACCATCAATGGCCCGGCAATACTTTTCCAGAGTTATTATCCCTCCACATATGCATGTTTTGTTCCTCCCTATCAACACATTATCTACAGAGAAGTCAAAAACCAAATCTAGGAGACACTATCAAAAAGAGGATTATGACTAGGAACCATTTGTAATGCTGAGCTAACTGATTGGTCAAATCAAGGTCATTTAACTTTGGTGTCTATTGTTTACTCTTGCCAAGATTACTAACTGGAACCTATTTGCGAAATACATTCATCGGGATAACTGAAGTAAGTAGCAAAGTCGGAAATAAAATTGCACACAATAAAAAATAAACGAAAGATACACCTTACTTACCATTGTGTAGCAATCAACTGTTCTAGACAAGAAAAACAGAGCAGTGCTTTTGATAAAAACCAGCAGTAATTTCATTGAGCAGTCGCATATTAATGCACACCAAAGAACTAATGATAAGCTTGAAAATGAGCTGGAAGTTTGAGCTAAGAGACTAAATACCACAATCAAGAATAGGTAAGCTTACATATCATATAAACCCTGATGCCATAAAGAGTATTGTACTAGTATCACGTGTGAAAGTGATATGAGTGAGTAAAGAAAGCATATCTTACGATATGAAGAATCAGAGAAACCTAAAACAATGATGACAATATTAATTCTAGCCTCAGCCAACATAGGCTCGAAGAAACTTTGGAGCATTCTAAGCACAGAAGGCTATATCAAGAAGAAATCTGATATTTCCTTAAGAGCATAGACTGCCACAAAGACCTCGAGTGCTGGCTGAGAGATATTGAAATTACTTCTTTGTGTTTGAGATCCCATGAAAATGACTGAAATGCACACCCAAAAGGCTAGAACAACATCTAAGCACAACAATTATATAAAATGACTTCTTTTACTTTTAAAATATTCGCCATATAACTTTATGGTTATTATCAGGAAAAAACATAGATGACAGATATTCCGGAACGAAAGTAACGAACTTTTCTTCTCCGGTTTCCGTTCCGCAGAACAATCATGAGAAGTTGAGACCGAAGTTAAAACGTCAGGCATTTCACATCCCCGTGTTTTAAAATCTCAAACAAAGAACCTCCGTAGAAGACAAGTTTGTATATTGCGCCAACATCCAATATCGCTTTTACGTGCTAATGTTGAGTAAGTTGATTAATGTGTACACACTTCCTGGTTCTAAGATAAAGATTCCGTGAAGTACGTTTCGCTACTTGATCGTCATGGCTTTGATTGACTCCGAAGGGAGTGGTAAGAGGTCTGGTTAGAAGTGGTTTACAGTATGCAGTGTGTTAAGATCGTGTCGCTGTTGTAAATGCAGTTGACCCTTTTAACCATTAGTTGTCCGTTGTGATCGAAAAGGGATATAATTATGACAGATGCAATAAGTGCATATTATAAGAATTAAAAAAGATAAACATAAAAGCTGATACATAAAGAAATTTATAAATTAGGAATAAATAAAAATACACAAATTAACCAAATTAATAGGAAGAGTAGTCAGAAGAGTGAAACAAGGCAGAATAGTCAGTAGCATGAGACGGGTTGAGGTGATACCAATTGTTCTCTTGTGGGGCATTTTAGCTTTATAAACTCTATATTGGTAATCATTTTAATTTTCACTGCACTTTCTATATATTTATATATCTGTGTACTTGTATACTCACACAATACTCATGTCTTCACCCACCCGTCCACCTGCTGCACCTGAGACTGACGAGACACAAGATTCAACAATCAATGCAATAGTCGCCCTGCGTCTACCTCCATCTGGTTTCAGTGAGCCTCAGATTTGATTCGCCATCATTGAACCCTTTTTTTGCTGTCCAAGGTATTAAGTCACAGATTGCAAAGTATGGATGTGTCTTAGCTGCACTTTCCACAGAGGATCTCGAAGACACTAGTGATTTAATCGACAGCACCCCTGCAGACCACCGATATGATCGACTCAAAGCAGTTCTCATCCAAAGAAGGAGTGTTTCTGATGGGAAACGGATCCAGCAGTTACTCAATGCATGTGAGTTAGGCTCACGGACGCCATCTCGGCTTCTCAGGCAAATACGTCAACTGCTTAACCCACTCAACGTTGATGGAGTGGCCTTACGACAAATGTGGTTGTAGCGGCTACCACAGCATATCCAGCAGGTTTTAACTACCTCTTCCAAATCCGTTGACCTAGGTGCACTGAGTGACCTTGAAGACCTTGACATCTGTATCTACAACGTATCAACAAGTCATGGGCTACCAGTTCAGGTTGCGTCTGCTGCGGACCCACCTATGTTATCAGTGATTTCATGCACGAGGTAGTAGATCACAATTCAGGTCAAGGCAACGTTGACTACCTTTCTCAAGACAGCGGACCATAACATCTCCTAATACTCGTAATATATGCTGGTACCATAGAAAGTTTGGAAACAGAGGTATTCGTTGTTTAAATTCAAGCACTTTCAGCAGTAATCGGCTCAGGGAAACTCCCCAGCCAGACAGTGATGGCGATGGCTGTTACAGGCAATCATTCAAGCCACCTTTTCTACGTGAGGGATAAAACTACAGGCACATTATTTCTGGTAGATACAGGAGACGAAGTTAGTGTAATATCCCCTTCACTCTCCAGGCAGCCTTCTAGCACAGCTGGCAAACTTTCACTTCGAGCAGCTAACCAAACTGGCATACGGACTTACGGTGGACAATCACTTATTTTGGATCTTGGTTTATGCCATCGTTTTACATGGATTTTCATAGTAGCTGACGTTCGTCATGCCAAACTAGGTGATGATTTCTTAAGTAATTTCAATCTGTTGGTTAATGTCCACTACTGTGACCTATGTATTTGACCTAACAATCATTGCAGGGGCATTCAGACTAGATGAACATAAAAACCTAGCAAAATCTAGATTGTTTGACCCGAAAAAGATAAGAAATCTAGAGAAGAGTTCAGCTATACTACTACATGCAATCACACAGCCATACAATAGGATGGATGGGATAAGATGACAGTTTTAAAATCTAATGTCACAGGGTAGGGGGAGAGATTGATAACGGAAGCTTTGTTTATCGAATCAGGTGAGTAAAATACGTGTAATAAGAATGATTCAACAGCTGTCCCAGATATCGGGAAAATTCTTCTACCCCTACGACAAATAAGAGAAGACAAAGAAAACTATAAAACTCAAGTTTCGAAGTCATGTGATTACAACTGATATGATTATGAACAATAAATTTGTTCGAAACCTTGTCATCCAGTAAATAATACTGTTTCACTGTGTGATACATCTAATAAACAAACTAATTTGGAATTACTTACTACTACAGTGCAAAAGTTTTACATATATATTAAGCTGCACACTTCTTACAGCACTTCATGGACCAAGTCACTCAGGGCCTTGATTTTATGTTCATTTATATCGATGATGTACTAATTGCTAGCAAGTCGAAAGAGGAATATGGGGATCACCTCAGAACTTTATTACAGCGTTTTAAACAATATAGTGTCTCTTTAAACCCTAAGAAGTGCATTTTCGGTGCCTCTTCTATTCAATTTCTGGGACATTACACAACCGCAGATGGCATCAGGCCTACCAAAGGAAAGATAGATATAATCAAAAGCTTCCCTCAACCGGACTCATTGAAGAAAGTCCGACAATTTTTGGGGATTTTAAATTTCTATCGACGTTTTATTCCCTCGTGTGCCTCCATCGTCCAGCTTTCAACTGATCTCCTCAGTGGTGATCCTAAAGAATTCCAGTGGTCAGCTCAAGCACATGAATCTTTCTGTAACGCCAAAGACGCTTTGTCCAAAATCTCTATGCTGGCTCACATCAACCTCGTAGCATCTCTCAACCTGTGCACCGGTGCCTCCCAATAATCAGTGGAGGGAGTATTACAACAGAAGATGAATGGTGCAGTCACTCAACTTGCTTTCTTTTCCCGCGCGCGCTTCATGTAGGACGTCACAATCTCTGCAAATAACGTGGAAATAGTTTTTCCCACTCTGGAATATCGTGGTCTATAATTGACTAGTGTACAATTATAACTGATATTGGTTGCACCTTCCGTAGCTAAATATCCAAGTTTATCACCTCCAGAATACCGTTTGGATCCAGTCAAATTAGTGTGAATAAAGAGCAATCTATCGCAAAAGAAGTATAGAGAAGTCCTAAGTTTTGTGGCCTATAATTACCACAGTTGAATCGTTTGATATTGGTTTATTTTTAGTTTGTATTTTATACATTCACACCCGTTTATCGTTGCTTTATCTATTTAGATAATATAATAGCATTTCACGCACTTCTATCAATTTTGATAAATTGATTTAATCTCTACCTCCATAATGGTCAAACTTGTTAAACGAGTTAGTACTCTTAAGAGACTAGCATCAAATAGTCAGCAGCTCACTAAAAACATTAGTGCTGACGACGAATTTGCACTAAGATCAATCGATACACCGAGAGTTATAGTACCAGACCTAATGGAAGAACTAGTTGATAATGTAGCCCGTAACACTAGTGATTCACAGATCATTCAGATATCCATATCAGACCTGCAGGATAAATTTGAAAGTATCACTCCTTTCATCCAACTTTGTGATCCATCACAAGAAATTTGCTTGGGTTCACTTCTCAAATCTGAGCGCCTGCTAGACTTTTTGACTGCAGAGGCTGTAAAGAGGGTGATGTCCTCATATAATGTCTTAGGATATAACATACCAGACAATGTCCTTATTGTCAAACTTAAAGCAGTCTGTCTACAGACGTGCAACATTTCACTATCTGACTGCCAGGTTCTGCGTCTTCGTAAGAAATCTGCAAACCACCCATGCCCTGTTTTCTTCAAATTTAAATCTGTTGACCTAGTTGAGAAATTTTTGCAGTCTGGTAAAATTCTCGGCTCCTCAACACCCTACACCAATATCAGGATTGCACCTGATTTAACTCCTTGCCAAAGATGATGCCGCACAGGTAAACTAAATGAAGATAACTCCAATAAGACAACCGTTGTTAATAATTCCCTCGTTGTGTTGCCTAGTGACCAAGAGCACCAGATAATATCGCATGCACAAACTAACAGTAGTCAAGTAACTGTTGAAGACTCAGCTCTAAATACTGAAATCGCAGACATAGAAATTTCAACAGATCATAGTATTGACGTGCATCCCTTGCACACTGATACGAATGCCAAACCCTCGAAAACGTCTAAGCTGAATTCAGTCGTATACTCTGAATCTCTCCAGAAGTCATATACCACACAACCTTGTAGCCCGGCTACTGTGAAGCAGCAAACACATGTGGCCACCCAGGTTGGCGTAAATTCAAGGCGATATGATAAACGTCCTATTTCCGTAAGGAACACCAAAAGAACTGTTGATACTATTCAACAGAAATCCAGTTTATCAGGTAAACCTACTAGTCACCAACAGCCCAAATTACACAAGCCGACTAATACGGAAAAACCTAATCCAAACGCCAGATCCGGAACACTAAAGCCCACAAGTACGAAAGTTTCAAAAGGGTCACCGGCTCATTCTACTGATGGACAGTCATCTAAACTTAGTCATGTTACTCAAGTTAGACATAATTCACATACCATAGGAGCTTACTCATTTCCGACTACCACTGCCAGTCCCATGACAACAAAGAACAATCGTCACATATCTCCCCACTTCGAAAACACGTAGTTGCTCAGCCCCTCACGAATGCACCCTCAACTATGATGTGCAGGAAAAACCAGTCTGGGAATACAGACGTTAGGTCAAAAACACGTATAGTGTCCTGTCATACTTCTCATGCTTACAGTAGGGGGCACATGCCAATTGCAGTACAATGCGCATTATGGCCTAGGACCAGACACCGGGGCCTAAATCATATGCACATAACAACACGCCGATCACACATTTCGGTTATAACTATGCAGATAACACGGCTCTAGCTAACTCATATAACCAAAATTTTCTCCAGCGACAACTGGCAGAAACTCCAGGGATCATGCACGTAGCACGCATGATATCAGACCAATTCCTTGCTGGTATAGCGAACACCTTACAGCAGGGAAACTACTTCTTCCCCGGCAGATAGCAAACACCTTATACACACCTAATACCAACAGTAATACTGATTTCCCGCGGCACATTCAACGTTTGCGTTACACTTTAGCTTGATTCGCTAAATGTTTCTATTTTTGCTGTGAGACTCGCACAAGTGTTTCTCGAGTTCCATAATTATAACCAATAACCCTTTCACTAATTAGTTAAAGTTGGTCATACAAAAAAGCCACGAATTCAGTCACCTGTTAACGCGATGACTGATAGTAGATATATGCTCGCAAAAACGAGCAGAACAACTCCCACGAAGTATGGAAGTGAGGCGCACAGCTTGCCAATACGCCGCAAGCGTCAAGCTGACGTGTCACGACCATCTACTGTGGCTGAAACTGAGAGCGAAAATATGCTGACAACCAGTAGTAGCATCGCCTCTACAAACTCATCATCTGGTCCTCACATAAACCTCTTCACTTCACCTTATGTACGTGTCACAAAAATTCAGATACGAAGTCCAGCTCCAACACTTACTTCAGAAATAGAGCGACCAAAGCTGTCTGTAAAAGAATTGAAGACTGAGATGAGGGACATAAGGTATAGTAAAGTTATGAATGCAGGATTTTCAGAAAATCTGGCCAACTTATCTGAACTATCAACACAGATTAGTGATATAAAATCACAGGTCTGTGAACTCGCACCTCTGAACATCTTGACTAGGACCATAAACCCTGGCGAACTTGACACAGAATCAGTAACTAAGGTAGACACCTTGATAAACTTCATCACAACAGAGGTTATCAAAAGACTTGATACTAAACTAAGTGTGATTGTCTATAATATACCAGATAATGAGGGGTTGAAAAAGGTTCAAAGCATCTTACTTAGGACGGCGAAAATGTCTAACTCCCAAACAAAATGTCACAGACTGAAGAACAGTCAGCACGACCACTGCTGTCCTATACGCCTTCAGTTCGAAACGCAGAGAGAGGCTAAAAAATTCACCAACACACAACGTATCCTATTACAGGACACAAGCTACAAACAAATAAAAGTTGTAGCAGATAAGACAGTGATTGAAAGGCGTGCTTACAATCACCTCAATAAACCTAATGGCAAGACACCGCAAGCCACTAAAATAGATAAACACACTGCCAACACGGTAGAACTCATAGCCTCCCCCCTCTCAAATCTCACAAAAATAGCTCCACAGAAAACGAAACCAAACGAAAGGCTTGTAAGCTATAGTCTTACTCCTAAACTAACCTCTCCTCCCGCTACTGTGGATCCAGATATATCTATGGACAGCCATAAGATGGAAATCAGTCCCTCTTGTAAGCTGACAACATCCTTTCCTAGCCAAAACATGACAACGCAAAGGAAAACTCCGATCAAAACTCCAACCTACCCAGGCCTAGAACTACGTCATCGTATAGTGTATCCAATGATAAAACTTATAATTCACTAAAAGAAATAGGTAGTAAATCGGCAGACATAGGTAAATATGGCACCCAAACTAGTTGCAACACAAGGTTGTTATGCCACGCGGAAACATTGGATGCCGATCCACACTTGAACCTTATTGACGAGCTTAAATACTTCAAACACTACCTCAAATCTCAACCCTACTTCATACTTATTAATGCTAGATCTATCCTTAATAAAATACCGATGCTCAGGGCACACACACCTGTTTACAAACCCCCAGTAATTATTATTACTGAATCCTGGTGTCACTCCAATATACCAGACGAAGAGATAAGCATCGATGATTACACACACTTTCAATGTGACAAGAACAGTGGTAAGGGAGGAGGCTGCCTAATGTACTTCCTGAACACACTAACTGTATTACAGCTAGAAAATAGGAAACTGAATGACATGCATTACACCCTATGGGTCAACGCACACTTCAAAAGTGCTACACTATCTACAGAGCACCTGACACCTTTAGTGATTACGAGACACAACTTATAAATGTACTGGAACAAGTATCTACTCTTCCAAACCAGCATAAGATCACTTGTGGAGACTTCAACCTACCTGAAATCAACTGGGATTTATTAACAGGGCCAAACAAATGTAACAAGCTCTCAGATACACTGGACATTTTCGGCTGGAAACAAACTGTCACTATCCCTAAAAGAGGTGACAACGTACTAGACTTAATATTCTGTCACGATATATGACCCCTCTCAATCTTAGTGGGTTCTAAGTTTTCAGGTAGTGACCACAAAACAGTGATGTATGCTCTGCCACTTCCACTGAGTGGCAATGCAGCTCATACCTCCACTTCACAACAAGTAATATATAGGAACTATAATAAGGCAAACTGGGCTTTCGTAGAATCAATGCTAAGATCCTCTGAATGGGGCGAATACTTCACTACTGATGACCTCTCGAGAGCTCTGAGCATCTTCTACCATAACTCAAACACATGCTTAGATGCTGTCATTCCACTCCAAACACTAAAGGTTTCCCCACATAGAAAGTCATTTATAAAACCAAAGGATCGTACGAAACTGAAGAGACTCTCAACAAGCTACTTCAAACACCACGACCTTGGCACACTAGGTTTAATACTTAACACCCTTAGCTCCATCTCACAAGCTCGAGATTTCCGTATGAGAAACGAAGAACGCATCGCAGTAGTCAGTCCTGCTAGAGTGTATGCACTCACAGAAATCTTAAAGAAGCGAATGAATCGCAAAAATCACAGCATTTCTCTCCTCATAGACAAAGGTAGTCTATGCACTAATTCTGCAGACATGTGTGAATTATTTAACTCAACTTTTGCAGATAACTACCTTAAGCCCACAGTCCGGTTACTCAATATACACCCTGCTACTAATGTGGCACAAACTCCATCTCCACACACACCAACCTAATTAGTACTGTTGAATTTACTTATGCTAACATTAATCATACTACGAGAACCCTCGAAAGCTCAAAAGGTTTTGGTACTGACGGTATATCATCCTATTTTTATAAATATGGTGGCCCTGACATTCCCTTACTACTGCTTAAAATATTCACAATGTCCCTAGAAACCCAAACTTACCCTGATATGTGGAAAACAACGTTTATTATGCCTAAACACAAATCTGGCTCGAAAACAGAAGTCAGTAACTGCAGGCCGATCAATATCACACCTATCGCATCTAGAATTATGGAGAGATTAGTTAAAGATAACCTAATCAAACATATGCTTAGCTGCAACATTATAAGTCCGAACCAACATGGATTCCTAAAATCCAGATCATGTTTAACATGCCACCTAGACTACTTTAATTTTGTGACCAGCAGTCGTGACAGACGGCAACTAGTACTTATCATCTACTTTGACATTTCTAAGGCATTTGACCGTGTCGACCATTTACTACTAATACATGAGCTGAAATCCTTAGGAATACGTGACCCATTATTAGGATGGCTTAAATCATTCCTTAGCAATAGGTCCCAAGTAGTTAAACTCGGGTCTGTAACTTCGACACCTAGCCCCTCCTATTTACACTATATATCAATCACATATGCGCTTACTTCTCACATGGGAAACCATTCATCTTTGCAGATGACCTAAAAGTAGCTTATATATTCCAATGCGATGACCTAGGGTGCTTTGAGAATGTTGTGCAAAAAGAATTAGATAAAGTGACTGCTTGGTCGTCATTATGGAATCTACAGTTTAACCTGAACAAATGTGGCTGGATCTGCTTCGGCGCACCCTCAATTGACTTGAAATTAACGCTTCAATCTGCTAACCTAACCAGACTCCGAAGTGTCGTTGACTTAGGCCTGAGGTATTCTAGTGATCTGACATTCTCTGAGCAAGTGGCATCACAGACTCGAAAGTCAAGGATGCTCTTAGGATGCATACTTCGGAACTTTCATGACACTGAAGCAAAGCTAATTCTGTATAAAACACATGTAAGACCAATACTAGAGTGCTGTCCATAAGTAGCACTCGCACAAGTGACAAGCTAAGGATGGAAAGTATCCAACGGTATTTCACCTCCAAACTACTTGGCTACGATTGTACGAAAGATTACATCTCATGCTGCATGATCCTAAAGCTTGACCCACTTTGGACAAGACGACTTATTATAAACCTAATATTCTTCTTTAAGGTCCTACACAAAATATCATTCTCAGACAGTAAGGACATACAATTCGCACAAGAAGGCTCTTACGATCTGCATGATCAAACTTACACAGTGACAATTCAAGCCTTTAAACCAGCACTCCGTGAAACCGTCTTCACAGTCATGTATTCTAAAATATGCAATAGCCTGCTCCTAGATGTCAGGACTTGCTCTTCAGTTATAAAATTCAAACGCTCTCTGTACAGACTGTTTCACTCTACTGATTATATAAATAAACTATTTATTCTTATAACGAATCAACTATTAGTCTACCACAGTAGCTAAACAACGCGCTTAAATACCTTTACTACTCTAAAAACTTTAAATAAACTAGTAGCATAGATGCATAAAAAGACTTAGTAGAAATAAATACTTGTTCACTAAATTACAATGTACAACGAATATAAACATATAAGTCCCACCCCACATACTTTTTCTCTGCTCTCTGGTACTTTGCTGCTCGCCTCTTCTGTTGTATTTACCTTGTAGTGGAAGTTGCGTTGATCTACATCCAGACTGAAGCTGGGAAACAACTGAAATCACTTACTCAAATATCATCCTTCAAGGTTTGGCTAGTAATGACTCAGCATCCTTGATAAAATCTACTGTCAACATAACAAGACGCTGTACGGCATCTTATACAAGCACTGTCAATGGTCTAAAATGGCTTACATATAGCTTTCTACGTGTTAATCAACTTACTCGTACGGAACAACCATGCAGTGACAAATGGCGGCTTTGGCTGGCGTGGGTGCAGTAAAACAAATCTGCTTGACGATAACCAGTATTAATCTGAATTCAGTAGAATTCACATCTGGTATTACTTTCAATAAAAATGATGTCAAAATCACACCAATAAATCACTCATTTTAAATTAATACCCAATTTGAACATAAAACAAGAACAAGATACGATGCCGCACACAACAAAGTTATATGGAGGAATTGACTTCAAGCTTTATTTTTTCCCAAATATTTGTAATTTATCCAACACATACTTGGGATTTTTTGTTAATGCGAAGACAATATTTCTTTATGTGCTCCATTGAACGACCAGCTATCAGATTGTACTCACTAACTAATGTCAGAGAGGACAGCAACCATGTAATTTCACCATAAATCAAATTCATGTAATGTAAATAATACTTATCCATGCCTGTACAACTGGTGTGTCCTACATAGATAGGAATAAATATATATATATATATCAACACTCCCAGTTAATCCTGCACTGATAATAGTTTATAGCAGATTTCGACTAATTTTCCCTAAGCATACTCCAAGCCAAAGTGGAGGGATGGGGTATTGGGGTCCCCAAATGTAGTGATTCGGTCATTGCCCGAGCTCCGTATCCATGTCATGGTGCTGTGCAGTAACTAGTTGTGCTATACCTCACAGGTGGGGTGATCTGTAGATGCCACCGAGTAAATGTCTGGTGTGACCTATAGCGAGATGACACTATAGAATCTGTGAGTTAAAAAATTGCTTGATGAGTTGTCTCTAGGCAACTAGGCTAGCAGTCAAAACATATAACAATCCGCCTCCCTGTCAGCCCTCTCTCGACTGGACATAGCCATATCACTAATACTGGTTTCATTGTCCGCAATAATAAAAGTTAACCAGGATTTGTAGGGGCTATTATTCTGAGGCGTAGACTTGATTGGAGGTTTCTGAGTTCACCTGTTTTTCCTCTCATCCCTCTTACAATGCTGCACAGGCAACTCACAGGGATTCTTACCACCTCACCGTATTTTGGCGTGGTTGACTGAGTGTGGGTTGTTGGCTGGAGAGTTATTATTCTAACTAGTGGGATAATTTTTTCTCTCACCATTTTAGCTTCCATTTGACTTTTTGAATGAGGATGAAGAATGCGGATATTTGACCATTTACAATGACACATGATCTGCAAACATTATTGGTCCGAAATCTTACAATTCCCTCTTGAATTACGCATTGCATTTCCCCACGACGTAACTTGGATTACAGTTGTGAAATATACCTTCATACCAATAAAAAAGTATTGATTTATAATACTTCATGATTGTATCTTACAACATAACTGATCGTGTCTACAAAAATAGCTTGCATTTCTTGAAAACACCCGTTTATAAGAATATATAAACTGTCATTATTATAAGTCCACATTGAGTACAATTCACTTGTGATGTTACGATGAAAATGCTGACAAAAGTATACAAGTGTATCACTTATTTTAAATTATTACCAAATTTGGATATAAATCAAGAATAAGACTCGATGCCGTACACATCAAAGGAATTACTTCAAGCTTTATTCATTTTCCCAAGTATTTGTATGCCATCCAAAACATACTTGGGTTTTTTGTTAATGCGAAGACAATATTTCCATATTTCTTGATGTGCTCCATTGAATGACTAGTTATCATATTGTTCCCATAGACAAAATGACTGCAACCACATTATTTAACCATGAACCAAATTTATGTAATTTAAATAATACTTATCCACGCCAGTACAATTAGTGTGTCCTACACAGGTAGGAAAAAATGCATTTTATTAAATTACTATTATTAAATATGTTTACTAATCGTATATGTAAATTATCATATTGATGATGCCTGTAAACTGGCGTCATGTGAGAATATATTATGAATCACTATGGGGCCAGACCTTTGTCGTTATTTCCCAAGCTCAGTGAGGACACTCAAGTGACACAGGTTGTCACAGTTTCGCACCACTGTGGTGTAATGAGGCATGCGGAAGCGCCATAAACTGAGTTTGCTGCTTCATTATCCCCTGGACTCGCTTTTCGTAGCACCAAATCTGTCCGCTATTCCTGTGATCTGTCTCACACCATTGTTTGAGCACTGTGGTCCATTACTTTTGGTGGCTGATTATGAAAGCCATTGGCCGCAGTGAAGTGATCGACCTGAATTGAGCGGGGAGAGGCAGTCAACAGATGGAAACTACCCGAGAACCTCCAGGGGCAATCTGCGATGACAGTTATCTCTATTGCAACACATCATGAGTGTGTTTCTCGTGGTCAGTGCTTGCCTCCATTTCTGGAACACTTGCGTGACTATGGAGGCGTAAGTCCTATTGGCTGCCTCACTATTCGGCTCACTGCCCACGGCCTCTCTGGTTTTATCCTTACACTTGAGGTTTTCTCCATGGTTGGTGCTCGGGAGGGTAATAGCAGATACTGGACATTTCAGGCGGAGCCTTATGGAGGCGGCTCATCTTGATTTTTCTGGGTAAGGTTTGATCGTGTAACCTCGGTATAGGTTCATTCCCTGGTTGATTGTCTTCCTTTCTAAGGTGAGTAACCCTAGCCTGCTTCAGGGTGTTACTACTCCATGTCACACTGCCAGGACAATGTTTGCTAGCGGATGCAGGTGGTCTTCTCGCAGTACCACAGTTCCCTGTCGCCTGCACCAAGGTGTTTGTGAGGTTTATTTGAGTACAGTGTTTGTTTGATGTGGCTTCAGGTGTTTCTGCTTCCTCTAGATCAATACTTCCGGTCAGATGAGCATTTTTGACCGCCTTTGTTGGTGTTCTGTTGTTTCCCAACGAAACAGTGCCTGAGACTGTGTAGGAAGGACAAAGTAGACGTGTGCTCCAGAAACACGGACATGGGTAATTTCGCATAAACATACAGTGCGGTTTCGACACTCGTTTGTCACATCGGCAGTGCACCCATCGTGTGCGAAATTGCGTTCGAAAGCTGAGTCGGTTCGCAGAAGATACAACTACAGACCCTGCCCTCGAAATCTTTTGACCTCCTGAGTGCTCATTTTTATTTTTCCTGTAGCGTGAGATATCACTTTATTATGGAGATAGGTGTGGTAAGGTGTCCACTTAGTTCAACCTGAGGAGTCCAGTTACTGGAGTATGGTGGCATGCCAGAGTAAGATACATGTGATCAGGCCTCTGTGACCAGTATGCTAGGCGGTGCTAATTTCGCCTCTCTGTTACCTCCCATAGGTAAAACTCTAGTCGCGGCAGAATGTGATGTAGTAATGCACTTTCAAGACAAGAATCGACTGTCATATTACCACTAGTCGTCAAGTGTGATTAAAAACAATAAAACATAAAATGTTTTCCAGGTGGAATAGTAAATAGAAGACTGATATAGTATGCGGAAATTTTTCCCAACTCTACGTCGAACTTTCGGGTTATTCGGCTTCGCAGCAATAACGTAAACTAACAATTCTTGTTTATTTGACCGGGTGAGAGAAGATGCTGCCACGAAAGCATCACCTGAAGGTTTGGAAGCAAATAAAGACACCTGGACTTACCCAAAGGCACTTCAGTGTGGAAGTAATGGGTGAAGAAGATTCACCCGCTAGGAAGGCAAGGTTTCCCAGTTAGATGGTGCACCAAATAGGCCTTTACCTGTTAGAGAAGAAAAAGAACTGTAGTGTTCCCAAGTATGAACGACAAATTCTTATAATCATGAAGAAAGCTTGATAAATTTATTTGTTTTTACAATAGCTCATAACAAGAGCAGAGCATAGCTAATGTTGAACATCTTGAATAACCTTTTCCTAAGTGTTTATATACTCTTACAAACTGCGAATTTTCAATTAGGGATAATGAGTTCATGTGGACAGTCAGTTAAAAGCTTCTTTTCGAACCTTGGAAGGAAGAAAACTATATCGGATGAGGGAACGAAAAAAACCGAACTAAAAAGATGTCTAACTGCATTTGATCTCGCTGCCTTAGGTAATAAACATAGTTTTGTAAGAATTTATATAACAGGCATTGGAACAACATTGGGTGCTGGACTATATATTCTAGTTGGAGATGTGGCTAGAACCGTGGCAGGTCCAGGTGTCATGTTGTCATTTTTTGTTGCTGCAGTGGCTTCTGTTTTGTCCGGTAAGTCTCCAGAGTGATTCGATGAATAATGATTTTGAAAAGACTAAGATGTCCGTTTTATATTTACAGCAAAATTTAGTTCAGCATATTTAGACTCAAATTGTTTGATTACTTAGGCCTATCTCATCACATAATCAATTACATTTACTAAGTGATCAACAATAAAATATTCTGATCCTGACTCTTCGAGCTGGTTATTCTAATACACCTTTTAAATGGCTTTCTAATAGGGTGTAACAGTTAATGATAAAATACTGGGAATAGCCAAAAGTGTCTTCTACCTCTGAATGGTATTCAAAATATTTCAACTAACTTGTTTGCGTAATCATTATCTTAATCCACCACTCTATACTGATTTTTTACGAAGTATTTTACAATTGGAGCAGTATGTGACCGTGAAAGTAATGTTTTTGGAAAGTTTCCTTGCACGAAGTGTGGCTGCGCCACGTGATGACCAATAAACTAGTTAATATCAAATAACTTAGTATCACACTAAGCGATGTTAGTAAATTTGGGAATCTTATGCAATTATGTCAATGTATATATGGCTAGATTCTCTCATTTCTCTGTTTGTTTGAACCCATAATCCTTAGTAATACCTCAGCTGTCTTTTATCCTACTAAAGGAATTATTTCTTGCCATGGTTTTTCAATGAGATATGTTGCCTGAATGTCACGCAGAAATGGGTTACTGTTGTTTAGCCCTATTCTCTGGCAGATTGTTGTATTATATATTATCCTGTTTGTTAAATCAAACTCAGTCAGTAATGCTAAGCACAATCAGTTCTACAACAAACCATTTCACACACATGATAAGTATTCTTACCTAGCGAATACTATTTACTATCTTTTTTCCTGGAAAAAAATCATAACAATGTGTAAAATACTATAAATTAGTGAGGAAAATTTGTAGTATAGATGAACTTTTCTTGTGCCGCTTTGTTTTCTCAGCTGGATGGTTTAAATGTGTAATTTTAGTGTTATTATAGGCAACATCTTCAACACCAACTTCGATGTAAAGTAAATTACTACAATAATGATTGAACCTAAATTATATAAAAGTAATAAGGCGTATACTGCTTGGGTGAGACTTCGAAATCTAACAAGTGATCAACGACCTAGCACTGTATTTCCACACCATTTGCAGTTGTTAATATAAGCCCATTATGATCATCACGAGATTCTGTTTTAGTAATTAGGGGAGTATATGTTAACTTCAGTATAAAAGCAGTCTGTTAACTTGCCCTGTGCACGATTGCATGCTTGCTACCAGCTCTTAGTCTCAAATGGATAAATAATCTCTGAGGCCCAAATTTAGCTTTCGTCGGACATAAATAAGCTCTTACAACTAAAATACTTAGTGAGAAGTTAATTGAAATTCACTCGATTCTGTTTTGCCGTATGTCAACACAAAATAAAAAGAAATTATGATACTGTTGTGGAAATTGTACTAGGTTAAATAGGTTTGATTTGCTTACAAGTTTCTAGAATTTACCACTCCATATGGTTTATTATCTCAAAACGGAGAAACAATTACTGTAACAAAAAATCTATTTAAATCTACTTAAGTATACCCAAAAATGTGACGACGATATTTATACGGCTTATCTTTACACAAAGGAAAAACAGTTATCTTAAGATTTAATTGATTTATGTTTTTATGAAGAACAGTAGTGAATAAATTCTAAGAATATTTTTAAGGCATCGTATAATGTTTTTAAGCGAACACCACAATTTTTTAAATACCTTAGCATGATCAGCTACAGGTTGAGTTTGTTCTGTGCAGAACATTCGGCAATAAAATGTGCTCGAACTTTTATGTATGTTTTTTGGGTTACTCAAGATTATTGCTGAAATACTTATACTTTGTGAAAACTTTTCCGATTACTTATTTAATTTTTATATCATTCTTAGTACATTTATGCCCAGACTGACTTGATCTGAAATTTTATCAATGTGAAGGCAGCTTCGGTTCATCTATTCTGTTGGGTGACTCTGAGAAATGCTTTACTTCGATGCGCAATGTTTGTTTGTTGTTATTGTTTATGGAAGCTTCTCAATACCCAGAAAAAAATATGTCATTTATGGATTACGAGACAGACTTGGCATTTATATTAAGGCTTAGGATTGTGTAACTTGGTTTAATTAAACCAGCAGTAATAATGTCTGCAAAAATTGTGAATTGTGGTGTTAAATTCATCCCATTATATCTAGCTGTAGTTTTAGACTATTTTCTCTATTTCTTCATTATTACTTAATGTGGTATCATACAGTCTGTGAGGTAGAATAATAAGTCTTTACTACACGGAAGTGCAGTTTTTCGTTTTGTATTTTCCATTTTCTTGAGCTAAAACTATAGAAAATATTTCTTCTGTGTAGAATTGCGATGATTTTTTAAGGTTTCTGTAGACACCTAAGTGCGTAAAATATATGTCTCTAAAAGTATAATGTTTACTTGTAAAAGCAATGAGACTATAAAGATTTCATAAATACACAATGACACTGATGAAAGCACAATTTACTTTCATATTCGTCAAGGCAAAAGGGATATTTATAAAATTATGCTGCACTGAATTCCATATTATTTTACTACACACTAATAACCACTACTTTTTCATATGCTACAGGCTTATATAGCAGCTTCATATTTCTACATATTTACTGGAAGCATAATATAACTTGATAGGATTCACATTTACCTTAAACAAGAGTGACGAATACTTTTACACCGAAAATATATAGTCCTTAGCACATAGATGACTACATTGTATCTAGTGTGTTGTTCTGTCGTTAATGATTACTTTCGTTCGGAAAAGCAGTTTAATTTTTCATCACAGGGCGTTTCTCTCATATTGGTAAAGGTCATATAAACTTCTCATAGGCATGTGGGAGAAGTGCTTTGTGTGTTTACGGTAGTTATTTCTACCCAACCATATACGCCACGGGAACTAATTTCTTATTGGAACACTTGAAACAGGGACAGCGTTATTGTTGCGTGACTTCAGGCAGGACCCAAATAGCCTATGTGGAGTGACTTTAGAAGTTGTGGCGGTATGGATATCTGGCTACCGATTACAGACTATTGCAAAGTAATCTGGGGTGTACATTTCTTGGAGTTTACCTTTTCTAATCTATTTCAGAATGATAAGGTAGTATAACTAACTTTGGAATCGTTTGACGGGATCACATTATTGCTGTCATCCTCCTATTTGACAGCGGTAAGACTTCGTCGTCAAGCCCCCAAAATAATGCAGAGGACTTATACCATATAGTAACTGCTTTTAGTCTAACCTCTAAGCGATTTTTCTGACGTGGTAAAGCCATCAGAAACATTTATTCCGATGGTTATAGCTCACTGGGTCATTAGGATATGCACCACCACATGAAGTGAGCAGCTGTAGGTTGGCGACACTGGCATGTAGTCTAACTTACCCTTGATCCGGTACACTGGAGAGAAATGGACATCTTCGAGCTTGTATTTTTCTCATAGTTGAGTCTGCCAGAAAGCTTAATTTCATTCATTTACTGCGTGTCTTTGAATTTACTTGAGAAGACAATAAAATTACAAATAAAATAGCAAAAAATTTAAGATTTAATCATTTCATTTATCTGTTAACGCGTTTAACTTGCATGAGGCATTGTCTGAAGGCGTTTTATTTACTTAGATCACTTCACGGACTGAAGAAAAGAGGTGCTGCCTTTCTTTTTATCTATACGCCTCACTTTAACTTACATCCAGTGATCATCAAGGTGTTTGAGTTCCTCCACGTCGCCTTCCTGGTCTCTTCTGTCTTACAATAACCAGGAAATAATAGTGACTCACACGGAAAATAAGATGTTTATGTGATTTTATACTACTAATAAAGAAGAGAATTGTGACTGATATTTTATGATCTACTCTGGATGTTTCTGTTCCACTTAAAGTTCATATTACTGCCTCTAAACACCACACCGGTGGATGTTTCCGAGAGAGCATGAAAAATCAAGTTCGTAGAGCGAAGGCCAGTATAACTTGCTCCCCGAGTGCAGTTGAATTGGTAGATACAGTGAGAAGTGGTTAGTCTAGGTACAGTATCTTTCAATTGGGGAATCACCACTGGTGGGCTAGAACTTAATTTTTCGTGCTCTCTCGGAAACACCTTACAGTATGGTGTGGCTAAATAAAGGTGTAGTAAAAACCATCAACAGTTCAATATTAAACCGTCTGGTTCAAACCGGCAGGCCACAAAGCCAGCCAGCGTTGAAGAATCCTTCTCTATCATCTACCAGGTGCCGAATAAATTACTAAAATCATCGAAGCACCGCATGCTTCAAACAGCAGAGGCTGTTGCAATTCGTCTCAAACAACCAGTGCTCTGGGTTCAAAAGAAGCAAGTCCAGCCACTACTACTGCCCTGGCTGGCCTTCAGTAGAGATTAGAGATTCATGAATTTTTAATATAATCTTTCCTGATTTTTCTGACATTCAGTTTATTGTTATGTTGATGCTACTGAACTGTAATCCGCTTATATTATTGATTCGATGTTATTTAAACAAAATTAATGTTGTTCATAACACTAATTCATTCATTCACTATAATGTAGATATAACTGTAGAGCCTGATGATGAAGGGGTTATCGAAAAGAGTATTCTTTGTTCACTATCCATTCTTTTGAAATATTTTAATGGACATTTTTAATCAATTTAGATTTATCCGATAAGATGGTCGCCATTTTACTTATATAGTCCTTGCGATTCATGCTCAGGATTCCCCCAATTTTTTTCAGGGAGTATCATTATGATATCTTTTAACTACCCATCAATTCTTCCAGCTCTTTGTAATGTTTATTGGTTAATATATTGACCTTTTGCTTGATTTAGTATTTACAGACTTATGAGAAATGTCAAGAACTGATAACTTCAATTGTTTCAGGTTCTGTTCAAATGTTGATACCAGATCACATGTTTGTTTTATCAGGTTTTTCTTTTTCGTTTTTAACTACACCACTGGGTGACTTGAGGTCAAATCTCACATGATTGTAGATTATAGATAGACGAGTGTCAGAAAGCACGAACCGGATTGCCTAGTCGTCTAGTTTTTGGCGTATACAGTATGACAAAATGACTGAAACAATTCACGTGAAATGAAACGTGTTGAAAATAATTGGTGATGTTAACATAGTGTTATTCAAGTGAACTCTAGTCACTGTAATTATCATGATTTGTATTCACATGATTCTGTCACTAGTTATAATTTCTGTCAGAATGCATTTTTTCTATTTTGAAAACCAAGGAAGCCTTAAATTGAACTGTATTCAACAGTGACACTATTATATTAATACATCTTTATTACTGTTTTACTACTTATATTTAAGTATAGTGAAGAGAAATCACAAGAGTACACAGATCAATTCACAAGTTTACTGACTTACTCACATGATAAAATAACCAAATAATGCAAAAAGAAGTGATGAAAGGTCAGATACGTGACACATTCAAACAGAAAGCATTTTAGACGATTAGCATCATACATCACATACTTGATGAATTAACTATATAATGATAGTGCTAATGTTTTGTATCTAAAACTCTATGACCTAACTTGAATCACGAAGTTGACATAAAAGTAGAAAATATCAGTGAAAAATGAAAATGTGGCCCAAAGACAGTGCTCTGGACAGGCAGTACAACTTGGTTGGGGGGGGGGGGTCTTTTCTGTGATATTCAACTCATTCACTAATGTCTTCAACTAGGGTGGGGGAATCAATGATCTTCAGGTTACTGGGTGATCTCATTGAGTATTCAGTCAGTGTCTTGGGATTCTTTGATGAATAACCCTTTAAGCGATGCAATATTATCACTTTCACACTAGAGGCGGCATTCGATTCTGTCGACAGAGAGGTTCTCTGGCGATGCTTGGCTGTAAAGAGAATGCAGGGAAAATACGTTGCACTGATTAAGGCACTCTACTCGTACTCATGCAGCCAAGTGAGGGCTTACGGCGAGTTGTCATCTGAAAAGGTGACGACTAGTGGAGTCCGTCAAGAATGGCCATTATTCCCATTTCTATTCAACTTCATCATAGACGTACTAATGAACTTGACCATAACGCACTTCAGCGACTCAGGGATTGACTTGCTACCAGGGAATAATCTCGTTGACTTGGAATATGAAGACGATATAGTCCTTCTAGGCGAGGACGCTGACAAAATGCAGAGTCTTCTGAACACCTTGAGCTGCAATCTAAGAATGTTTAGCATGCGATTCGCCCCTGTAAAATGTAAGATGATGCTGCAGGATTGGACCTCACCGATCCCTAGATTAGAAATAGGAAGTGAAGCGGTAGAGCACGTTGATCGCTTCACTTACTTGGAAAGTACTGTCAGCTTCAACGGGTTGATCTCTGACGAAATCTCGGCAGGGATACAGAGGGCTAGTTTTGCATATGCCAGTTTACGCCGTCTCTGGCGTAGACGTGATATCCGGCTGGCTATCGACCAAAGGGCGTGTGTATCGCTCATCTGTCCGCTTCGTCCTCCTTTACGGCTGTGAGACCTGGCCACTGAGGGCGGAAGACATGAAAAGATTAGCTGTCTTTGATCATAGGTACCTGCGTTCTATCTCCCGCGTGAAGTGGTATAATAAGGTAAGCAATATTGAGGTTAGGCGTCGAGTGCTAGGTAAGGAGGGGAAATCAATCGAAGAGGCTGTGAAATTACATCGACTGAGATGGTTAGGACATGTGTTACGTATGCCTAGTCATCGCCTTCCTCGACAATGGGCAATGTTAGCTGATATAGGATCAGGCTGGAAAAGAGCTAGCGGCGGTCAAACCAAAACATGGCACCAGTCAATGAAATCTACAACAGTTAGTCTAAGCCACGTAGGAAGGTGTAGACTTCTTGACTGGTTGGGGTCCTCGGGACGGTAAAAACCAATGGTTGGAAACAATTGGTGACATGGCTCAAAATCATTCTCAATGGCTGGTACAGATACATTGACTCCTTGTGACTTATGATTTCCAATGAAACTATATTGTTCTTCGTTATTACTATTCCTTTGTCTCTCACCTCTGTTTACTGTCTCTAATATGCATTTCTCCTACTTTCTTCTCTCGCTTTGTGTGTTACATGGAGTGTGGCGACTTGAACTGTCGCACATATGTGCAAAGTTCTACGTCGAAAACAGACAGACAGACACCAAACATTCTAGTTGGTATTTACTGTGATTTAGAATTCTAGTTTTTGTAGACATTTATGACAAATTTAATAATTCTGTATGTTTCTTAGTTGTAGTAGATTAATATTTAGTGTTGGTTGTGTCCCATGGTAGCACAGTGTAACCTGGTTGGTTCTTGATGAAGAATCTCGATCTACCGAGAAATAGCTGTCCAGTAATTCTTGGTTTTCGATAGTTCTCCAAATGATATATAGGCCCTTGCTGCAATCTTACCTGAAATCCCTTCAAGCTTGAAAACACTGACTAACTAACACTACTGGTCAGGTTATAAAACCCTAATTGTCGGAAGTCAGAAAAAAACAGACTACTGATATCTTGTTCACTGGTGAATTTGAAACACACTTTGTTATAAAACACAATCATATTATGTTATTTGGTTGATGACGGCTGGTAGTGGAATCTTAGACTCGCGTTTCTTCTTACCTGGTGCTCGTCAGTTGGGCATATCTTCATCCCTGTGAGTGATGGTGCTCCCACAGATATTCGAACCGAGTACCTATCGTTTTAGACACCAGGCCAGTGGTTCACAAGAGTCACTTCTTATGCAACTGGATTGAATATTTCGATCCGACATAAATAAGTCAAAAGGATGTACAAAATAACTTAAACAACGATAGTTATTCTATTGGTTGTTATATTCTGCAGATAAAAGTATTACTGTCCAACTTTCTCATACTCAGAACAATTTTGTTAAGAAGAATGAAAAATGATCCACTCAACAATTTAGAGAAGACAGTTTTCTTTATCATTAAAGCCATATTGAAATATTAGAGAAGATTTGTAGATCAGGTGGATGATTTGCAATTGACAGTGTTCTCTGAGCTGGTTGGTTTAGTTGCAGAGCTTTCGTCCTCCCCCTTCTGGACAACATCTTCAGCTCAGCGCAATTTTCAGCATAAAGTGAACTGATTTAAATTTTTTCCATGAGTGATAGAATTGCGTCTCCTGGTAACCATCTTTACATCTGTAGTGATCATTTTTTATTGACTTGGATTTTGAACTTTCTCGTCACATGATTTACTTTTTATTAGTTGGTAGATCTGGTCTACATAACCAACCATGTTTGTTAATCGCTGGCTGATTCGTTTGAGTACCAGGCTTCTAGGAATTCCCTGGCAGTATTTTTGGTGTTTCCTCTGTTTAAAATTTCGACATTATCCCAATCATCAAATTGGTGTCCATAATTATCTATATGCATTGATATGAAAGAAATATATATCATGTCTTTTCACAACTGATTTGTGTTCTTGAATTCTGATTCGAAGGGGACGCCCTTTTTGGCCGATGTAATGCCTGTTACAGTTCACACAATTTATTTTGTAAATGGTATTAATTTTATCTCCTTTTTCTGTTGGATCTTTCGGTTTGCACAATATCGAATTAAGTGATTTGACTGGCTTGTGTGTTATATCTATTTCAGACGGTTTCAATATTCTAGCTGTTATTTCAGAGATATTTATTTACTTTTTAAAGCCATCTTTAAGGGATGGCGTTTAGTAAAAGGTTTGTTGAAAGATTACATTATCACCGTTAGATGACTAAGAGCGGTTAGTCGACTTCCTGTCAACTGGGCTTTATTATTCTTGTAAAGTATTAAAATCGAGGTATATCTACATGATTATGAAGGAATCGTCCACTTTGGGATTCGAAATTCATTTAAAACAGGGTATACCTCTGATGGCCAGAAAAGATCAGCAACAGAGATCTCTGGCAATGAGCGAACCAACCAGGAACCAATTGTGAAACAAATAGGCAGAAAGAAATGAAAATGGATTGGCTATACTCTGAGGAAACCATCAAGTGACATCACTAGACAAGCCATTGCTCGAGTGGAACCCGAAAGGGAAGCGGTGAGTTGGTCGTCAGTGCAAGGGTGACTTGGAGGAGGTCATGTGAAGAGGAGATGAAAGCATGTGGGCAGACATGGAGCCAGGTGAAGACTCTAGCAGAGAACCGAACTCAATGGAGACGCACGGCTGAAGCCCTATGTTCCTCTAGGAATTAAAGGAAACAATAATAATAATACTTCTGATCGACTTGGTCCCAAACGTACAAAAATTACTGTCCAGTGTTTAAACAACTTTGATATAGCTGAAAAGCATTACTGGTCGGTGTGGGGGCTCTGCAGCTGTTCACATTAATCAGTAATAGATATCCCAGTATACATTTACTCAAGTGATTATCAGTAATGTTAAAAAAAGGAACTTCACCTCTATTGCAATTGAGCATTCCTTCTTTTTTTAGGACTGTGCTATGCAGAATTCGGTGCTCGTGTACCGCAAAGTGGATCAGCTTATATTTATAGTTACATTACTGTTGGAGAACTGATGGCTTTTGTGATCGGATGGAATCTAATCTTAGAGTACATAATTGGTAAGTTGTCTGCAGTAATGAGCACTTTACATTAAATGTCAATAAAACAAACACTTTTGACGCTAAAGTAGTTTGCATGGAGGATTTCATCATGAGCTGACATCAGTTAGAGAACCACTGGAAAACCCTGGGAGTACTGGACAGCTGTTTCGTCCTAGTTTGGGACTCTTCACAGTACGCACCCACCGGGGGCTAACAATGGAATCCAAAATGGATATTTCCTCCTGATTATTGAAGTTAGTCAATTGAATGTGCCAGTATTCCTAGTGTGAATATCACCAGTATCACCAGTGACACTTAAACCTGGCACCAATTTTTTTTTCACACGTCAAAATGTCGTATTCTAGGCCTTCAGACAAGGTAGTGCGGTTCAGTGAAACCAATCGACGAGGAATTCATGTAACTTTAATAATGATACTAATAATTTTAAAACACTTATCGATACTTGTTCCCCTTTTATGAATAATAAATAATTATCTTCTATATTGTAAAGTGAAAATATTCCCCTCGTCATTCCAAGAACTCTGTTGCACACTCAAAAGTGTAAAAATATGATTTCATGCATTTATTCCCCTTGATGAATTTGAGTAAGGCAAGAACAACAGTAGTTTGTGCAGAATAATATGGTACCATCATTGTTTATTTTGTTGGCTTCCCATCAGCTGCTTGCTTACAGCCCAAATAATTTATGAGGTTTATGTACAGGAAAATTTTAACACACTTGCAAATTGTTTCTCATGGTGACAGTTGACAGAAAGTTCCACAATTAGTGGACAGTGCTCAGTAAATGGCGTTTATATAGTTTCTACACAGGCAGTTCAAGTTTAAACGAAATAAATGTATGCATACATTAGTAAAGGAGTTATGTAACAAAGACGAGAGGTGAGTAAAATGATGAGTGACTAATAAATTATGTAACAATGTACTTAGTTCAACTGAAATCATAGAAACAAGAGACAAGCAAAATTACACTATGTCAAAGGCGTGAGGTTTAAGCCAAATATTACGTTATCAAATGGAGGCGAGAGAGAATAAAGACATCCAGTTACCGGACAAGACAAGGAAAGACTAATAACTGCTTCTTTCTGAAAACATAAATCTGCTTTCAAGCGTTTGATAGAAATTGCTTCAACAAACTTGAGGAGAATCGAGCTCCTTTGTCTATTGATAATTTCCAAGGATTTCGTGATTTACACCTCATGACCCGTATCGAGGAGATGTCTGATAATAGCACCATTATAAGAGTTTGTACCCTTGAGACGTAGGCTTTTCGGCACATGTTCAGAAAATGGGAGGTGTGTTCTTCTTTCTGTTCTTCCAATGTAACTGCTCACCAGATACACGTGAATTTGTATACACAGTTGGAGTTAACACGAGACGGGTATCTATCGACTCTTCACTGCACCAAAGAGCATGTTGTTCGATAGACGGGAACCAACCTAGCTAGCTGCAGGATAGGCTCTGGCTGGTAGTGACGTCCTCAGTCTTCTGTTGATCATTACTGCAATGTTTTCACCTTTAAAATCTACTTGAATAAAGACAGGCTTTTTTTCAAATGTGATTTGTTTGATGTTTGAGCCTTCACATCTCCCATTCATTAACAAACGACTGACATCATGTAAAATGTGCAAGTACGTTAAAACTTTCTGCACATAAACCTCATAATTTATTTAGGCTATAAGCAGCTGAGCTGATGAGAAGCCAACAAAATAAACAATGATGGTACCATATTATTCTGCACAAACCATCACTGTTGTTCTTGCTTTATTCAAAAATATGATTTAAAGAGGACTACGGACATGATAAATATTAATTACGGTATTTTGATTTTAGACAGGGCGGGTTAAGTTCACCTTGTCGCGGTGAAGCAGGTTATCATTGATGAAACTGGTTTGTAGTAGCTGCATATGATGAATTGACAAAGTGAGAACTCATAAGGTGTGTGATACTGATAAGATTTATGAGTAGTATGTAAAGAGACGCGTTCATCGGCAGAAATATATCAAAAAGCGGAGAGATAGATTTGATGTCAGATAGCAGAAATCAGCCAGTATTGCGGCGAAACATGGGAGACACGAACAAAAGACAAGAAACACATTGCGAAGGAAGGATAGAAGTAGCACAACAACACGGAAGATCTGTGCGCAAATGACGATTTGGAGAAAAGGTGTACAGAATTTCGCTGTATAGGGATACCGAATTGCAAATAAACATTCCCTTACCAAGTCGCTTGTCCTTTACCGTTACATTCCTGGGTCACTGAATTCCAATCGAGTGGCTGAATGGACAACGGAATGACCTCTTAATTCGGAGGTTGAGGAGTTGTTCTCTGGCTGTGTCATGCGTGCAGCCTGCAGAAGAATCGCAAACTAGGGAAAGGCAGCTATTCAGCACTCCTTGGTTTTGATTGGTTGTCTAACTGATATCAGTTTTGTGGCTGAAAGTACATTGAGAAAAAGGGTATTTGGTAAACAGTAAAGGGAAATGAGATTTTAATATAAACTGGACGAGTTTTTAGTTCACAAGTTTTGTAGACATTGAAAGACAAAGTTGCTTATTTGAATTAATACTGACTTTTGTTTTTGATTTTTAAGGCATTCCAATAAAAGGCTGAAATCAGATTCTACATTCATAAGCAGAGTTAATACACCACTTGGTCTTGTTATATTCCTTTACGTTCTCAGTGGAACATAAGGGCTTTAAGCTAGAGGCTTGAATTTTCTGTATCAGTTGTGATTATTTTTACAGGATGGGGTTGCTAGCCTCATACCCAAAGTTCCCTCTTTACCAGTCTTATTACTAGCTTAACGAGGTAAATGAATGCGTCGGTAGCCGGGTATCGAACCCCGGACCACCTGCGTGGTCGGCAAGCACTCTACCGTTTTGCTACCGGGGCACACTTGGTCTTAGAAAGTTTTATTCTATATCACTATTATATTTGTGAACCACCTTCATATATATTTAAAATAAAACAGCAACACATGAGTCAGCAAAGAGACTTATCTGTTTTCGTGAAATCACCTCAAAGTTGTACACTTATTCAAGGCGGTTTACATATGCAATGCAGATTGACATCAGAAGTCAGAGATTATTGTCAGTTAATAACAAGGCAAAATCAAAGTGCATGAGTAGTAAGAATGCTTGGAAAATTAGGGATAGTCTTACGTAATCACGGGGAGAGAGAGAGCATTGTCATGTCGTTTGATGTAAACCAAAATCACACACTCAATGATTGGTTAACGAATATAAAACTGTATTTGATGGTTGGAGGCAGTCATAGGGAAGCCTTGCCGGGACCTAGGTTTCGTGCTAGCTGGAACTCACCAGTCAGCAAGGAGCATCTGCAAGCTTGAAGGAACTCATGTCTCTTCTGAGATTGGAACCCGCGTCTTCCAAAGAAAGGACTAGACACATCACACTAGTTACTAGTGTCCAATTAAAATACCCACTAGACTCCTACAGGAGGTCAATTGCGAGCCAGGATAACTCAGTGGTAACGTCTGTGACTGCAGGTGGCACTGAGTGACGTGGGTTAGAATCTCAGAAGGGATATGAGTTCCTTCAAGGTTGCAGTTACATCTTGCTGACTAGTGAGTGCTAACTAGCACGAAACCTACGTTCCGGAAAGGTTTCCCTCCGATTGCCTCCAACCATCTAATACCAACAATTCACAGTGCACCGTGATGGCGAATCACCTAGCATGGTAGCCACATTACAAGCTTGACTGATAGAATTCAGTTTGCACGAAACAGAGGGCTAGACACATTACACCAGTTACTGACTAGTGTCCAATCAAGAATATAAACTGCTTATGTATCAACAGCAGTTTGATTAATGAAAAAATATACCTTGGCTTCTGTATTTTGCCTTCTGTTATTACACTACTAGTGTTTTCATTACCATCTTTTTTGATATTTGATTTTCACATCATCCTTAGCCGTCCAGTTTATCTTTACTCTTATATACTCTCTGATAAAGTTATCAGGGTAATTACTAAGTACCATAGCTTCTTTTACAGTGTCTTACTTCATTGTAGAGTATTTCAATACTAAGTAAGTAAGACTCACACAAAACTTGGAGGATCTGGACTTCGCCGATGATGTATGTCTGATTTCCAACAAACTGAAAGGCATGCAAGCGAAAGGCAAAGAGTTAGCAGAAGAGGCATCAAAGATAGGACTTCAGGTGAACATTGAGAAAAAAGAGGTGCGTGATGAAGATTCCTGGGCAATACCACGAACAGCAACAACAACAAAAAGAGACAACAATCAGCATAAATGGAAGGAACCTGAAAGAAACAACCTCTTTTACCTACCAACCTGGAAGCATCGTTTCAACTAAAGGCGGACGGAACTGATGAGGATATCAAAGCAAGAATTGGAAAAGCAAGACAAGCTTTCACTACTCTTAAGTCTGTGTGGAGGTCAACAGCACTCAGCATGAAAATGAAAATAAGATCCGGATTTTCAACTCCAATGTGAAGTCAGTGCTACTATACGGATCAGAGACTTGCACTGCGGGTCATAAAGAGCATCTCAAGCAAACTACAGACCTTCATTAACAGTTGTCTTCGCTCAATACTCAAGATCAGATGGCCGGCCAGAAAAGATCAGCAACAGAGATCTCTGGCAATTAGCGAACCAACACAGCAGGAACCGACTGTGGAACAAATAGGCAGGAGGAAATGGAGATGGATTGGCCATACTCTGAGGAAACCATCAAGTGAGTGACATCGCTAGACAAGCCATTGCTCCAGTGGAACCCGAAAAGGAAGCGGCGAGTTTGTCGTCAGTGCAAGAGTGGGTGACTTGGAGGAGGTGATGTGAAGAGGAGGTGAATACGTGTGGACAGACTTGGAGCCAGGTGAATACTCTAGCAGAGAGCCGAACGCAATGGAGGCGCACGGCTGAAGCCGTATGTTCCTGTAGGAATTAAAGGAAACAATAATAATAGTAATAAGTAAGATGTGTTTTGCTTGTAGGTGTACAACTTTAAGAAGTATTTTTGATTGCTTTTCAAAGCATTAATGCTTGTCAACAAATGATGTAATTATTAAAATTAGTCAGAAAATAAATTTAAATTGACATGTGTATTACTCTACTTTTGTAAATGTAGACAATAAACTTTTTATTTACTTTAGGTACAGCGAGTGTGGCTCGTGCATGGAGTTCCAATTTCGATGGATTACTCAATGGTCAGCTGACAGAATTTTTCCGTAAACATTTGTCAATGAATTTATCCGGTTTATCTGAATATGCAGATCCACTCGCTGTGGCAACTATTGTCCTGATGACAAGTAAGAATGTCTCATTATAACACACTGTCATAATTTTAACTTTTAAACACATATGCAAAAGTATAAGCAGCAGGAGCAGCAGTTAACAGCATCAATCTGTAGTGCTTTTTGACCACCGGTTTCAGACACACTGGAAGGCGTAGACTGTCTGCTTGGAGCAATTAGGGTGCTAAAAACCAATGAGTTGAGACCATTAGTGATATTCATGAAATATCCCCATTTGAACATTAACAGGCAGAAGACCAGAATTTAATTGGTGGATGGTGACTAGCAGTGGAATCCAGGATGCGCATTTCGTCCTATTTGGGACTCCTCATCTGGATGTACCTGCATGTCCGAATGAGTGGTGATGTTCTCATTGAGGCTCGAACCCAGTGCCCATACTTTCAAACGCCAAAGCGTTATCCACTATACCACCTGGGCCATGAGAGCCACCTCTTAGGCAACGGGTCATATTAACTATTTAATTGAATTTTAAATTTTCCCAGAAGACCATTAGTTCAGCGAAGAGTCTCTTTTCGCCAGCTAATTCATTTTCGTAGCTGTACAATCACAAGTATATATGGTTGTTTTGTGTGTGTGTACATTAAATTTGTCAAACGAAAATACAGTTAGTAGTCATTGTTCACCAACGTTCCACTCACAGACACTGTCTGTCATATTTGTCAATATCGAGACGAAAACCAGCTGAACATTGGATTTCCGATAACTTGTTTAAAAGAACCCCTACTGAGATGCACACTTAATGTGCAATTCACATTCAATGATGTTATATACGGACAACAAGAGGGGATCACAATGGGATCTCCACTGAGCCCATTGCTAGCAGACTGCTTCATGGCAAACCTCGAGAACGGTCCACTCAAATCAACCATTGATAATTTCCAATTGTATGCTAGATATGTGGACGACATCTTTATTATCTGTGATGATGGTCACAATCTTAATCAGTTACTACAAATATTCAACAACTGCCATTCAGCTACAAAGTTCACTCTTGAAATTGAAAACGGATCTAAAATTCCTCTTCATGATGTTGAGCTTACAAGGAGAGCTTTAAGAAGAACTTTAAGTCCATCCATAGGAAACCCGTATGGAACGGCCAACTGACAAGCTTCTACAGCTAGGTACCAATCAGTCGAAAAAGAAACCTAATTGCATCTCTTGCTACTCGCGTCAGACGAAGAAGAACTACACTTCCTGAAAGAAACCTTCACACAAAACGGATATCCATCAAGATTCACTTAAACAAAAACATCAAACAGAAAATACAGAAGCCAAAAAGATACTTCATATGAACCTCAACTTCAAAGGTGACCCACTCAGTGATGTCCTTAGGAGGAGAATTTCCACTTCTTTAAGAAGAACTTTCTTTACGGCAACATTGAGAGTAGTGTTCTCCAGTCATCCACTGATCTGCAGGAACCCAAAGGACAAGTTCTTGCACCTAACCATTTCTACGTGTATACATCAGTTCACCTGTTGCTGTGGAGCCAGGTACATTGGTCGTTCGACGCGCATCCTGTCAAAAAGGGTCAAAGAACACTATCCTGCATGGCTACAGAAAGGAAGTAGTGGCCATATAAGGAGTGCAATAATCGAACATCTCGTCACCACTGGTCATTCCATCTTAACAAATGCCTCCTCCTTCGAAGTAATCTACAAAGTGAAGAACAACCTTCCAAAGACAATACGTTTCCGTCTTCTTTGTATTGTAGAAGCCCTAGCCATTCAATTAGAAGAACCAGAACTACCCACACATTAGAAAATTATTCAATCACTTCTACTATCATGTGATAACAACTCTGTTGATTTGATTTAACTTTCGATGGTTTGCTTACTTAAAACTCTTGCGTAATTCCATATGTTATTTTGTTTCCATGTACCCCCTAAGCACAACTCTTTCATCAAACTCTTCGTGTTATTACGTAATTCTTATTTAACAATCATTTGTGACAACTCATCACTTCTGTTATTACCCTCTTATATCAACATCTAATTCGTTTGAACTTACTAATTGTATTTTCGTTTGACAAATTTAGTGTACACACACATAAAAACAGCCATATATATTTGAGATTGTAAGGCTATGAAAATAAATTCGCCGGCGAAAAGATGCTCTTTGCTGAACTACTGGTCTTCTGTCTATTAATGTTAATGATATGACTCAAAGTCATTCTCAGTGGCCTAGATGCATTCACTCCTTATTCTTTCTCAAATCCATTATTATTATTATTATTACCTTGAGTTCCAGATAGAAAATAGAGCTTCGACAACACATTGCCACTTTTTCATCTAACGGTTTCCTCAATGTATGCCTTATTCATCTCTATTTTCTCCTGTATATTTGTTGAGTAATCTGCTCTTGTATGTTGGTTTGTTGTCAGCCAGAGTTTCTTCTTGTTACTTATTCTTTCTAACTGGCCATTTGATCTTCAGTATAGAGCCAGCCAGCGAAGTGGGCAGCTGTTAATGAAAGTCTGAAAATCCATTAATTCCTCATTATTATTTCTCCGTCCTACTATTCTTCCTCCCGTACATGTGTGCTCATCATTGTAGTTTTTTTGAATTTTTCTTCCTTTGTATACCTTTGTGTGCTACAGGGAGTGTGACAGCTTGAATGGCATCACTTCTCTGCATAGTTCTACGTCAAAACTGAGCTTGTCAATCAGTTAGAAAGAAATTTAAGTCATTCTATGGAATATCTGTTAGACATTAAACAGTATGCCTATCGCCTATTTACTTACCTTTTTTAATACTGCTGTAACAGTCTTCTGCAGGTGATGCCGAACAAGTTCACAACACGTGACAAGAATGGTAATTTGATTTGAGGATATTAGATGGTTGGAGGCAATCGGCCACAGGAAGCCTTGCCAAGATGTAGGTTTCGTGCTAGTTGGCAGTCGTCAGCAAGCCAGGCGTACCTGCAACCTTGAATGAAGGAACTCATATCCCTTCTGAGATTCTAACCCAAGTCACCCAGTGCCACCTGCAGTCAGAGACGTTACCACTGAGTTATCCTGGCTCGCGATTGACCTCCTGTAGGACTGTATTGGATATTTTGATTGGACACTAATAACTAGTGTGATGTGTCTGGTCCTTTGTTTGGTGCAGACCGAATTCTTTCAGTCAATTTTGCGATGTGCCCACCAGTGATTGCAGCACAGGGTGACGTGGGTTACAATCTCAGAAGAGTCATGAGTTCCTTCCTTCAAGGTTGCAGAAACGTCTTGCTGACTGGTGAGTGCCAACTAGCACGAAACCTAGGTCCCGGCAAAGCTTCCTGCTGATTGAAAACTGTTTCAAATAGTCTCACCACAAATATAATATTTCTGTCTGTCTATCTGGATTCAACATAGAACTTGGCACCGAAGTGCAGCAGCTCCAGTTGCCACGTTCCAAATAGCACACAAAGGTAGACAAAAAAATGAGTGAAGAGAACCAATGGAGTTTTGACAAGTATAAGAGTGAAACAGAATGAGTAATGGTAGCAAGGAATATGAAAGATTACAGAGACTGAATACATCCGCGCTAGCCATTGACAACGATTTTGAGCCATGTCACCTATTGTCTCCAGCCATTGATTCTTAGAGTCCCGAGGGCGGGCCCCAACCCGGAAGTCTGCATCTCCCTCCCTACCTGACTCAGTTTAACTGTCAAGGATTTCATGGATTGATGAGGCCATGTTTTTGTTTGGCCACCACTTACTCTTTTCCAACCTGCACCTATATCAGCTAGTAATGCCCGTCCGTCGGGGGAGGCGATGGTTAGGCATTCGCAGTACGTGACCTAGCCATCTCAATCTTTGTAACTTTATAGCCTCTTCGATTGATTTTCCCTCTTAACCCATCACTCTACGCCCAACATCAACATTACTTACCTTATTATACCACCTAACGTGAGAAAGAGATCGTAGACATCTATGATCAAAAACAGTCAACCTTTTCATATCTTTAACTCGTATTGGCCATGTTTCAGAGCCATAGAGAAGGACGGAGCGAGCTGCTGAGCAGTACACACGTCCCTCGGTTGATAGCCGAATGTTACGCCTACGCCAGAGATGGTGTAAGTTAGCGAAAGCAGCTCGAACGTTTTGGATCCGTGCTGAGATTTCGTCACCAATCAATCCGTTGGTGCTGATACAACTTCCCAAATAGGTGAAGTGGTCAACATGTTCTATCACTTCACTCCCTATCACTATCACTAAGCTAGGAGTTGACGTAGTCCAGTCCTGTAGCAGCATCTTACATTTTACAAGGGCAAATCGCATGCTAAACATACGAAGATTGCTGCTCAAGGTGTCCAGAAGACTGCATTTTGTCAGCATCCTCCCCTAACAGGACTATGTCATCTGCATATTCTAAGTCCATAAGACTATTCTCTGGTAACAAGTCGATTCCTAAGTCGTTAAGTTCAGTTAAGGATACTTCCATTAGCATATCTGCGATGAAGTTAAACAGGAATGGGGAAAGTGGACATCCTTAACGGACACCACTGGTTGTTATCAATTCAGATGACAATTACCCATGAGCTTTTACACGACTACGTTAGTTTGAGTAGAGTGCCTTGATTACTGCAATGTACCTTCTTAGCACTCCCTTCACAGTCAAACATTGGCATATAATATTTAATCTGATATTTATGAATAATATTATAAAAATTTATCTAAATTTCTATTTACGTTTACTCAAAGAATTATTTCTCTTTTCCTCTTTTCAAATGGCCCATTCATCATCAGTTTTCTTAAGTATTGGCGTAAAAGAATCTACAATAATTAACAATGTGTTCACTGTGATCAACTTGGCCGTTATCGTTTTTTTAATTGTTGCTGGCTTAATTTATGCAGATATTAAAAATTGGATGGTAAACCCGAATAATGTAAGTTTAACCCTTAGCATAAGTATGATGCCTGTTGATTATTTCTTGCCTTTTTACCTTGACAGTTTATTTCCCATTAATACCGTCATTAATTTGTATAACTGTCCACAACGAGGTTTTCCAAGAGAGATTTTGTCAAGAACCGACGTCGGCAAAAGAATCATTGAAAACTAAAGGAGTACTGGACACCTGTTGTGTCTTAGGTTGAGACTCTTTCCTGCAAAACTTGATATTTTCAAGTATTGATTTTGTATTGATTTTTGTTTGATCAGTTGGAGGATTTCATCATGAACTGAAATCAGTTAGAGAACCGTTGGGAAACCTGCCAAGGGAGTACTGGACAGCTATCTGTTTCGTCTGCCTAGTTTGGTATTCATCAGCAGTACGCACATACCAACAAGGTTCGAACACAGGACCTTCTGGTTACAAGGTTAGCGAGCTCGTAGACCATCAAGCCACTGGAACCCGATCCAATGTATCCAATGGCCGGTTCATGAATCCTAACTTCGAACAATTCATGATAAAGCGCTATCACTTCGCGATTTTTTCTTCGGTGAATAATTGTCCTCACTTTCAACCTGCTGCACGTTACTGGTCACGACTTCCCAACTAGAACCCCAGGTTAACTTCCGTGGATAGGGCCTGTCGCTAGTGAGCATCAGATTAATTAATTTTCAAGTATTGGTTTTGTAGGGATTTTGTTTGACACAGTAGGTTGAAGGTGAGGTAGTAACTCATCGAAGAAGACATTGGGAAGTGGTCGCGCCATGTTATGAATTGTCAGAAGTTAGAATTCATGGACTGGCCATTGGATCCATTGTATCGGGTTCCAGTGGCTTAATGCTCTACGAGCTCGCCCATCTTGTAACCGGAAAGTCCTGGGTTCAAACTCTGGCAGTGTGTATGTACTGCTGATGGTTCTCAAACTACGATGAAACAGCTGTCCAGTACTCCTTGGTTTTCTATGGTTCTCCAACTAATATCAATCCGTGGTTAAACTCGTATAAAAAAATCTAATCCTTACAAACCAGCTATAGAAAATTGTATTTTGTTTGACAAACTTAATGTACACAGGCATACCAAATAACCTACATATCATGAGCTGACATTGGTGAGAGAACCATTGGAAGACAACCTGGGAGTACTGAACAGCTGCTTCGTCCTAGTTTGGGACTCTTCACAGTACGCGCCCACTGGGGTTCGAACCCAGGACCTTGTGGTTACAAGGCGAGCTCATAGACCATTAAGCCACTGGAACCCAATCCAATGGTCCTTGAATTCTTACTTCTGCTAATTCACGACATAGCGCGACCAGAAGTTAGAATTCATGGACTGGTCATTGGATCGGGTCTCGGTGGCTGAATGGTCTAGGAGCTCGCCTTGTAAGCAGAAGGTGCTGCGTTCGAACCCCAGCGGGTGCGTACTGATGAAGAGTCCCAGACTAGGACGAAACACCTGTCAAGTACTCCCAGGTTTTCCAATGGTTCTCTAACTGATGTCAGCTCATGATGAAATCCTGTAACCAATCAATCAAATCCCTACAAACCGACACTTGAATAAGCTATATATATTTGTGATTGTACAACTGAGTGAATGAATTCGTCGAAAAGAATAACTCTTCTCTGAACTATGTGTTTTGTTTCCATTGGTGTCTGGATAGATAGATCGAAAAACTGGACCACGTCTTTCCGACTCATATCATTTATAGGTACAACATTCTCTTTATTTCTTTTCCTTTTCTCTCTTTCTTTTTTCCGTTATGTGCTGCTTTGTTTCTTTCTCTCGATTAAGCCAGTAAATACGATAGCACCTACTTTTCTAACACCTTCAAACATTGTTCAACTTTGGCTTTGCTAATGACACGCCAATATATTGTTTTAATAATGAACTGTGATTTCCTTAATCTATGTAGAATTCTATTTATTGATAATGTACTAACTGGATGCAATACTGTAGTAAACAAAATGCTGAGAATTCCATTCTGTATCACAAGTACTATTTGGGAATAAAGCAAATTATTATCATTATTCATGAATTAAAACTAAAATGAGATTAAATGAGCAAGTTGGGTGATGTAATCTAGTTGACGGGGTTGATTAGAGCTCAACTCAAATTTGAACTGAACAAAAGTCAAGTTAACAACAAAACAAAATTAGGCATTCGGTGTTAAGATAGGTCAGGTCTACTGTAGATTTAATGACTGAACAAACTTCTTTTGCAAGCAGAGTTCAAGTTTTAACATGTGAATTGCCATTGCTTCTGCGGTTAGAAGAAGTTTGATTTGTACTCTTTTCGCAAGATTCTCATGTATTCTATAGATGACTTCGAAGTTGGCTTGTGTGTTAGCTTTGGTGTCCAGATTCGATTAGGTGTTGCAAGATAGATCTGTGTTGGAAATAATGTGTCCAGTGCTCCCTAGTTTTCAGTGGTTCTCTAAATGACATCAGTTCGCAGTCAAACGTGAAACAAATGAGATCCTTACAGAGTAACTCTTGAAAATTAACCTGATGCTCTCACTAGTGGTTCACTACAGGATGAAGTCTCCTGGAGTTCTAGTAAGAAGTTATGATTAGTGAAGTCCATCCAGTCGGGAGTGAGGATGGACTTCCCACCGATGACATTGGTTGTCGCCAGTTGCTCTAAATCACGAATCGGTGGAAGTTAGAATTCCTGGACTGGTTACTGAATCGGATCTCAGTGGCTGGATATTTTATACTAAAACCTCCACTGAAGCGATGCTGTCTAGACGGCGGATAGCGAAAGATTCTCAGTTACATCAGCCAGCTTCTTAGAGAACACAACAAATTCAATAGTCTGAGGTATTGTTTACGTCATCAAAATGTTTTGAAAATGTGGTAAATAATCAGACTATAGCCAGAATGGGGGCTGGAGACTAATAAATTTAGGCAAGCGTTACGTAATATAAAAATATTCGGGAGAAAAATGCGAAAAAGAGTATTAATAACAAATCATTGATAACAATTGAGCAGTTGTACAAATACATAGGAAGAACTAACTTCGGCGAAGAGTCTCTTTTCAGCGGCGAATTCATTCACTCGGCTGTAAAATTACACTTGTATATTCTCTATAGTTGGTTTGTAAGGATTAGATTTGTTTATACGAGTTTGACCACAGATTGATATCAGTTAAAGAATCATTGAAAGCCAGCACTGGAATACTGGATAGCTGTTTCCGTTGTCCTAGTTCGGGAATCATCGGAAGTACACACAAACTTCCTCAGGTCGAATCCAGGACCTTCCAGTTACAAGGCAAGCAAGCTCGTGTACCATTCAGCCACTGGGACCCACCCAGTCCATGAATTCTAAATTCTACCAACTCTTGATTTAGTGCGACCCCAACCAATGTCGTCGACAGGAACACTTGACTGGATGAACCTCACTGCTCACGACTTCTCACTAGAACTCCAGGAAACTCTGCCCTGTGACAAGCCACTAGCGAGTATCATATTAATTTTCTATATTTGGTTTGTAAGGACGTTTGTGATGATGGAGTTTCCTGCAGTTCTAGTGAGAATTCGTGACCGGTGAGATCCAACAAGTCAATTGTGAGGATGGAGTTCCCACCGATGACACTGGTTGGTACCAGTCATGCTAAAATCACGAATTGGTAGAAGTTAGAATCCATGCACTGGCCATTAAGGAGTCGGATCCCAGTGACTGAATGGTATACGAGCTAGCTTACCTTGTAACCGGAAGGTCCTGGGTTCGAACCCTTGCAGACTGTGCGCACTGTGGATGATTCCCAAAGAATTAGGATGAAACAACTTTCCAGTATTCCAGTGATGGTTTGCAATGGTTCTCCAGCTGATATCACTCCGTGGTCAAATTTGGAAAGCAGTAACTTAAGAAGGCTACTCCTTTACCTGTCACATTCACTTTTTTAAATTAACTTTCAAAAGTTTGAGTAGTGATTAAAGAATAATTTTCGACCTCTCCATTACATTCTACGGTTATATATTCATAATATTTAACGAATCATTGTTATTGATAATATTAATGCTTTCAGATAACTTCGAATCATTAATAACAATAGATTACAGTTTAAAAGATGTTTACGCAATAACATGCATAAATATAACACTAAATATACGTTCATGGTAAATTTTAATACCAATTCTCCAAGAAATTCTATTGGGATCCCCCCAACATTTGTTAACGTATCACTTATCTGCTCATGTATGCATATATATATATATGTTAGTATAGCCAGGCATTTCAATCAGCGGTACACTTGTGAATAATGAAGCTACGTTAAAGGATATCATGGTTTTATCCTTAATGTTAATATCTTTCATTCTGCCTATGAACTCGAACATAGAGAAAACAGAGGTGATGAAGATTCCTGGGTAACACCACCAACAGCGACAACAACAAAAACAGAGAACGATCAGCATAAATGGAAGGAACCTGAAAGAAACAACCTCTTTTACCTACCAACCTGGAAGCATCGTTTCAACTAAAGGCCAACGGAACTGACGAGGATATCAAAGCAAGAATCGGAAAAGTGAGACAAGTTTTCACTACTCTCAAGTCTGTGTGGAGGTCGACAGCACTCAGCATCAAAACGAAGATAAGATCAGGATTTTCAAATCCAATGTGAAGTCAGTCAGTGCTACTATACGGATCAGAGACTTGCACTGCGTGTCATAAAGAGCATCTTAAACAAACTACAGACCTTCATTAACAGTTGTCTTCGCTCAATACCACTCAAGATCAGCTGGCCGGCCAGAAAAGATCAGCAACAGGGATCTCTGGCAATGAGTGAACCAACCAGGAACCGATTTTGAAACAAATAGGCAGGAAGAAATGGAGATGGATTGGCTGGTCATACTCTGAGGAAACCATCAAGTGACATCACTTGGGAAGCCATTGCTCGAGTGGAACCCAAAAGGGAAGCGACCAGTTGGTCGTCAGTGCAAGGGTGACTTGGAGGATTTCATGTGAAGAGGAGATGAAAACGTGTGGGTAGACTTGGAGCCAGGTGAAGATTCTAGCAGAGAACCGAACGCAATGGAGACGCACGGCTGAAGGCCTATGTTCCTCTGGGAATTGAAGGAAATAGTATTAATAATGATAATAATGAACTCGAACTCAGCTGTCTGATGATTGGCTACAGGACGAAGTCTCCTGGAGTTCCGGTGAGAAGTTATTACTAGTAAGGTCCACCCGGTTGGAAGTTAGGACAAATACTGGCCGATGATACTGGCTGGTTGTCTTGCTAAAATCACGAATTAGTAGAAGTTCGAATTTATGGTCTACTAGGTCTGGTCCAAATGGTTGAATGGTCAACAAGCTCGCCTCGTAATCGAAAGGTTCTGGGTTCGAACGGTGTTGGTGGGAGCGAACTGCTAGAGAGTCTCGAGCTAGGCGGACGCAACAGTTATCCAATACTCCCTGGTTTCCAATAGTTCTCATACTGATATCAATGTGTGGTTAAAATTTAAAAAATTACTTTTAATTTCAATTTTGAAATTAATGTATTTGAATGGTTTCGTTCTGATTCAACATTTTCTGAAGAATATGGTATACAAAGTTATTTCTAAAAGTTCAGCAGTGGTACATTGATACCATCTGGTTAGCATTACCTGATTTCTTATGGCCTCTCTTACAGGCATTCACTTATTTACTGTTGAAGTTTTCAAATAACGCTTCCAAGCTTTATGTGTATAAAAAGTAGGTACTGGATGTAAATGAAAGTATTACAGAGATGATAGAGACACTTTATAGCTCAAATGGATCATATCAGTATTATTAATATTTTTCCCTTGGGTTACGAGCATAAAATAGGGATTCAACAACACATCTCCACTTTCTTCTGTTTTCTGCCATCCTCTTCAACTGGCTAGCTCCACGATTCACCAAACTCTTTCACCTCTTCCATGCTACGCGATCTCATCCACTATCACCATCGCACTGATGACACACTCGTCAATTTCCAATTTGGATTCCACTTGAGAGATAGTTTGCATTGCATGCGATACCATTCGACGGTCTTTTCAGTGGCGTGTATGCCTGATCATTCTCCATCTTATCCTACATATTTGTTGAGCGATCGGCTCTCGCCTGTTGGTTTGTTCCCAGACACAGTTTCTTCTTCTTACTTATTCTTTCTGACTGGCCATTCGATCAACAGTATGGAGTCAGCCAGCGAGGTAAGCAGTTGTTGATGAAAGTATGCAACAAACTGTTGGAAATCGTTTTCGTGACACGCAGTGCAAGTTTCTCACCCACATAGAAGCACTGACCGACTTCACGTTTCTGCTGAGAATGCGAATCTTGTTCCATATGCTGAGTGCAGAAGATTTCTAAACTGGTTTCAGGTTGATGAAAGCGTTTATCGCCTTTCCGATTCTCACTGGCCTGCTCTGACATCTTCGTCCGTTCCGATGGCCTGTAGTTGAAACGATGCTGCCTATCCAGATAAGTGAAGGAGGCAACCTCTGTTAAATCTCTCCCGTCGATGGTGATTTTTGCTGGCTGTTGTTATTGTCTCGATTCGTTGGTTATCTTCACCACCTCCGTCTTCTCTGTGTTCATCTGCAGTTCTGTCTTCGCTGCCAGCCTCTTCAGTCAGTTTGTTGGTTTTCGCCTGCCTGCCTGCTTGTAAATCTTCGAGTTTGTGTGACGTTAGACATGAATCATGCATGCGCGAAGTCCCAGATCTTCTAGAAACTTCTTACCGGTTGTCCAGCGTATTCCTGTCTCCTCACTGCCTGTGCACAGTCTGACGCATAATCCAGTCAGTCCACCACAATTAAGAATATCATCGGTGATAATAGGCAGGCAGCCAGCCAGCTTGTCTTACTCCTGTGTGCACTTCGAACGCCTCACTAAGTTTTACGTTGTGGATCACCTGACACGTGGCATTGTCATGTAGCCAGCTGTTGAATGAGGTTGACAAAGACTTGAACACTGCAAGCCGTAGTGTTGAAGTAGTTTCCAAATTACTTGTCTGTCAACGCCGTCTGGTGAAGGTCTTTTCGAAGTCGATGAAATAGAGGTAAAGGGAAGTTTGACCGCGATTCTATGCTTTGTTCTGTGATGATGACGATGCGTAGAGTTGCGATTTGATCAGCACATGATTTGCCTTTCCTGAATCCAGCCAGCTTGGTGGAGTTCTGTATCCAGTGCACCCTTTATTCTCTCCAGGATGACACGACTTAGTATTTTACTTGGTGTGAATAAGAGCATTATTCCACACCAGTCAATTCTTGCAGAAGCGAAAGTCGCCCTTCTTTGGCAGCTTGACGAGGTAGCCAGCCTTTCTTCCAATCGGTAGGTACCTTTCCTTGCTTCCAAATCTTTTGCAATAATGGCGTGAGCACATCTGCCGCAGCATAGCTGAGTTCAATTCAGAAGCCTTCATTACCTTTCTAGATAACATCTTCAGTGCTACTAACTCCAGTAGGAGAGTGATTTCCAGATGTTGTATTTGAAGTGTTCTAATTAATTTAAACGTAAACTTTACCAAGGACCAAAATCAGTTCGTGAAAAGTAGTTCATCACTAAAATTAAGAATCATTTATACAAACAAATATGTTGTCTCCTTTTAAAAAAAAATGAATTTCTGAAATCTATCTGTTAACCTTTAGGTTACATATAATGCTACAGTGAGCCGTGCAGATGTTGGTGATGGTGGCTTTCTACCTTTTGGGATTAACGGAGTACTCTCAGGAGCTGGAACTTGCTTTTTTGCATTTGTTGGCTTTGATATCATAGCTACCACAGGTAAATCAGTCTATTTGTCAAGTGTTTTCACTCTATATATTTGATTTCATACTTCAGTATGTATATTGAAGTTAATTTAAATCCCCCCCGGCTTGTTTATATTGGATTTCATGCATTTATTCCCCTTGATGAATTTGAATAAAGCAAGAACAACTTTGGTCTGTGCAGAATAATATGGTACCATCATTGTTTATTTCGTTGGCTTCTCACACTCAACTGCTTAGAGCCTATGAGGTTTATGTGCAGAAAGTTTTAACGTACTTGCACATTTTACATGATGTCAGTCGTTTTTTTGTTAGTGAATGGGAGATGTGAAGGCTCAAACATCAAACAAATCACAGTTGAAAAAAAAGCCTGTCTTTATTCAAGTAGATTTTAAAGGTGAAAACATTGCAGCAATGATCAACACAAAACTGAGGATGTCACTACCAACCAGAGCCTATCCTGCAGCTAGCTAGGTCGGTTCCCGTCTATCGAACAACATGCTCTTTGGTGCATTGAAAAGTCGACAGATACCCGTCTCACGTTAACTCCAACTTTGTATACAAATTTACTTGTATCTGCGGGAGCAGTTATAGTGGGGGAACAGAAAGAAGGGCACACCTCCGATTTTCTGAACATGTGCCAAAAAGCCTACGGCTCAAGGGAGCAAATTCTTATAATAGCGCTATTACCAGACATCTCCTCGATACGGGTCATGAGGTGTAAATCACGAAATCCTTGAAAATTATCAATAGACAAAGGAGCTCGATTCTCCTCAAGTTTGTCGAAGCAATTTCTATCAAACGCTTGAAACCAGATTTATGTGTTCAGAAAGAAGCAGTTATTAGTCTTTCCTTGCCCTGTCTGGTAACTGGATGTCTTTATTCTCTCTCGCCTTCATTTGATTACGTAATCTTTGGCTTTAACCTCACCCCTTTGACATAGTGTGATTTGAGGTGGACTCAGTACATTGTTACCTAATTTATTAGTCACTCAGCATCTTACGCATCTCTCGTCTTTATTACGTAACTCCTTTGCCATTGTATGCATACATTTATTTTGTTTAAACTTGAACTGCCTGTGTAAAAACTATATAAGCGCAATTTTCTGAGCACTGTTCACTAACTGTGGAACTTTCTGTCAACTGACATCATGGAAAATTTGCAAATATGTTAAAAATTTCCCTGTACATGAACCTCATAAATTATTTAGGCTGTAAGCAAGCCGCTGATGAGAAGCCAACGAAATGGTGGTGCCATACTTTTCTGCACAAACCACTGTTGTTCTTGCTTTATATTGGATTGATATTCCCAGTACGTGTTGATAGGTTGACTTCTAGTATGGACATCCCGATCGAGCATTCCGGTTTTACATAGTCAGTCAAAGCAACTTTCAAGATGGATTAAACAAATGACAACAGATGATGACTGGTCAACAGGATGTGCTTTCCATGCCTCAGCAGCCTAGGGGATGGCGTCTTAGCGTTTGAAACGATGAGTGTACGGTTTCGAGTTTCAGTGGGACAATATCACCTAATGCAGATTCAAATATGTCCAGGTGACTAGTTCCAAATGAAAATAAAATGCATACCCTTGATTCCACTACTAGTTACCACCAACTGTGTAGCATCGTGTTAGTCTGATGGCACTGCTGAATCCTTTGCACAGAAGCTGACATGTCCAGAGATCGAATATTTAATCACTCATAGGGGAAATTCATCAATAACTCCGTCATCATGATCATTAGACGGAATTACATCATCACAGTGAGTAACATTAATCATTAGTGAATACGAAGGCATGTGGTTCACGCTTTCATTCAAGACTATATGGAAATCATTTTTTTCAGCAAGCCTCAAAATCTGTTTTCATCTTCAATGTAAGACAGGTGAATAGCTATAGGCAGAATTCAGGAAGCGTGTTTCGTCACATTTAGGACTCGTCGGCCTGATGTATCTGCAACCTCTGTCAGTGATGATTTCCCATCCTGACACTGGGGTCCAGCACTCATTGTTTCCCTTTTTCCAAGGGTTAACCACTAGGCCACCTGGTCATGACAGTCACCTCTCAACTGTCATTCAGCTTTTCGAATAAAACGATTTATTATCTCCAAGTTGTTTGCCATTTCCGATTGATTGAGTTTTATTGGACTGAAATTGTCGATTTCTGTTGATATGTTGAATCCTATTACGACTTTTGATGATATCTGTAGATTGATCTGATGTCATTTGGCCGATAACAGTAGAAGGATCGTACTGTTAGCCTTTTGAAGGATCTCCCAAAACAGACTGAAAATTTCTATCCGACGCCAATCGATTAATTGAACAAAAACGCAAAATAAAATAATCAGCTAAGGCAGGTGTACTTAGGATTATCGAAATGATAGAGAAGATTTGTCATTTGGTTGCGTTCTCTAAGGTAGCTGATTTAATCTAAAAGCTTTCATTGTCCCCATCCTACGAAACTTCTTCAGCCCAGGCTTCAATATAAACTGAACATGTTTGAATTGTTTCTACATGAATGATGACATGATTGTATCTCCTGACAACCATTTTATTGTAACTGGTTGCTAAAATTTACATCTTCATTGACCATGTTAGTTGACCTGAAGTTTCTTGTCATTTGGTAAATTTGGTCTATAGTCGTGTGTCTGTTAATCTTTGACTTGTCTAAGTACCGATTAGGCTTCCAGAAATTATCTGACGTTTTCCGTCTTTCCTTTTGTTTGAAATTCCTACATTCTCACAATCAAATACTCAACTAGAATAGCAATAAACCAATGACTAACAAAACAAACTGTGTACAGACATTCCTCAGTAGGAACATCACCATTCACTGAGGAATGCAAGTACATGCAGCTGACGAGTCCCAAATGGGACGAAATGCGCGTTGTCCTGGATTCCACTGCTAGTCACCATCCTCCAATTAAATTCTAATTTTGAAGTATTGGTTTTGTAGGGATCTTTTTGTTTGATTGGCTGGAGGATTTCATCATGAGCTGACATCAATTAGAGAACAACTGAAAAACCTGGGAGTACTGGGCAGCCGTTTCGTCCTAGTTTAAGACTCCTCATCAGTACGCACCCACTGGGGTTCGAACCCAGGACCTTCTGGTCGCGCCATGTCGTGAAGTGGCAGAAGTTACAATTGAAGAACCATTGGATCAGGTCTCGGTGGCTCAATGGTCTACGAGCTCGCCTTGCAACCGAAGGTCCTGTGTTCGAACGCCGGTGGGTGCGTACTGCTGAGGAGTCTCAAACTAGGACGATGCAGGTGTCCAGTACTCCATGCAGGTTTTTCAGTGTTTCTCTAACTGATGTCAGTTCATGATGAAATCCTCCAATGAATTCTAATTCTTTAAAAAATTCAAACACACTGTAGCACTCCAATTTTGAAGAGGATAGAAGATAAACATCTACTAATTATCTTCAAGAAGAGTAAATACCCATACAATTTCATCAAGAAATCATTGTCATCAAGTACAAGAAGATATATATATATATATATGAGGAAACTACACACTTTCATCAACAGCTGTCTTTGCTCAATACTTTGCTCAAGATCAGATGGCCGGTCAGAAAAGATTAGCAACAGGAGGGATCTCTGGCAATGAGCGTACCAACCCAACTCAGCAGGAACCGATTGTGCAAGAAATATGCAGGAAGTAATGGAGGTGGATTGGTAGCCATACTCTGAGAAAACAAACCATCAAGTGAGTGACATCACACGTCAGGCTCTTTCCCGAGTGGAACCCGAATGAGAAACGGCGAGTTAGTTGGTCGTCAGTGTGAGAGTGACATGAAGTAGGAGGAGGTGATGTGAAGAGGATATGAAAGCATGTGGGAAGACGTGGAACCAGGTAGTGAAAACTTTGATAGAGAACCGAAAGCAATGGAGAAGTGCGCGGCTGAAGCCCTATGATTCTCTAGGAATTAAAGGAAACAATAAAAATGTTGTTAATAAGACTAATTCATCCACTAATATGTATATAAAGCTGTAGAATCTGATGAAGAAGGGCTTATCAAAAAAGAATATTCTTTGTTCAGTAACCATTCTCTTAAAATTTACAATTTAAGTGAACATATGATGGACTGACTTATAAATATCTATTGTTCTACTTCTATTTTTCATTTTCAAGGTGAAGAAGTACGTAATCCACAAAGAGCTATCCCATTAAGTATAATAATATGCCTGCTAGTATGTTTTATGGTATATGCATTGATCTCTGCAACGGTTACTTTAATGTTACCATATTATGAGATATCATCAGTTGCACCGTTACCATTGGCATTTGATAAACATGGTTTACATTGGGCAAAATATTTGATAGCTGTTGGTGCATTGTGTGCTTTAACAACCAGGTGAGTCAGCAAAGGCTACAGTGGTAGAGTATAATTTCATTATGGGGAAAATTTATTTTGATAAAATTACACAGTGTAGTGTTATACAGTAATATTTACTACTGATGACCACACGCTTCGAGCACAATTTATTACTGCTCATAATCTCATATCAAGACACTACTACTCACACAACTTTCTAACTTCGCTAGTATAATTCCATTATTTCTCCTCGCTTGACTTGATGACTGGTAGTAATATTTTCCATATTTCCAGTATGAGTGATCAGTCTTCATTTTTTCCTCCACGTTCCCCAGTGGAACATAGGGCTTCAAGCTAGTGGCTTGAAGTTTCTGTAGCAGTGTTTATTTTACAGTAAGGGTTGCTAGCCTCATACCCAAGCTTTTCTCTTCACCAACATTATTTCTGGCTTAGCGAGGTAAAGGAGTGCGTCGGCCGGGGATCGAACCCTGGACCCTGTGCATGGTCGACGAGCGTCCTAACCGCTGTGCCACCGACGCACATGAGTGATCAGTCATTGCATCCTATTGCATGTGTTTGGTGTAGACTCAGTGAACCAGGAATAAGTAACTAACACTCCTCCTTAGCATAAACAATAAAATTCGGATTTTCAACACCAATGTTAAGTCAGTCAGTCAGTCATTCCTTCTACATAAGTGAGAAACTTGGCGCTGACGTTACGAAAAGCATTTCCAACAGGCCAATGCAGACTTCTACCAACAGTTGCCCACTTCACTGGCTCTATACACTGAAGATCAGATGGCCAGCCAAAAGAAAAAAAGAGCACCGGCAACAAGCAACTCTGGAAACGAACCAATAAAGAAATTATCATTCAACAAATTTACTGAAGAAAATTGAGGTGGATATGGCACACACACACACACACTGAAGTGATCTTTGAATGAAATCACGTACCAGACTATCACTCGATTGGAAGGTGAATAGGAAACGATAAGTTTGACTTGTCTCCAAGAGTGACACGGAGGAAATCGTGACAGGAGCAGATGAGAAACTATGGCGAAATCGGATGGTCACCTAAAGAGAAACGTGCAGAGAATAGAGCAACATGAAGATGTGCTGTTGAAGCCCTATGTTCCTCTTGGGACCCATGGGAACAATAATACACACATGCATACAAGATGGGGGTTCAATTCCCAACAGACGCAATCCAATGATATAAGAATAAAACTTGGGCACTGTGGTAGAGTGTAATTTCATTATGGGTAAATTTTATTTTTATAGAGTCTCACAGTGTTATACAGTAATATTTACTGATGACGTTTCGAGCACAATTTATTGCTCATAATCATATCAAGTTAATCAGACGACTTCCTAAATTCATTTATATAGTTCCATTGTTTTTCACTTGATTTTCACTTGATTTGATTGGTAGTATTATTTTCCATATTTCGGGTATGAGTGATGAGTCATTCCTATTGCATGTGTTGGGTGTAGATTCGATGAACAAAGATTCAGTAATCCAAAGCCTTGCTTACTGTTCAAGTGTTGGTTTGTAGGGATTTGATTGGTTACAGGATTTTCATCATGAGCTGACATTAGTTAGAGAACCATTGGAAAACCTGGGAGTACTGGACAGCTGTTTCGTCCTAATGGGTTTAACGGGTTGGGTGTGAGGACAAATACTCGCCGAAGACATTGACTAGCGGTTGCGCTATGTCATGAATTAGCAGAAGTTAGAATTCATGGACTGGCCATTGGATCGGGTCCCAGTGGTTTAATGGTATACGAGCTCGCTCGCCTTGTAACCAGAAGGTCCTGGGTTCGAACAGTGCCGGTGGGGGCGTACTGCTGAAGATTCCCAAACTAGGACGAAACAGCTGTCCAGTACTCCCAGGTTTTCTAATGGTTCTTTAACTAATGTCAGCTCATGATGAAAATCCTGTAAGCTTGCTTACTGTACTAGTCGACAGTAAGTCGGATAATGAGGGAGAGAGAGAGAGCGCGCGCGACAGAGGGAGATGTTTAATTGTGAGACTAACAATCTCACAGTGTAGACATATAACACTATTTCTATTGAAGCCTTAAAACTGAAAGGAATGAAAACAGAAAAATTAAAAAACCCATTATACAGCCTTATCAAATTCTCTTGTCATTAATATTTCAGTGTATAAAAGTGCACAAAAATACACATTTATGGGTGTGTGTGTCTGCGAGTGCAAGAATTATCAATTATTCAATTAAATTGCGTAAATCAATAAACGTCAAAAGCATTTTATTCGCATATTTTCTAACAGTTAAACTATTTCTTTCTTTCTTCAAAAAAGATGAGTGGAATAATTTCACTGAAACAAACAAACAAACAGACATTTTATTCAAACAAACAAAACTGATTCATTACATTAATGGTGGTATGTATGGCTTACCTTTAACTAGTTACTGTTTTTATCACAAATCGAACTGATTTCCCTTCATCTTTTGACGAAACATATTACTTGGAAGTTTCCTGGGGTTCTAGTGAGACGTCGTGAACAGTGGGGTACAGCAGGTGTGGGGTGTGAGGACAAATACTCGCCATCGATGAGATTGGCTAGTGCCAGTCGCGCTATATCAGTGTGTGAATTAGCAGAAGCTGGAATTCATGGACTGGTCATTGGATCAGTTGGATCCCAGTGGTCTGATGGTCTACAAGCTCGCTTGCCTTGTAACTGGGGGGGGGGGGTTCTGGGTTCACACCTGGTGGTATGGATGTGTACTTCTAAAGGGTCCAAAACTAGGCTGACGAAACAGCTGGCTATCCAGTACTCCCGGCTGGTTTTCCGATAGTCCTATAATCGATGCCAGCTCATACTGAAATTCTACGACCAATCGAATCAAATCCCTGAAAACCAACACTTGAATAAACATATTACGCTTACTTAACGGCTTCAAGAACACCTCAATTGAAGTTACACTACACTATGGACTTAACCCTAACTGTTGACTTCAGAGACTCAGGGATTGACTTGCTACCAGGGAATAATCTCGTTGACTTAGAATACGCGGACGATATAGTCCTTCTAGGTGATGACGCTGACAAAATGCAGAGTCTTCTGAACACCTTGAGCAGCAATCTTCGTATGTTTGGCATGCGATTCGCCCCTGTAAAATGTAAGATGATGTTGCAGGATTGGACTACACCGACTCCTAGATTAGAAATAGGAAGTGAAGTGGTAGAGCACGTTGACCGCTTCACTTAATTAGGAAGTTGCATCAGCCCCAATGGGTTGATCGCTGACGAAATATCAGCACGAATACAGAGGCTAGTTTCGCATATGCCAGTTTATGGCGTCTCTGGCGTAGACGTGATATCCGACTATTGACCAAAGGGCGTGTATACTGCCCAGCAGTCCACTCCGTCCTCCTTTATGGCTGTGAGACCTGGCCATTGAGAGCGGAAGACATGAAAAGATTAGCTGTCTTTGATCATAGGTGTCTGCGTTCTATCTCCCGTGTGAAGTGGTATAATAGGGTGAGCAATATCGAGGTTAGGCCTGTCGAGTGCTAGGTAAGGAGGGGAAATCAGTCGACGAGACTGTGAAATTACATCGACTAAGATGGTTAGGACATGTGCTACGTATGCCTAGTCATCGCCTTCCTCGACGGGCAATGTTAGCTGATATAGGGCCAGGCTAGAAAAGAGCTAGCAGCGGTCAAACGAAAACATGGCTTCACCAGTCAATGAAGTCTGCAACAGTTAGTCTAAGCCACGTAGGAAGGTGTAGACTTCCTGACCAGTTGGGGTCTTTGGGACGGTAAAAACCAATGGCGGTTGGAAACAATTGGTGACATGGCTCAAAATCGTTCTCAATGGCTGTCACAGATGCATCCACTCCTTGTGACTTATGATTTCCAATGAAACTGTTTTGTTCTTCGTTAACTCACACACCTCTGTTTACTTTCTCGAATATGCATTTCTCCTACTTCTCTTGCTTTGTGTGCTACATGAGGGGAGTGTGGCGACTTGAAATGCGGCACATATGTGCAAAGTTCCATATCGAAAACAGACAGACAGATAGACTATTATTACTATGACATATACTTATCTGAAAAATTATGGTTTCCAAAGGGAACTGTGATAAACTCTCGCCTTCAATTGAGAAATATCTGCTCACTGTCTTCAAGAAGAATCAATACTCTCCGAATTTCATCAAATTAGTGTTTAAAATCAAATCAGAATACTAACAAGAAACCATCCCCCAAAGACTATGAGGAGATCCCCCCTACCATACATAGAGAATATCTCAGAAATGCCGGCTAGAATACTGAAACAGTTTAAAATAGACACAAGACAACACAATCACTTCATTCAATACTGTGCAGAACAAAGGACCCAACAGCAAAAGAAGATCGGATCAATGTTATTTACAAAATAAACTACATTAATTACGATAAAAACTACACCGGTCAATGTGGGCATTGCCTTCGAATCAGAATCCAAGAACATAAATTAGCTGTGAAAAGGCAGGATGCGTATTCCTGTTCCATATCGATGTATGTAGATAATTACGGACATGAATTTGATTAGGATAAGGTAGAATTTTTAAGTAGAAGAAACAATGAAGATACCAGGGAATTTCTAGAATTACCAGGTATTGGTTTGCAGGAATTTGATTAGTGACAGGAGTCGACTTCAGTTAGAGAAACATTAGAATACCTGACAGTACTGAACAACTGTTATGTATTGGTTTTGGACTCGTCAGCAGTACTCACCCGCTACCAGGGTTCGAGCTCAAGACGTTCCGATTACGAGACAAGCTCGTAGGCCATCCACCGACTGGGACCCAACCCAATGGTCCGTGAATTCTAGTTTCTGCCAATTCGGGATATATATGTGTTCTTAATGCATCCGGAAGCCAGTGTCACAAGCGAGTAGTTATCCTCTTGTCTGACTATTTGGACCTCGCTGGTTACGAATTTTCAATAGAAACCCCAGGTAACTTCCTGTTTAAGGACAATCAATTATGGGCCTAGTGGCTAAATGGTCTACGGGCTCGCCTCGTAATCGGAAGGTCCTGGATTTAAACCCATGGTGGTTGCCTACTGTGATAAGTCCCAAACTGCTGCCCAGTACTCTCAGGTTTTCCAATGGTTCTCCAACTGAATTTCTAGAAGCCTGGTCGGTACTTAGAGGAATCAGTGATTCACAAAAATATTATCATAGAACAAATATCCCAATTAATAAAAGCTAAATCACACTACAAGAAAGTACAAGCCAAATGAAACTGGTCAGTAAAGATGTAAATTGACAATCAGTCACAAAAGTGGTTGTCAAGAGATACAATTATATCGTTCATAGAGAATTCAAACAAGTTCAGTCTATGTCAAAGCTTTTGCTGAAGACATCGTCTAGAAAGACTGCAAAAGCCTGTCAACCAAAACAATCAGCTCAGAGAACACAATCGAATCATATTAAAGAAAGAACGAACATATTTGAAGACAGGATAATACGAGCTCGCTTTATTTCGTCGATTCTTTCCAATTGCCCACATACTAAACAAAATCAATTATATGTTACAAAATAGTGTCTGAACATACTTTTTAAAATGATTTCAACCTTTACATAGAATGTATAAGCAATATAATTTCAGTGATGATGTAAGTAGACAATTTATTCAGTGTTAAAAGGGTAACTATTTATGTAGAAATTAGACTATGGGTGTGAGGTAGAGTTCAGATTTAGTTTGGAAGCAGATATTGTAACAACAGAAGGCAAGATATGGAAGCCAAAGTATATTTTTTCATTAATCAAACCGCTGTTTATACATGAGCAGTTTATATTCTTGATTGGACATTAGTCAGTAACTGGTGTAATGTGTCTAGCCCTCTGTTTCGTGCAGACTGAATTCTATCAGTCAAGCTTGCAATGTGGCCACGATGTCACTAGGTGGCTCACCATCACGGTGCACTGAGAATTGTTGGTATTTGATGGTTGGAGGCAATCGGAGGGAAGCGTTTTTAAGACGTAGGTTTCGTGCTAGCTGGCATTCGTCAGCAAGCCAGGCGTACCTGTAACCTTGAAGGAACTCATATCCCTTCTGAGATTCTAACCTAAGTCACCCAGTGCCACCTGCAGTCAGAGACATTACCACTGAGTTATCCGGGTTCGCGATTGACCTCCTGTAGGACAGTAGTGAATACTTTGATTGTACACTAGCATCTAGTGTGATGTGTCTGGTCCTTTCTTTGGAAGATGCGGGTTCGAATCTCAGAAGGGACATAAGTTCCTTCAAGGTTGCAGTTACATCTTGCTGACTGGTGAGTGCCAACTAGCAAGAAACCTAGGTTAGCCAAGGCTTCCTTATGATTGCCTTCAACCATCAAATACAGTTTTATATTCGTTAACCAATCGTTGAGCGTGTGATTTTGGTTTTTTACATAAAATGAAATGAAACAGAATGTTCGAATAAACATAGTATCATGTTGTCAATACAGCAGGAGTGAAGTGTGAAAAAGTATTCTGTCTCTAAAGTTAAGTTGAATGTTCAAATGGATATATTGTATTCTGCTGCTAATGCCGAAATGAAACTTGGGAATATGTGAGAATCAGATTCCTTTGGGAACAAGAAATTATGGGAATCTACAAACAGGAAAGAGGCGGTCGCTCAACAATTATGCAGGAGAAAGTGGAGATGGATCGGGAACACGTCACTGAGGAGGCCACCGAATGACATCGTAGGTCAGGCCATCACTCGAGTGAGATCCAAATGGGAATCGACGAGTATGTCGTCAGTGCGAGGGTGATAGTGGAGGAGATCGTTTGAAGAAGAGATGAGAGAGTTTGGTGAATCGTGGGGCTAACCAGCTGAAGATGACGGCAGAAAACAGAATAGAGTGCAGATATGTTGTTGAAGCCCTGTGCTCCACTCGGAACGCAAGGGAATAAAAGTATTCCGTTGGCACACATTGTCCGTATGATACCATCACAGTATGGATTAGAGACAGATTGCAAGATTGAACAACAGTGTCAATCCATACATATTATGATGGAGACTTCAGGAGGGTGGGGGTGAATGGTGAATTAAAATTGCAAAATAGATAAAATAATTTAATTTAGTAGATTTGGATACTTAACAGTGAGTTCAGCTCGGTGAGTGGAAATCAAAATCAAGATTGAGTGGAATGTTATGTATGCAACAGAACAAAACACATAAGCACACTAACAAAACAGTGACGGTTACCAGGTCGCGTAGTGAGAGATTAATCACACTGCCTTTCTGTATACAGAGGTTGGTTCGAAGTCTTTTGGTGATGGCAATGGCTTCTACGAACTGAAGTCACCATGCTTTTCTTAGTGCATTGATTGGTTATTTTGAAAGCATGACTAATTTCCACTGTATGTCCAGTGTCAGTCAACTATGTGGTATCTGGCAGTTGCCCTTGAGAACTTTTTTCTGCCTTTCATAAGAGGAAACTTTTAAGGATATGCTCAGAGAATCTAGGAGACTCGCCTCTCCTCTCAGGGCTTCCGATGTACTTGCTACTGTAAATGCAGATGAATTGGTCATACAATTTACTCAGTTGAATAGAATCAATTCATGAAATAAAACGAGCTCGAGTTATCTTGTCTGAGAGCATGTTCGTTCTTTCTTTATACACACTAATAAAGGAAACCAGTTGTAAGAAATTCGAATCATATTAATAAATAAATTTTTTATTTGATTCTATGTATTACCATACTGTTTAAATAGCTAACTAGCGTTTTAATGATTTGAATTCATTCGCCTCTCTGAATTGAGTCAGATGAAGTGAATCAGTAACGAACTCTTTCCTCAACGATTGAAAAAACGTTCTAGTGTGTCTGTCTGTCTGGATTCAATATAGAACTTGGCACCGAAGGGCAACAGTTCGAGTTGTCACGTTCCAAAGAGCACACAAAGGTAGACAAGAAAATGAGTGAAGAGAATCAAGAGAGTTTTGACAAGTATAAGAATGAAACAGAAAGAGTAATTGTAGAAAGGAATATGAGACTGAATATTACAGAGACTGAATACATCTGCGCTAGCCATTGACAACGATTTTGAGCCATGTCACCTAGTGTCTCCAGCCATTGATTCTTAGAGTCCCGAGGGCAGGCCCCAACCCGGAAGTCTGCATCTCCCTACCTGACTCAGTTTAACTGTCAGGGATTTCATGGATTGATTGATGCCATATTTTTGTTTGGCCACCACTTACTCTTTTCCAACCTGCACCTATATCAGCTAGTGATGCCCATCGGGGAAGGCGATGGTTAGGCATGTGCAGCACGTGACCTAGCCATCTCAATCTATGCAGCTTTATAGCCTCTTCGATTGATTTTCCCTCTTTGCCCAACACTCTACGCCTAACGTCAACATTACCTACCTTATTACACCACCTAACGTGAGAAAGAGATCGTAGATATCAATGACCAAAAACAGACAACCTTTTCATGTCTTCAACTCGTATCGGCCATGTTTCAGAGCCGTAGAGAAGGACGGAGCGAACTGCTGAGCAGTACACACGTCGCTTGGTTGATAGCCGGATGTCACACCTATGCCAGAGATGGTGTAAGTTATTGTTTTGATTTGACACTAGTAACTAGTGTGATGCATCTAGTCCTCTCTTTGGTGCAGACTGAAATCTATCAGTCAGGTTGCAATGTGGCCACTATTCTAGGTAGCTCCCCATTACGGTGTACATTGTTTGTGATGATATTGGATGGTTGGAGGCAATCGGCAGGTGTAAGTTAGCGAAAGCAGCTCGAGCTTTTTGGATCCATGCTGAGATTTCGTCACCAATCAATCCGTTGGTGCTGATGCAACTTCCCAAATAGGTGAAGTGGTCAACATGTTCTATCACTTCACTCCCTATCACTAAGCAATGGGCAGACGTAATCCAGTCCTGTAGCAGCATCTTACATTTTACAGGGGCGAATCGCATGCCAAACATGTGAAGATTGCTGCTCAAGGTGTTCAGAAGACTCTGCATTTTGTCAGCATCCTCCCCTAACAGGACAATGTCATCTGCATATTCTAAGTTCATAAGACTATTCCCTGGTAACAAGTCGATTCCAAAGTCGCTAAGTTCAGTTAAGGATACTTCCATTAGCATATCTATGATGAAGTTAAACAGAAATGGGGAAAGTGGACATCCTTGACGGACACCACTAGTTGTTAACAATTCAGATGACAATTCCCCATAAGCCCTTACACGACTACGTGAGTTTGAGTAGAGTGCCTTGATTAGTGCAATGTACTTTCTTGGCACTCCCTTCACAGTCAAACATTGCCATAGTACCTCTCGATTCACGGAGTCGAAGGCCGCCTTCAAGTCAAGAAATATTGCAAGTGTGTAGGTCACCTCTAACTAGCAATGGAGTGTGACTGCCCCAATGACCTTGAAACGCTCACTGACCAAGTTAGTGAAATCTCGCAAATAATGTTGTCATCATCAATAAAATATCCCCAGCGAAGTGTCATGCTCTTAAATGGGATATCTGGGAAGTTTCAGCTTAGGTTTGAGAAAAATTAAGTTACGCTTTAAGTCAGGGACAAGTTAGGATTAGGTTATCCTAATAAAGGCGATATTAGGGTTGGTTCGAGTTACATTATAATTAGTTTAGGGATATTTTCTCGTTAGGGTTAGGTTAAAGAAAGATTTGGGTTATTGTTAGGGTTAGAAGACCTAAATAATTACTTGCGTAGAATGTGGTTAAGTTGCTGTGTTGATATAAGAATAGAACTTGTGCGTTGTGGTAGAGTATAATTCCATTGTGGGCAAAATTTATTCTGATAAAATCTCAGTGTTGTTATACAGTAATATTTACTGATGACAACGTTTCGAGCACAGTTTATTGCCCAGTAAATATTACAGCATAGCACTGTGAGACTTTATCAAAATAAACTTTACCCACAGTGGAATTATACTCTGTTGATACTCCGACCTAAAACTGAGAGCTATTTTTATCAAATGTGAGAGGAAGGTATCCTCTGTAACACTTTTCTACAGTTTTTATCCATTTTTTTCTCATAAATATATGCATTCAATAGACAAAAATGCCTCCTTCACGTGATTGGTGCTTTCAAGGCTGTTGGCTGATTGGTAGTTGGTGGTGCTTAAAGTTTAACTTTGTCCAATGCACCATGATGTAACAATTAGTTTACCATTTTACAAATTAAAGCTTTATATAAAATATTTTATCTAGCTACAATTAAACGGACACTTATTGAAGTGAGTGCAGAAAAAAGGTTTGTCCAATTCCGGATTCCATTATGGGGTAAATAACTCCTTCATACTTTTTGAATTATATTCATATACATGCACTTATTCCGTTTTCCTTTGACTATATTTTCAGTCTTCTAGGTTCCATGTTTCCATTGCCACGTGTTTTGTATGCTATGGCTACAGATGGGTTGTTATTCCGTTTCTTGGGTAAAGTAAACGCACGTTTTCAAACTCCATTGATAGGCACTATTGTATCAGGTGTCACCGGATGTAAGTAATATTGTTTTTAGATTTGCTACCTGTGTGTTTTCATTGTGAATAAAAAGCAATTCATGAATTGGATGGAGGACTTCATCATGAGGTAACATCAGTTAGAGAACCACTGGAAAACCTGCAAGGAGTACTGGACAGCTAGCTGTTTCGTCTGCCTAGTTTGGGACTCTTCATCAGTACGCACCCATCGGTCTATTTGGTCGCCTTGTAACCAGAAGGTATTGGGTTCGAACGGTGGTGATGGGTGCGTACTGCTGAAGAGTCCCAAAGTAGGCAGACAAAACTGCTGGCTGTCCAGTACTCCTAAGTTTTCTATTGGTTCTCTAGTTGATGTTAGTTCATGATGAAATCCTCTAAACATTCAGACAAAATCTCTACAAAATCAATACTTGAAAATTAATGAATTCGGGGTAAATTTTGTCATGAAGTGATATTGCTTAGAGAATCGATGAAAGCTAGAACAGCTTTCCAGAATTATTCAGCAGTCTTCATCTATAACTCTATCAAGTATTACTGGGTCCAGGATCTTCAGCTTACGAGGGGGGTGCGTTAACTGTTCACTCACCGGGTCGGAATGGAATGGTGTACGGATTCCGGCTTTTGTTAATTAGCAACACTTTGACTGCTTATTTCAGTGTGAATAATTAGCTGATTGATAGCGTGCGTGTTCACCTGACAGCCTGAATATTCTGGCTTTGATCTCCTGTAGGATCGATCATCAGTGAGTACTGATGAAGTGTCTTAGACTAGACTAGAACACATCTGTGGAACCCTTCTGGGTTTTCTTTAGTTCTCTCCTAGTAAAATAAATTAAATCCCTTACAGACCAATAATTGTTGGCGCGGGGAGGGAGGTTCACTATTTTCTTATAAACTGATTAGCCAACGAAAGTTTGGCGATTGACATTTGCAAGTTTGTCATGTTGTATTAAAGTGAACTGGACCGGTAAAGGAAGTAGGAATATATGAATAAGACGAAATCAAGAGCACTCTTTTCAATGTTGCCAGCTACTTCTTACCTTTCATTTTCCATAAGCTTTCTCACTAACGCACACACGCACGTAGCTTATCACTAATCCTCTCAAGACATTACTTGATATATTACTTATATCTATTTATAAGTAGCACCACAGTGTGTAAATAAACAGCACAACTAATTAATAGTAAAAAGGACTGTAGTTTATAATACACTTTAGAATTAATAATAGGAAGATGTTTATAGTATAAGAATGTTTCTCAGATGGGATTTGCCTCACTAATGGGTGAACACTTCTGAAGAGTCCGATAAGTCAAGACGAAACAGCCATCCAGGGCTACTTGATTTTCCAATGAATCTCAAGCTGCTGTCAGTGGATGACGGCATCTACTGTTGAGTCTATGAAACTTCTTCAGACTTAATTACGTATGTGTATATATATATTGGGTTTGTTAGACAAGAATAAAAATTAGTTTGGGATATTGAAATAATGGAGAAGGTTTGTAGCTCAGGTGGATGATGATGAATTAGTTGTGTTCTCTGAGAAGCTGGTTGATTTAACTGCAACGCTTTCGTCGTTTCCTCTTTTAGACAATATCGGTTCAGCACAGATTTTAGTGTAAAATTATTATGATTATTCCCTAGCGTTCCGAGTGGAACATGTGGCTTCAACAACACATCTCCACTTTGTTCGGTTTTCTGCCATCTTCTTCGGCTGGCTAGCTCCATGATAGACCAAACTCTCTCATCTCTTCTTCACACGATCTCCTCCACTATCACTCTCACACTGACGACACATTCGTCGATTCCCATTTAGAATCCACTCAAGCGATGACCTGCATTGTGCGCCATATCATTTGACGGTCTCCTCAATGGCGTGTATGCCCGATCAATCTACAATTTCGCTTACATATTTGTTGAGCGATCGACTCTTGTCTGTTTGTTTGTTCCACTAGTTTCTTGTTGCTTATTCTTTCTGGCTGGCCATTTTATCTTCAGTATGGAGCCAGCCAGCAAAGTAAGCAGCTGTTGATGAAAGTATGCAACAACCTGTTGGAAATCCTTTTCGTGACATGCAGTGCAAGTTTCTCATCCGCATAGAAGCACTGACCGACTTCACATTTGTGCTGAAAATTCAGGTCTGGTTCCTTACGGTGAGTGCGGAAGATTTTCAAACTGGTTTCAGGTTGATGAAGGCGTTTCCTGCGTTTCCGATTCTGACTGACTTTGACATCTTCATCTGTTCCGCTGGCCTGTGGTTGAAACGATGCTTTCTAACCAGATAAGTGAAGGAGGCAACCTCTGTTAAATCTCTCTGGTTGATGATGATTGGTGCTGGTTATTGTTATTGTCTCGGTTCATTGATTATCTTCACCACCTCCATCTTCTCTGTGTTCACCTGGAGTTATGTCTTCGCTGCCAGCCCCTTCAGCCAGTTTGTTGGTTTTCGGCTGCCTGACTGCCTGCAAGTCTTCGAGTTTGTGCTACACTAGACATATATGATCTGCGAAACTAGTATAAAATGGACTTACTTAATTTATCCGTGGATGATGTAATTGTATCTCCTCGCAACCATTGTCGTAACTGGATATTAATCCACGTCTCTCAGTTGATCATATATTTATTAAATTGAAATTCAAAGAGATTGGATATCCTCACAATTTCATCAAAAAGTGTTTAAACCCGAGTCATAACATCAATAACAAGCCAACATCAAAGATCACAAGAAAGTTCTCCCTACCAAATATAAAAAAATCTCTGAAATAACAGCTAGAATATTAAGACCGTTTCAAAAAGATATAGCACATAAGCCAGCCAACCAGTCAGCCAGCACAATCACTTCATTCCATATTGTGTAAACCAAAAGATCCTACCAACAGAAAAAGAATATAAAATAAATACCATTTACAAAACAAATTGCATGCATGAACTGCAGTAAAAATATTACGTCGGCGGTCAAAGTGGGCCTCCCCTTCGAATCCGTATACAAGGATATAAAGTAGCTGTAAAAAGACATGATATCCATATTCTTTCACATCAGTGCATGTAGATAATTATGGACACCAATTTGATGATTGGGATAATGTGGAAATTTTAAATAGAGGAAACAGCAAAAATAAAGCCAGGGAATTTCTAGAAGCCTGGTACTAAAGTGAATCAACAAGCATTTAACAAACACATTTCCTCTGCAGACCAAATTTACCACTAGATAATGAAAAGTAAATCCCATGACAAGAAAGTTTGAATTCCAAGTCAATAAAAATATGATCAATAGAGAGAGAGACGTAAACGAACATCCAGTCACAACAGTGGTCGCCAGTAGATACAACTAGATCATTTATGGAGAATGTAAATAAGTTCATTTTATACTAAAACCTGCGCTGAAGCGATGCTGTCTAGACGGGGGACGATAAAAGCTTCTCAGTTAAGTCAACTAGCTTCTCAGAGAATACAACTAATTCAATAGTCTCGGCTATTGTTTACATTATCAGAATACCTCGAAAATGTGGCAAATAATTAGACTATAACCAGAATGGGGGCTGGAGATCAGTAAATTTAGACTAGGGTTATGTAGTATGAAAATATTCGGGGGAAAAATGCAAAACGTAGTATTAGTAATAAATTATTGACAACAGTTGAGCAGTTGTACACATATATAGGAAGAACAAACTTCAGCGAAGAGTCTCTTTTCAGCGGCGAGTTCATTCACTCAGCTGTAAAATCACATTTATATATTCTCTATAGTTGGTTTGTAAGTATTAGATTTGTTTATACGAGTTTGACCACGGATTGATACCAGTTAGAGAACCATTGAAAACCAGCACTGGAATACTGGACAGCTGTTTCCGTTGTCCTAGTTGGGGAATCATTGGCAGTACGCAAATACTGCAACAGGTCGAATCCAGGACCTTCCAGTTACAAGGCAAGCTAGCTCGTGTACCATTCAGCCACTGGGACCCACCTAGTCCATGTATTCTCACTTCTACCGATTCGTGATTTAGCGCAACCCCAACCAATGTCGTCGACAGGAACTTCATCCTCACACTTGACTGGATGGACCTCACTGGTCACGACTTTTCACTAGAACTCCAGGAAAATCTGCCCTTTGACGAGTCGCTAGTGAGCACCACATTAATTTCTATATTTGGTTTGTAAGGATGGTTGTAATGACGGAGTTTCCTGCAGTTCTAGTGAGAAGTCGTGACCAGTGAGGTCCATCCAGTCGGGAGTGAGGATGGAATTCCCACCAATGACATTGGTTTGCACCAGTCGCGCTAAATCACGAATTGGTAGAAGTTACAATTCATGGACTGGCCAATGAATTGGGTCGAATCCCAGTGGCTGAAGGGTCTACGAGCCAGCTTGCCTTGTAACTGGAAGGTCCTGGGTTCAAACCCCGTCTGGTGGGTGCGTACTGCCGATGATTCCCAAACTAGGACAACGGAAACAGCTGTCCAGCACTCCAGTGCTGGCTTTCAATGGTTCTCCAACTGATATCAATCTGTGATCAACTCGTGAAAACATTTATATATGATTATTTTGTGTGCATGTGTGTACATTTGGATTGTTAAACAAAAATGAAAATGAAGATTTGTTGTGGTTACTGTTTGCGTCATCAAAATGTTTCTAAAATGTGATGAACATTCAAAACTGTAACTAAGTGTGGGGGGGGTGACGACATTCAAGTATTGACAAAGGTTGCGTAATATGAAATTGGATGTTACTGGAGACACATGTCCAAGAAATAAATTACGTAATAGGCAGAAACAGTAAATAAAAGGTTGGTTATGCAGATGTCATACAAAAATTCAAAAAACAAAAATAAAACACAAACATTATTGATAAAGTAGTAGAACTTGGAATTATCCCAAAAGTTGAAGGAGGAGGCGGAGAAGTTTCTTCTGTGTACATAAATTAGGCGTTTCTATCCAAATCGTTAAGACCTTAGCAATGCAAAGTACACGGAAGCAAAACCGCTGTTTTTTGAAAAGGTTTCTTTTGACTTTATAGATAACTTTAATTTAATTCTGTTTGTATTTTAAGTGACCAGTGTTGAATATAAGTTCAGTTATAGCACACCTCATTGATCCAATCTTACCTTTTCATAGCTAAGAGAGATAATGTTCTTTGACTGTTCTAGATAAAGCACGCATTGAACGGCTGGCAGTCTGCTCATACGCCTACTTATAAACTCAGTTTAATATGAAAAATAAAAGCCTAACTAAAATCAGTAAAATGGTAACTAACACTACTCTTAGTAATACAATTAAGATAATGGTTATCAAAGTAGGTTAAGATTAGTAATAAATTGCTTTTCTACACACTGAAGAAGGAGACAGAGGACTTAATTTTATGGACACTTTACGGCGTCCAACAATTGCCGTATTTCTTGACTTGAAGGCGGCCTTCGACTCCGTGGATCGAAAGGTACTATGTCAATGTTTGACTGTGAAGGGAGTGCCAAGAAAGTACATTGCACTAATCAAGGCACTCTACTCAAACTCCCTTAGCCATGCAAGGGCTTATGGGGAATTGTCATCTGAATTGATAACAACCAGTGGTGTCCGTCAAGGATGTCCACTTACCCCATTTCTGTTTAACTTCATCATACATATGCTAATGGAAGTATCCTCAACTGAACTTAACGACTTAGGAATCGACTTGTTACCAGGGAATAGTCTCATGGACTTAGAATATGCAGATGACATAGTCCTGTTAGGGGAGGATGCTGACAAAATGCGGAGTCTTCTGAACACCTTGAGCAGCAATCTTCGTATGTTTGACATGCGATTCGCCCCTGTGAAATGTAAGATGCTGCTACAGGACTGGACTACGTCTACCCCTAGCTTAGTGAAAGCGAGTGAAGTGATAGAACACGTTGACCACTTCACCTATTTGGGAAGTTGTATCAGCATCAACGGACTGATTGGTGACGAAATCTCAGCACGGATCCAAAAAGCTCGGGCTGCTTTCGCTAACTTACATCGTCTCTGGCGTAGGCGTGACATCCGGCTATCAACCAAGGGACGTGTTTACTGCTCAGCAGTTCGCTCCGTCCTTCTCTATGGCTCTGAAACATGGCCAATACGAGTTGGAGACATGAAAAGGTTGACTGTCTTTGATCATAGATGTCTACGATCTCTTTCTCACGTTAGGTGGAATGATAAGGTAGGTAATGTTGACGTTAGGCGTAGAGTGTTGGGCAAAGAGGGGTAATCGATCGAAGAGGCTATAAAGATACATAGATTGAGATGGCTAGGTGAAGTGGTGCGCATGCCTAACCATCGCCTCCCCAGACAGACGGGCATTACTAGCTGATATAGGTGTTGTGGGTTGGAAAAGAGTAAGTGGTGGCCAAACAAAAACATGGCCTCATCAATCCATGAAATCCTTAACGGTTAAACGGAGTCATTATCAATGGCGCAGATGTATTCAGTCTCTTGTGTAATCTTTCATATTCCTTTCTACCATTACTCATTTTGTTTCACTCTTATACTTGTCAAAGCTCTATTGATTCTCTTCACTCATCTTCTTGTCTACCTTTGTGTGGCATTTGGAACGTGGCAACTGGAACTGCTGCACTTCGGTGCCAAGTTCTATGTTGAATCCAGACAGACAGACATTATATAGCGCATTCATGCATTTCAGTATGTGCCCACCAAAGGTTTTTATCGACTGATCTTGAAAGCTGTTTCTATATCCTTCTTGTGATATATATCAATTAGGCGTTTTGTTATTAACGAACCTGGTAGTCTCCTTCCTGCCTTTATCGAGATTTCAAAGTTCCTTTTTGGGTATATGTCTGCGGTTATTCTTCCCTATTTATATGTGATGACACGCGTACATATGTACTTCTATATACAAAATAAGATGTGCAGATAAAATAACTTTATTATTACCCTTGACCTATTGTGGTTATCATTAGTTTAATTATTATTACAGTACCAAGAGTAGCATTCGTTATTAACCTTCTTTAACGCTTATCACATCTTATCATTTTTATTTTAACAACTTTTCATATAAATTGATTTGAGAAGTGAGCCTTTGGGATCAGATTGTTGGAAATCTTCATGAGATGGTTTGCAGGGATTAGATATTGAACTGATATTGGTTAGAGGACCACTGGAAAACCTGCCAGGGAGTGCTGGACAGCTAGCTGATTCATCAGCCTAGTTTGGGGCTCTTCAGCACTACGCACTCACCAGCAGTGTTCGAACCTAGAACCCTCCAGCTACAGGGCTTGCGAGTTCGTAGACCGTTAAGCCACTGGGACCCGATGTAATGGTCATTCCACGAATTCCAACTTTTCCCAATTCACAAACGATACAGCGCGGTTGATGGTGAGTATTTGTCCTCACATCAGATTAGTATTCAAATGTTGGTTTGCAGGGATTCGACTGGCCCTATTCAGGTTGGTAGTTACCTGGGGTTATAGTAGGAAGCCGTGACCAGTGGGGTACAGCAGGTCGGGTGTAAGGACGAATACTCGCCACCGGTGAGACTGGCTAGTGGCAATCGCTTTATATCATGAGTTGGCAGACGTTAGAATTCATGGGCTAGCCACTGGATCGGGTCCCAATGGCTTAATGGTCTACGAGCTCGCTCACCTTGTAACGAGGAGGTTCTCGGTTCGAACCCTGTCGGTGGGTTTGTACTTCTGAAAGGTCCCAAACAGGGCAGACGAAACAGCTGTACAGTTCTCCCAGATGGTTGGAGAAGTATTGCCCAGACGCAGTATTCTTCATTCGGATAAACTCTGTTTTCCCGACTTAATGTGATCCAAATTTATTCATCGAAGTAATTGTTTTTAAAAAAAATTGTCAATACTAATTTTTATTATTTTTGTTTCTTTGAATTATTTCAAAGAAATCGCCTGATAGTGTATATTTGGCGCTTTAAAAATTCAAAAAAAAGGCCAACCAATTAAATGGGCTTTTTGTTTAAACCGACATTCTATTTGATTTATGATGAAAATTGTGTAGATGCTATAAAGGCATCTATTAGGAATCTGCAAATCACGCCATTCCTTATTGCGAATAAGAAGTTTTAAGCATATGATGTATGTTACAGCTGAGTGGTATTGTGGCGTGTGTTCTACTGATAAGATTTTTCAGTAGTATGTAAAGAGACGTTCATCGGGATAAAAATATGAAATAGTGGAGAGATAGACTTGACATCAAAGAGAGTAAATGAACCAGCAAAGTTAAACTTTAAGCACCACTAACTACCAATCAGCGAATGACCTTCAACAGACCAGTCACATGAAAGAGGGATTTTCGATCATAGAAAACGTATATTTATGAAAAAAGCATAAAAAACTGCATACAACTGTTACATAGGGTATCTTTCTCTAACATGTGACAGAAACATCTCCCAGTTTCGCCAAGGAGTGTCAATAGAAAATTCACACCACATTCTGTACATATATTCATCCAAATGGCTATAAATGAGATTCTTTTGAGATCCATTTATAGCCCTAATCCTATTTTTCAGTCTTCCCCAAAATCGATCTATAGAATTTGTGTGTCTCCGTAATGGGATCCACAAAATCATTAGAATGGTTCACTCAGTGATGAATATATCCGAGAGACGACAGGGAGTTATAACCTTTCCATTCATCAGTATGTACTATGGATCCTTGTTTCACAAGTCCAGTAATAATAGGTATTAAAATAGTAGTTGACTTTCTGTCTGGTATTCTCTCCACGAATCCTTTCCGTAGGGAGGTGTCAAAAAAAACAATCAACCAAACATTGTTGGCTCGCTCGTGACCACGGATTCATTTTTTCTTCAGTAACACAGTTTCGTCCACGTGTACGATGACACCTTCTCTGCCTAACAACGAAGTAATTCTCTCCATTTTCCATGAGGCGATGTCTCTGCAGTGCTGGTACCACTAAACTGTTGACACGAGGTTATTTTCGGTCTCAGCAACTACGCCTCTCACAGACTGTTTTAAAACCCAGTAATTACAAATATATAAAATCTGGGTTAGGGAGCGATGCGACCTAGCAAAAAATATTCCTACGAAATATTAAAATCATCAGCTTATCTGATCTCAAGCAAATTGCACAACGATGGACATATCCATCAATCGACCTGCTAAAGCTTTTTAAATTCATGACACCACCAAATGAACAAATCCTCTCCCTCCTAAGCATCCCGAAATCCAGGTAATACAGCAAAGCCGTATCCTTCTCGAACTGCAAGCGTAAGTTCGTTAGAGCACGCATTTGAAACGAATCAAGTGCTATACAACCTTGAACTCACGTGCATGAACCTCATTTGACCATTCGAGGTCGTTCGCTGATTGGTAGTTACTGGTGCTTAAAGTTTAACTTGGCCGAAAGTAGCACAATAACACGAAAGATCTAGGCGCAAATGACCACCATATAGAGATACCAAAATAGCAAATAAACATTCCCTTACTAGGTCTCTTGTCTTTCACCTTTACAATATTACTGCTGAAGTCATAGTTTATTATGCTTAACACTTGATAATGTAATTTATCGGATCAGCTGAAAGCCTAAGATATGATTCATTTAATTAATTAATTTATTTATCAGACTGAATGAGAGAAAGTGACTCTCTGAACAAGTATAATCGTGATTTGCAATGCAAGTTATGGAGTGAAATTAAACTAACATCAGACAGCCTAATCGACCTAACGACTAACCCTGAGCAAATAGAATGGAGGTGCAATAAAGTTGGCGAAATAGTTCTGAGAGCCATTTGTATCTTTATATAGCGAAAATATTCATTCAGACATCTATAAAAGACATAATAATTGAGCAAAGAATATCCCTCTTTCGATAAATTCCTCTTCTGCCTCTACAACTATATACATATGTTTATATACATAGAATATTCTAAAATAGTAGACAATAACAACATTAGTGCTTTTTAAATAATATCGCTTTGTTACAGTTCATTGAAGATGCTTAAATTACAGTAATAATAATAAAATTATAATAGCCAGTAGAATATCAACTAAAATTAGGGAGATTTCCAAAAAAATTGAGGTTCATTCAAACCTGGATGGACAAGGTAAAGATAATGTCTGAACTAGCTTCTTTTGGACGCACAAATTAGGCTTCTTGATGTGGATCCCAACAGCTTCAGCAGTATTTATTAATCGAACTCTTAAGGTGAAGTTAAAATTTGTTGATATGCGGTAAATGACTTTGAAAGCCGTCTCGTTGACATCATCTTGTGTTCTGTATCCACAAGATGGGATAGGATAGCGTTACGAATGGATTTTGTTTGATCTTCACTTAACTACCATTCAGGGTGATGTTTTGTAATCCGACGAAAAACACACATAATTGTTCGGCCTATGTAACTGGCTCCACAGTTAGATAGATAGTTTTAAATTATTTTAAAATAATACTATGTATTTATTGTATTACTTACTATTCACAATATTGTGTATATATATTGTGTGCTTTGTCTTTTGACAAATTTTAGGCATAATGGCTGGATTATTTAGCCTACAGGATTTAGTCGACATGATGTCAATTGGTACATTGCTTGCATATACTCTGGTTTCTGTATCTGTACTGCTTTTAAGGTAACTGCCTTTTCAATTCATTGAACATGCCTATGAGCAATTTACAAGATTGATTAGTGTAGAAAAAAATAGATATTCTTTCCGACAAATTCGTCATTCCGATTCACTCACCATTCGTACATGACTTTGATTTAATTAAAGAACGATTGTTATTAACATAACAATATCAGTGTTACAAAACTACATTAAACCAATAATATCCATACATAGCATTTCAAAAAACAATGGTTAGAGATGAGATGCACTAATATTACACTACACTGACTGAACAGTCGACAAGTTAAGGTGAGCCACACAGAATGTATGGGCTCGATAGCTGGCAAGGATAACAGTAGTGGCCAGAGCTGCTTCTTTCACATGCAGATCTCCAGTTCTCTTAGACTAATTGCAATGTCAATATATGTGTAAAACTTTGTCTATTAAATGAATCACAAAGTGACGAAACAGTATTATTTACTGAGTGACAAAGTTTCGAACACTATTCATTACTGTTCATAATCATTTCATCAATTATAATCACACAACTTCGAAACTTGAGTTTTATAGTCTACTTTGTCCTTTCCTATTGGTCATCGTTGAGGTAGTAGAATTTTCCAGATATCCATTCCTATTACATGTGTTTGCAGTTGATTCGATAAACAAAGCTTCTGTTATCAATCTCTCCCTATACCCTGTTAGTTGCATTAGATTTTAAAACTACTGTCATCTTATCTCATGCAGCCTATTGCATGGTGATGTGTAACTGCATGTAGTGCTATAGCTGAGTTATTCTCTAGATTTCTTATAAGATAAGAAATGGGGTCAACTAATATAGGTTTTGCTAGGTTTTATGCTCGGTTAGTCCGACTGATTGCCCCTGTTCTACTACTTTGACCTGTGTATTCGACCTGACAATCATTCCTGAAGGGCATTAGATAAACTAAATTGTTTTGTTTTAAAGCCTCCACAGGATCCTCAAACCGACAAAGCTTGTTTCTAATTGAGTTTGTGGGTTTGATTACGAACCAATTTTATTCCTGCCTTGTTAAGAATTCTGCGTAAGGTTTCCGAAGTTCCTTCCTTGTATGGAATTACTAGTGATGATTTAGATTTCTTGTTGTTGGTGTTGTCATTATGTGCATGTTTGACATGCATGTCGTCATTAATATTATTATTATTGTCATTATTATTATCACTATCAAAACTATCATTATTTATTTTATTTTTACATTTCCCAACATATTTCCTGAGTAATTTATCAGGGTAATTATTAAGTTTCAAAGCTTCTCTTATATGCCTCACTTCCTGTCTTAGATGTTCCTCGATACTACTTAGTTTTTGTGCTCTATCACGTAAACATTTCATCAATCCTATTTTCACTGACATAGGATGGAATGATCGGAAGTCCGAATATCTGTTTGAATGTGTGGGTTTCCTGTAAACACTAGTGTTTAACTTCCCATCTTCTTTTCCTTTTACGCAACAATCCAACATTGGAAGTTTCCCTACCTGACTTTGCAATTCATAAGTGAATTGAATTGCCTCCACCTTTTCAAAAAATCTATCTATATCCTGTGTTCTGTGTACAGTGAATGTGTCATCTACATACCTCCACCATACTTTTATGGTAGGGGTGAACGTTTCAATCGCTATGTTTTCTGACCTGTCCATTAATATATCTGCAACAATCGGGGATATTGGTGACCCCATGATGTGATCTAATATCAAACTGTTGATGGCTTTTATCACAGATTCACTTAACCACATTGATAGGTATTCTCAAGGCACAGAAAACTATATTCTTATAGCGACGGTCAGTATAACTAATTCCACAGGATCAGATGAATTGATAGATACAACTAGAGGTTGAATATTGGTGTTGTCAAAACTGTCAACAGTTCTATATTCTTAAAAAGACGGTTGCAACAAAGAAAATTTTCTTTTCGACGAAGTCATCAACCAGGCTGTACATTCGTTTATTTATGTTAAATGGGTGGGAACGTTCCAGAGTAATTTCCGGTCAAGGATCAAATTAATAAAATTTTAATTAGGAATTAAAATGCTATAATAAACAGGGGGACGTATAAAACTCATACAAAGTAGCATCATAATTACTGAGAGAATTGAAATATTGTGCAATTAGGGGTTAGAAATGTATAAATAGCAAAAATAGACAGGATGTTTGGATAAAAAATCTAATGGGATCATAAATAATGTGACGAATGAATGTTTATGCAGTTAGCGAATAAATATGTATAAATAAATGACAAAATCGACAGGAAGTTTGGACAGGAAAATATGGTAGTGTAAATAGGGATTAAGAAAAACTTAAAAATAACATGAATAAAAAGGAAGTTTGGATAAGGCAGACAGTGGGATGGTCATTTCTGTAAGAATTACGGGTTTATGATGGCCATGGCAAGGACAAGGGTTGGGCATATTTCTTTTGGATAGCTAATGCCTCGAGTATGCCCAAATGTCTTAATGTTACTCCCTTTGATATATTTGATTGAATCTTGTATATTATTTTGAAGTACTTTTCGAATGGCGCTGAATGTCCTGAATAGACCAGATGTTCTGTCACTGAACTATATACACATTTTCGATCACATTTTACTAGCCAGGCTGGATAGTGTTCGCGAGCGTGTTTTTCAAGTTGTCACATGGTACGGCCAATGTACTCAGCTCCGCAAGAGCAAGTAAAGCGGTATATGCACATTGAAGTGGCACAATGCGACAGCTTGTCTTTTGTGTTATGGCTGAACAGTTTCTTGCAGGAAAACGTCAATCGTAGGCTCGCGGCGAAGTATGTTTTCCTCAGAGATTTGGAGAGGCGTTTACGAAGGATTTCTGCTTCAATGTCACCTTTGAATTCTAGATTAAGCAGAAGTATCTTATTCAGGACGGATTGGACTTGTTCGGAAGTCTTCTTCGATTCTACATCGGACCACTCCGTGAAAAGTGTCCACAAAGCCAACATTGAAGAATCTTTCCCTATCATCTACGAAGGATCAATTTAACTAACAAAGGCCTCTAGATATCAAACACTCCGAACATTGAAGGACATTGAAATTCGCTTAAAACAGCTGGAGCTCTGCACGCGGAAGAAGCGGCTCCAGCCACCTCTGTTATCCTTGCCAGCTTTCGAGCCTATATATTCTGTGTGGCTTACCTTAACTTGTCGACTGTTCAATCAGTTTTGTGTAATATTGTGGTGAGAGCTGGCTGCTAACCAAAGTTGGTAGATAGTAATGGACGTCAATGTTTATGTCCGCAATATTGGTGGTGAGAAAATGAGAAGAGAGGCTTTGTGTAGGCGGATACAGTTAGCATATGGAGGATCTGACACAGCCACAAAGAGATGCGAAGTTAACTTTCTGTGAGAAACAACCAATCAAAAGAGTGTATCAACAATAATCTACAATAATGTACATTAAAATCTATAAATATGTGTTGATTTCCTTTAATAAACGATCCGTTGCCTGGCCCTTGTCTTCTGTTGTTACAATATTAATGCGTCTCATCTCCAACTGATTTTTTCTAAAAATACTATGTATGGATAATATTGATTTACTGTAGTTTTGAAACACTCATATTGTTGTGTTAATAACAATCATTCTTTAATTATAGCACATTCATGTAAAAGTGGTGAGTGAATCCAAATGACGAATGTGTCGGAAAGAATTTCTATTTATTTATCTTCTTTTTCTTCATTGATCAGTATTTTTTTAACCGCTTTTTGTCTGACAGATTGGTTTCATGACGTTTAAACATCCCACTCGTCTATATAATAATAATAAGCTAGGCATTTCTTTTACATTGATTGCTGAAGAAATAGCACAGTTATCTTTTGTTAATAACACCATTTTTACATTTAGTAAGTCATAGATATACTTACTAATGGTTGACATACATATTTTGGAAACTGACTAGTAATTCTTGCTAGCCAGATAAAAGTGATCTAAGCGTCACAGAACGCACTTGTTCGGTTATTTCAGAGACAAGTTTATCATCAGCAGCAGTGTACTGTATTGTACTCACTCTGGTCAGATGTACTGTCACGGCATAGAATCAAATTTTTCGTTTGTCACTCATTATTATTTCCTTTAATTCCTACAGGAACATAGAGCTTCAGGTCCACGTCTCCATTGCGTTCAGTTCTCTGCTAGAGTCTTCACCTGGCTACAAGTCTGCCCACACGTTTTCATCTCCTCTTCACATCACCTCCTCCAAGTCACCCACTCTTGCACTGTCGACCAACTCGCCGCTTCTCTTCCACGTTCCACTCGAGCAATGGCTTGTCTAGTGATGTCACTCACTTGATAGTTTCCTCAGAGTATGGCCAATCCATCTACATCCATTTCTTCCTGCCTATTTGTTTCACAATCGGTTCCTGGTTGGTTCGCTTATTGCCAGAGATCTCTGTTGCTGATCTTTTCTGGCCGGCCATCTGATCTTGAGTATTGAGCGGAGACAACTGTCAGTGAAGGTCTGTAGTTTGTTTGAGATGCTCTTCATGACGCGCCAAGTCTCTGATCCATATAGTAGCACTGACTTCAAATTGGAGTTGAAAATCCGGATCTTATTTTTGATGCTGAGTGTTGTTGACCTCCACACAGACTTGAGAGTAGTGAAAGCTTGTCTTGCTTTTCCGATCCTCGCTGCTTTGATATCCTCGTCAGTTCCACCCGCCTGTAGTTGAAACGATGCTTCCCAGGTCGGTTGGTGAAGGAGGTTGTTTCTTTCAGGTTCCTTCCATTCATGCTGATCGTTGTCTGTTGTTGTTGTTACTCTTGGTGGTGCTGCCCAGGAATCTTCATCACCTCTGTTTTCTCTATGTTCACCTGAAGTCCTATCTTTGATGCTTCTTCTGCCAACTTGTTGCTTTTCGCTTGCATATCTTCCAGTTTGTGAGAAATCAGACATATATCATCGGCTAAGTCCAGATCCTCCAAGTTTTTTGTGTGAGTCCATTTTATGCCTGTTTCCTCATTGCCCGCTGTTTGTCGCATTATCCAATCTACTGCAATCAGGAAAATCATTGGCGATAGTAGGCAGCTTTGTCTTACTACTGTCCTCACTTCGAAGGATTCCGTGAGTTTCCCGTTGTGGATTACTTGGCATGCAGCATTGTCGTACAGCTGTTGGATGAGATGTATAATTGTCAGTAGCACCCCGTAGTAGCGAAGTAGTTGCTAAAGCACCTCTCAATCGACGCTGTCGAAGGCCTTTTCAAAGTCGATGAAGCTGTCACTTACACAGTGTGAAGTGACAACTACTGACCTCGATCTCCCTAGAAAGCTCAAAATATTCAATTCACAACATTATAATCTGGTCAATATGGGAGGAATAACAGCTCAAAATGAAACAGAAAAAATTATCACCATTTGAACACATTATAGCTGAGTCAACGATACACTGATTAGGAATTAGTAATGTAAGGTGATTAATATTCAGGTTAGTCGTCAAGTGCTAGGTAAGGAGGGGAAATCAATAGACGAGGCTGTGAATTTACATTGATTGAGATGGTTAGGACATGTGTTACGTATGCCTAGCCATCGATCGCCTTCCTCAGCGGGCAGTATTAGCTGACATAGGGTCAGGTTGGAAAAGAGCTAGCCAGTGGTGGTCTAACCAAAATATAGCGTTATCAGTCAATGAAATCCATAACAGTTAGTTCAAGCCACATCGGGAGGTGTAGACTTCCTGAGTGGTTGGGGTCCTCGGGACGGTAAAAACCAATGAAGGCTGGAGACAATTGGTGACATGGCTCAAAATCGTTGCTCTCAATGGCTGTCGCAGACGCATCGACTCCTTGTGACTTACAATACCCAAGAGAACTATATTGTTCTTCGATATTACGATTCTTTATGCTTCATATCTCTGTTTACTGTTTCTATTTTGCATTTCATTCCACTCTCTTCTTTTGCTTTGCGTGCTAAAAGCGAAGTGTGGCAACTAGAACTGCTGCACACCGGTGCAAAGTTCTATGTTGAAGTCAGTCATTAATGTACACGAAAACATTTCAGTTTGCGATTTGTATAAGTCCTTAGAAAATTCACTTCCATAGTCATTGTCACGAAGAATGCTTAGTGAAAAAAGTTTCTGGTTTCATTCACACTAAAATATAACCTTCATGTTCATCGTCGATCAGCATTGGTGGATATACAATTGAGTTGGAAACAGAGTTAAAGGCAATCTGACTAGAAGCCTTTGAGTATTGGTTTCAACCACATAGGTGGGTGGAGACTATCTGACTGGGGACCTTGTGAGCCTTAGAATTAATGGCTAAACACTGTTGATGACATGGCTTAAAGTTGCTGTCAGTGAAGCAGATGCACTGACTCTTTGTGATCTAATTTAATAATTCCTATTTGTAACACTGAGAACACATATTTGGCGAAGAGATTTCTTTCGACAAGTTTCTTATTAAACTGTACAACAGTATATAGATATATATATATTGGTTTTCAATAAATTATTTACTGTGGGGAAATTTCAACTAAGGTGTGAATTAAAGTTTGTAAAATCTCAGCGAAATTGAAATGAGTAATTCCCACGTTTCCCACGTTTGGAAAACTGTTCCGAAATTCTTTTCGGGGAAGTTAATCCAAATTAAAATAACAGAGTTTGATTTGTAAGGATCAGATTTGTTTATACAAGTTTGACTACGTATTGATATCATTTAGAGAACCACTGAAAACCATCACTGAAATACTGGAAAGCTGTTTTATCCTAGTGCTTCGGAAATCATCGGCAGTACGCACCCACCACCACCGCTCGAACCCAGGACCTTCCAGTTACAAGGCAAGGCCACTGAGACTTGATTCAGTGACCAGTCCATGGATTCTAACTTCTACCAACTCGTGATTTAAAGCGACTGGCACCAGCCAATGTCATTCGTGGGAACTCCATCCTCACTCCCGATTGGATGGACCTCACTGGTCATGACTTCTCACTAGAACTCCAGGAAACTCTGTCCTGTAGCAAGTCACTAGCGAGCATCAGATTTGATTGGCAAATTATTCAACAGTCTGGGAGCTAGCTACCTGCATGCATCAAGCGAGACTTTTACATCACTAACTTACTCTATGAGCGTGATCCCTTAATACATATGAAGAGTAAATGAAGGGTTAGACTGAACTCTATATGTATCTACAATTCTTTATACTTCTGTGGAATTGAATACACTTAAAAATTGGTATTAGATGGTTGGAGGCTATCGGCCACAGGAAGCCTTGGACCTAGGTTTCGTGCAAGTTGGCACTCATCAGCAAGGCGTATCTACAACCTTGAAGGAACTGATGTCCCTTCTGAGATTCGAACCCGCGTCACCCAGCGCTGCAGTCAGAGACGTTACCACTGAGCTATTCGGGCTCGCGATTGACCTCCTGTAGGACTGTATTGGATATTTTTGATTGCACACTAGTCAGTAACTAGTGTAATGTGTCATACCAACTGAAGTGCGCTTATGAAGGAGCGAGTTATATAGGCTGTTGTTTTAGGCACTTGATTTTTGCTGCTCAGTCGGGAACATCTCCCAGTATGGCTAAGTATAGGCGTAGTGAAAACCATCAACATTTCAATATTAGACCATCTGATCAAAACCGGCCGGCCACAAAGCCAGCCAGCATTGAAGATTCTTTCTCTATCATCTGTCGGGTACCAAATAAATTGTCAAAAACATCCAGGTACCGAAGACTCCATCAAACAGCTGAGGCCATCGTGATTTGCCTTAAACAACCAGTGCTGTGTGTGTGCAAAAGAAGCAAGTCCAGCCGGCCACTTCTACTGCTCTGACCGGCCTTCATTGGAGACTATAAATTCATGAATCCTGTATTATTATTTTTCCTAATTTATTAGTGTATTGTTATGTCGATGCTATTGAACTGTAATCCATTGATATTATTATTATTTCTAATTCAATGTTATTCAAACAACAATAATGGCGTTAATAACACTCATTCACTGTAATGAATACATAACTATAGAGCCTGATGATAAAGGGGTTATTGAAAGGAGTACTCTTTGTTCCTGTATCCATTCTTTTTCTTTACCTTACCCCTAACAATTTTCTTCCTAATTAGCCTCAATTCACTCTATTTTATCTTCTCTTCAACATTAACCGACTGTATTTGAATCACTTTATGACTCTTATTATCAATTCCTTTCTTTAGAGTGTTGTTGTCTGTGTTTTTTGTTAGATATCCACTTCATCTCTACTCTTGTAGCGATCATAGGAATTAATTTTCTGTAGTATCTATATTAATTAAAGAAGTAATAAATGCGAGTAGTTGCCTTTCTGTGTAATATAAATGTGACTGTACAGCTATTCCCCTTATTCACGAAGAAAAGGGGAAGATTTCTTCGTCATCTGAAGGATTGTCTGGATCCAGCAACAGTCAGAAATATGTTTCTAATTACTCCAAAATGTTTTCAAAAGTTAGTCTGTAGGAATTTGATTTGCTTCAAGTTTGAGCACGGATTGATATCTATTAGAGGACCATCGAAAACTAGCGGATACTGGACAACTACTCGATCCTAGTTTGGAACTCTCCAGCATTAAGTACTCACCAGGACCTAGTTTGGGATTCCTGTATTTTTCAGCCACTGGGCTGAATGGTATATGGGGTTACCTTGTACACCGAAGATCCTGGATTCAAGCCTCAGTGAGTTCGTTCTGATGAAGAGTTCAAAAGTAGGACCAAATATCTGTCCAGTATTCCATGGCTTCAAATATAAATCCCATGTCTGCTTGCGTCTTAACTTCTGTATACTTTCACGCAAACGCAGTGAATTAAGCAGAAATAGTGCAGTTCATAAATCTTATCCATCAGATACAGGAGTGACTTCCAACATCCAGTGAAGATTTTTTTGATTGGACACTAGTCAGCAACTAGTGTAATGTGTCTAGTCCTATCTTCGGTACAGACTGAATTCTATCAGTCAAGCTTGCAATGTGGCCACCTTGTCACTAGGTGCCTTGCCATCACGGTGCATTGTGAATTGTTGGTATAAGATGGTTGCAGGCAATCAGCAAGACAAGACACATTACACTAATTCCTGACTAGTCCTACAGGAGGTCAATTGCAGGGCTAAATAGCTCAGTGGTAACGTCTCTGACTGCACGCGGGTCCGAATCTCGGAAGAGACCTGAGTTCCTTCAAGGTTGCAGGTATGCCTGCCTTGCTGACTGGTGAGTGCCAACTAACACAAAACCTAGGTTAGCCGAGGCTTCCTGTGGCCAATTGCCTCCAACCATCTAATACCAACAATCCAGTGAAGACTTCGTTTGTGTTCTTCATAATCCGTAAACATTAATGTGTGCAAAAGAATACTACTCATCCTTTTACTATTATTACTAATATTATTATTATCATAACTCGAATTCAGTGAGTCTTATATTCTTGTGTTATTTTCTCCTCCTCCTCCCCTTTCGTCTAATTTTAGGGGTCAAAGAAAATCAGTTGGATATCATGATACTACTAGTGATAACAGTAAAACCTATCCGACAGAAATTGAATGTCAATCAAATGAAAAGTTGGGATTGTCCGAGTAAGTTTCTTCACGTATCCATCTATCTATCTATCAGTGGCACACAATCAGAAGGATAGTGAGAATTTAAAAAAATTTAATTCTTATTCCTATAATCCCGCGATTCAGTGGAAGAATGCTTGCCAGCTACTGGGGTTCGATTCCCTGACGATGTAGTCTTAAAACTCAACTATTTTATTAGGCGGTAACTAAGATCTAGAAATCTTTCATCAACAGTTGTCTTCACACAATACTCAAGATCAGATGGCCAGAAGAGATCAAGAACAGGGATCTCTGGCAATGAGAGGACTAGCCCAGCAGGAACCGATTTTGCAATAAAAATGCAGGAAGAAATGGAGGTGGATTGGATTGGCCATAATCTGAGAAAACAAAGCATCAAGTGAGTGAAATCACACGACAAGCCATCGCTCGAGTTGAACCCGAACAGGAAGCAGCTAGTTGGTCGTCCAAGGGTGACTTGGAGGAGGAGAAGGTGATGTGAAGAGAAGATGAAAGCATGTGTGCAGACGCGGAGCCAGGTGAAAACGTTGGCAGAGAACCGAACACAATGGAGACGTGCGCGGCTGAAGCTCTATGTTCCTCTAGGAACTAGAGGAAACAATACTAATCATAAATAAATAAGATCTAGAAAGACGGAATGCTGGGTATAAAGGCTAACAGCGCGACCTTACAAGAGTTATACCATTGATACTATAATTTCAAAGATTGAAGCTTATTGCCACACTCAGAACGCAGGCTTTGAAAAAATTGTTAGTTTCAACCCTCTTTTAGATGTACATTTCAAGAGGACTATTTCATTATGCATTTGAGATGAAACTTAGGTAGTTAGAACTTAACTGTACGGATCAGATTTTACATCTAGAGGGATACCAGTAATACTTATCGTGTGAGATTTGATGACACTCTATGGCTGTCGAGGTCGAAATAAGTAGAGTGAGGATTAGAATCCAGAAGCAGCAAGCTAAAATCAGAACTGTTGTGATTCCTCAAAACCAAGGCCGTCAAGTACAAGTTCCACAGCCTGTGGTGAGATGTCATCACCGTTTTCTTTTAGCAACTGTAACCATTTGTGATCGACTCAATATCATGAATAATAATTAAGAAACCAAGAGGAATAACCAGATAGTACATACTACTGATAACAGTCAGTAGTTAGAAACTAATTATGTTAAGTAAGTAACCATATCGAGATGGTTTAAACGGTGAACAGCCGTCTCATTCGTTTGAAGCACAAATCTGAACGAATTGAACTGATCCGGCTCTCTAGGATGAGCTCGATCTGAATGGATCTTTGGTTAGAAAGTAGCAACCTTTTGACGTGACTGGTTCTCAGCTGCTCTTATCAATCAGTAGAGTATACTATTAGAGTATTCCGTTCAGCTGAATGGTTGTCATTCATGAGATATGTGGTTTCTAAATTATGAAATTGCCTATGGTTCTTTCTGTCTGTCTGTTGTGTCTCGCCTTAAAACTATTCACTGCCAGATTTTCCTCACTGAGTGAGCTACAAATAACTTGAATTTTCTTCCTTTCGAAGTTTGACTTTCAGCCGATGGGTCCTGAAACCGAGTCCTGCCTCACTTATTTTAGCCTCCATAGATAGGTAGCGCTACCAGTCTTTACACAATAAATGTAGCGCTTAACTGTTGTCCAGCAACATTACATTAAATCTTTTATTGGAACGAATTCGATTCAAATTTTGCTTTTTGTTTTTGTTTTTTGGTCATTAGAGAAAAACCACAACTACCCAAATTTGTAAATGATGTAGATAAAGTTGACACTCCGTGTAATGATGGTGAGAAGCCAGGAAAAGATAATGGTCACCTACCCGATTGTAATGAAGCATTCGTTTGTGTGATAACAAATTCAAGTCCAAGGTAAGTGAGTAGATTTAATGCGTGAGAGTGTAAATGAAGTTTGATTCGTTCTATTTGTGTTTTGCAAGTATCCTGAAGAAATTATCTATGGACGTTGTTTTGAATTTCCTGTCTGTTGCCATGTCGACTTACCGATCCCCCCGCTCAAAGATTTGAAGCTTTGACAATTCCTTGCGAGATGGATATGATACTACCTGGTTTATGGTGGTTCACTGACCCAGCAGATAATGTTTTGGAGTTTGAAATTGTGAGTACTGGGTTCGAAAAACAGTAGAAACACCAAACAGTCACTTCCAACTGATGACTTCGGAATAGGGCGAAATACGCTTCTTGGATTCCACTGCTGGCCACCACCAACCAGGTGGTATCCCGTAAATTATTTTAAATTATAAGCGATTTAAATTGAATATCGAACAAAATTATAGAATCCTTTGTCATCTGGTTCACCGTCACAATATTATTTTAAAATGTTAGTCCTCAGGAGTTTGATCTGATTGGTTACAGGATTTCATCATGAGCTGAAATTGGTTAGAGAACCATTGGAAGACCACCTGGGAGTACTGGACAGCTAGCTGTTTTGTCTGCCTAGTTTGAGACTTTTCATCAGTTTGCACCCACCAACAAGGTTTGAACCAAGAACCCCCCGCTAACGAGGCAAGCGAGCTCGTAGACCATTAAGCCACTGGGACCCAGCTGATCCAATGACCAGTCCATGAAGTCCAACTTCTGCTAATTCACACACGATATGCCACGAGTGAAACTAGCGAATGTCATCGCTGGTGAGTATTTGTGCTCACACTTGACCTGCTGTACCCTACTGGTCACGACTTATCACTAGAACCCAGGTAACTACCTACTTGAATAGGAACGTCCTGGGTTTGAACCTCAGTAGGTGAATACTGCTGAGGAGTCCCAAACTACGCCAACGAAACAGCTGCCCAGTGTTCCCAGGCTTTCTAATGCTTCCCTAACCATTGTCAGCTTATGATGAAGTCCTGTAAACAATTGTATTGTTTGTATTTCTGAGTCTGAATACACTGAGAATCATATGATTTAGATTCAGCTAATGGTAGCAAACAAAGTTACTACCCAAGTACCCTACCACACATGTGAATCTTTCTCTCGAATTCTGTTTTAATAAATTCCCCACTTTCTATGTTTTAATTGCCGGCGAAGTTAAGGTGTGGTGATCTGAGACAACAACTAACTCGGTGACTTCAGTGTGACTAATCAGAGTTAACACGAATAATTATGTCAGAAAAAGAAAGAGTGGTGTAATCACCCGCGTGAATAGGGCCAGTCGCTAGTGAGCATGTCATTGATATTCAAATCCTGATATTGTCGAGTTGAACTTTATATATATGGTTCTGTAGTCATGTTCTTAATAGTCTCTATACCAGTGTAAGTCATCATATCACTGTCTCGGTTTATTAGTCACAAACAACTGCGACAAACGTTTCTAACTAAAAAAGACATTAAGCTAACGAAATAGGACTCTTTTTGTAACTTTTCCTCAAAGCTACACAGTTTTTTGAGGATTATACGTATTCGTTACGGCGTTAATTGTCAGCAACTGTTAGAGGTTGTTATCTCATTTGTAACAACAGAAGGCAAGAGTCAGGCAACAGATCATTTATTAAGGAAATCAACGCATATTTATATATTTTCATGTACATTATTATGGATATTTAAGCAAACAAACACAGTCTTCCGATTGGTTGTTTCTCATGTAAAGTTAATCTTTCATCTATTTGTGACTGTTTCTTGAATGTCAAATCCTCTATATGTTAACTGCATCCGCCTACGCAAAGTCAATCTTTGTTCACATTCTCTCACGACAAATCTTGGGGACGTAAATATTGACGTAAATTACTGTCTACCAATTTGGCTAGTAGAAAGCTCTCACCACACTCGTCCCCCCGTCAAATAGCTTCGCGCGCAGGCGTTCCGACCTTCTGGGTGATGCATCCTCTCGTTGATGATTGTTACAGACGGACTTGTCCCAATGCACCCATCGTTGGATCTGACTGGCGTTAACTCGTTTTTTTGTCACCTCTTCTGATGGTATATACTTGACTACGTCTTTTTGTGACTGTGTATGGTCCTTCCCACTTTGGACACTGTTTGGCTGACCCTGCCACACATTTGTAGGTATTTCGGGTCACACTTTCATATGCTGCAGTTTCCCGACCTCCCAGCAGCGTCCCAAGTAGCAGCCTCATCGCTGACAGATCTTGGACGCCACTCAACTGCGAAGAAGCCTCAAAGTCCTGCCCGAAGATCCATATGTCTTCATCAAGAAATGCAGGGCATAGGCTTTCCATTTGTCGGTAGGCAGCGACACCAATTGTAACGACAGAAGGCAAGGGTCAGGCAACAGATCATTTATTAAGGAAATCAACGCATATTTATATATTTTCATGTACATTACTATTGATATGTAAATATTGACGTAAATTACTGTCTACCAATTTGGCTAGTAGACAGCTCTCACCACACCGGTATTTATCGACATTGACTGTCGCTTAGCTTCAGGAAGTAGAGTTACAAGATTGGAATGAAGGTTAGCATTTAGTTTTAGGCATATTTTTGTCTGGATTGTCTATTCCATTAATCCTGAACGACATTCACTTAACAGTAATAATACTTGATTTCCTCGTAATCACTGCCTTATCATGTACATAAACTCTAACTGGTTCCTTGAAGTCCAATAGTTCTCGTGTTCACTGGGATCGGCATTCTTCAGATTCGTTAAAGATAGATTACTAGAAAGATGTTTTGCTTAACGTTCTACGTTAGGAAGTTAAGACAGTCTGGTATAAAGCAGTCTTTGCTTTCTCAGTTTCTAAATCCTTGTATTCTAACCATCCGTCTTTACTGCTCCCCATTAATCTTCCCTGGACTACTTAAGAAAGACTTTGCTTCGCTGCATAGGGCACTAAAAGCTGTTAGTAGGGTAAGTAGGATTTCGTTAAACCAACTGGTTAACACTATTGTGGATAGACATATAATGTCATGTAAGAAACTAGCGAATTCTATGTTGTCAGACCCCGAACAGTCTCTCTATACGCAGCTCTCTCCTTGCATTTCATCTGGTAGAACTAGAAGCAACTATAGGAGGCTATATGCCAGGACTACCAAGTACAAAAGTTCCACAATACCTTATCTGGCACAGCTGTTATGTGATGAGAAATCCGTTACGTATGACACGATCAACTTACTGCGGCACTCTAACAAATAGTTCCCATTAGTTTTTGTTCTCCTTTCTTTGTTACTATTATATTGTTGTTCACATCTTCTATTACAGACTAATTTTATATTTCATATCCTGTGGTGCATTGTTTAAATATGTGAATGCAATGCTGTTCTTTTTTATTTCTTTTATTTCTCTTTTTTTCTTTTTGTTGTTGTTGCTCTTTATTTTTAAATCCTTATAAAATTTATGAGGTAATTAGATGCAATATTGTAATGCAAGCTGAAAATTCCATACCTGTACCACAAATACTGTTTGGAATAAAGCTATAGTTTCATGAAATTCCACACACTTCATTGGATATTCTTTTGCTTTCATTTATTCTGGTGATTTTTTTCTTTCCACAGTTGTTCATCGTACACTTTAGAACAGACAAATGATTCTGAGAAATCAAATCTTACATTTAAAGAATATCTGCATAAATGTTTCAAACCAGATCCTAATCTGATCAAGCCAACTGCAACAACTGAAATGATATATAATATTAACAGTTATTTATTATGTAAGTACAAAGAAAACATTATTGATTGATTTATCGATCATTATTTTTTTTTATTGAATCAATAATTAAATATGCTTATTATTATCACTACTAAAATGGGCTCCCTGGGGAAACATAAGGCTGCGACAGCATATCTCCGTTTCACTCTGTTCTCTGCAGTCTGTTTAAACCTGGCCCACGATTACGCAGAATTTTTGACTTCCTCCACACACGATCTCCTTCATGTCACACACTCACTCAACTCGTTGTTTCCCAATTTAGATTACTGTAGAGAGCCTGTCGTGTAGTGTCGCTCAGCTGTCTCCTGTGAGTATGCCCAACTTATTTCCACTTTCTTCTGCATATCCGTTTGGCAACAGGTTCCTATCAGATGAGTTTATTTTATGTATCAACTGGATGTGACAAGGTTTTGAGCATAAATTATTGCTACTCATAATCATATTGTAACAACAGAAAACCAGGGCCAGGCAACAGATCGTTTATTAAGGAAAATCAACACAAATTTATAGATTTTAATGTACATTATTGTAGATTATTGTTAGTAGGAAATACAGTCTTTTGATTTGTTGTTTCTCACAGAAAGTTAAGCTTGCATCTCTTTGTGACTGTGTCAGATCATCCATATGCTAACTGTATCCACCTACGCGAAGTCTTTTTTCTCATTTTCTCATCACCAATATTGTGGACATAAACACTGACGTCAATTACTGTCTACCAACTTTGGCTAGCAGCCAGCTCTCACCACAATATCAATTTTTGCCGCATGGTTTCACAGTTTATCTTCTACGTATATTTTCTCTCTTTCCCTCTCTTCCTACAACTTCTTGTTGTTGTTTATTGCCACTTTCCATATCTCCCGTATAGGCGACATTGCGTTATTCCGATTGCACGTGTGCGATGTTGAATCGATAAACATTTTAGTACTCTTACCTTATCCCATACTATTTTGTGATTACATGCAAGTGAATGCAATGCAATGACTGAGCCTTTTTCTAGGTTATTTAAATTAGCAGGACCAATCATTCTGGGTATAGTTGACTTTTAATGTTCCAATAATCGAGTTGACCCCAGTGTACTAGTTTGACCTATGTAACTGACCTCACAGTCATTAATTGCATGGTATTTGATAAATTATATTACATTTTTTACATGGAGGATTTCATCATGAGCTGACATCAGTTAGAGAACCACTGGAAAACCTGGGAGTACTGGACAGCTGTTTCGTCCTGGTTTGGGACTCTTCATCCGTACGCACCCGTCGGGATTCAAATCCATGCGTATTGCTGAAGAGTCCCAAAATAGGACGAAACAACTGTTCAGTACTCTCAGGTTTTCCAGTGGTTCTCTAATTGATATCAGTTCATGATGAAATCCTCCATGCAATCAAACAAAATCCCTACAAAACCATTTCATTTTAATTAAATCTATAGGGTCCTTAAGCCTACAAACTAAGTTTATCTCTGAGAGATTTGGTTGGTTTAAATGCCACCCTGACTAATTTCAGCCTGACTTAGAATCCTACATATGGCGTCTGAAGTGCATTCTTTATGCGGCAGTACTACAGACGCTTTGAACTGTATATTATTCCCGTCATTTTCGTCATTTTTATAGCTAATCTTATTTTTTTTTCTATGGTTCTTCCTATATTTCTGAATAAATTCTGGTGGATACTTAGTTCTTCACCAGTGATATTTCCTTTATTTGTTTGATTTCATTATATAAACCTTCCAGCTTATTAGTTAGGCTCTTGGCTCGATTATATGGACATTTAACTAAACCTGTCTTAACCGATTTTGGATGGGATGAATTAAAGTCTAAGTATTTATTAGAGTTTGTTAGTTTCCTATGGATGCAAGTATCTAACCGCCCAACATCTTGTTTTCGTTTTATTCTACAGTCTAGGAAGGCCAACTCACTCTGTTCGTTTTCGAACTCAGAAGTGAGTTAGAAAATACAAATTGTGCAACCATGTGACTAAATTGATATGATTATGGGTGGCAATAATTTTTGCTGGAAACCTTGTCATCCTGTTGTTAATACTCAATCATAACTGTGTGAAACATACAATAAACTTATCTAATATGGAATTATATCCTGCCACACTGCCAAAGTTCTACACCTACATTAATAGGTTGGTTTGTTGTCAGACGAGTTCCCCGTTGATTATCCTTCGTGATCTTCAGTATGAAGCGAAGGCAAGTGCAGAATAAAGCCTGCAGTCTGTACTCCTCGTATTAGCAAAACCATTCTGTGGAATATAATTGCCAGTATCTGATTAGATGGACGATTTCATCATGAGCTGACATCAGTTAGAGAACCACTGGAAAACCTATTTTGGAGTATTAAACAGCTGTTTCGTCCTAGTCTGGGACTCTTCACAGTACGCGCCCATCGGGGTTTGAACCCAGGACCTTCTAGTTACAAGGCGAGCTCGTAGACCATTGAGCCACTGGGACCCGATCCAGGTTTTCCAGTGGTTCTCTAAATGATGTTAGCTCATGATGAAATCCTCCATCCAGTCAAACAAAATCTCTACAAAACCAATACTTGAAAAGTATCTGATTAGTTTCTCTTATGGAAATGTAAATAGAAATGGTCTCGGGCTGGTAGACTTTTATTGATTAAAAAATAGTGATGATTGAGTGTGAAATGAAAATCTGAGTCACTGTAGGACTGAAACAATCCACCCACTTAAGAACGGGAGTGATGACGACTGATAGGGAAAGACCCAGTTGGACAATGAGTGTGATGATAACTGAAAACTTCCCGTGGTGATTGCAGTGAAAAAATCACCTGGCTAGGTGATTATCCGGTAGAGAGACGAATAATTAATTCCAACTCCTCTGATTCGAATCCTGTTATTTCACTACCTTTAAGTATCACCCAGTAGTGAAATTATCTTAAGTAATTTCACAATGCTTTAATCCTATTTAATGACCTAACTGCTCCGTGTGCGTCGGTAGTACAGCGGTTAGGACACGCGCCGACCACGCACATAGTTCGAGATTCGATCCCCGGCCACAGACGCACTCCTCCTTTACATCGCTAAGCCAGTAATAGAAAAAAGCTGGTAAAGAGGAAAGGTTGGGCATGATGCTGGCAACCCTATCCTCTAAAAATAATCACCACTGCTAGAGAAACTTCAAGCCTATAGCTTGAAGCCCTTGTTATGTTCCACTGGGAACGTGAAGGAATAAAAAAAACTGTTCTGGAACATTCTTGGTACTTTGAAACACACAGAAATAACTTGGTCTGATTTGTCTTTTTTCAAACATTAAAAGCAGTTAGTTCCCTTTTATGAATTTACATAAAGTAATAAGAAGGAAGACGCATTTTGTCTGAATCGTGTAATGTGTATTTGCGCAACACATTTCGAACAATCTTATCACACACAAAATTGTCATATAAATGAAGAGTTATGAGGTGAGAAAATATACTTGGGTCAAGTTGAAAGGAAAAATTGAAGGTCAAAATAACAATGAATACCACTAAACCAAATAACAGAGTTAACAGTTCATCAACTGTGGCCGATAACAAAACTAAGTTTACCAAGGAAGGTAGTTTTAGTGTGATGACAAATTGTTGCTTTGAACGCATAAAGGTAGTTTAAACTTTCCAATTGCCAGCTAGGGCTTCTACAGACTTTAGGATACGCCCTCCTTCCAAACATGTTTTGTAGATAGGCCTTTAAAAGACGTGTGGCAACATCAATTTTATGCCCTGTCTGTATAATACGTTTCGCAGTAGAGGAGCTAGGTCATCGTTCTGAGGATTCTATTTGCTTCTCTTGCCTTTTTTTATATTTTTAGTTTGTACTATTTTTCTTGGTAACTTTGGTATACTACTTTTGGATAAACTACCCGATGGAGAGTATAAAGGACAACTTACAATTCCAATATGGATATTTGTCGCATTCATGATAATCGTCAGTATTATTATATGCGTCATTTTGGCTAAACAACCTGAGAATCAAACTCCTGTCTCGTTTAAGGTAAGTACCGTCCTTCTAGCCTATCTGTATCTTATATACACGATTTTGTTAAACAAATCTTTGATAAAGACTACACATGAACAATAAAGAGAGAATTTACTGGTTTGTCCCTAGCTTGACACCTTTTTCATAATGCTCACTCATGACTCATACCAGAGATGCAGCCCAAAATGAAAAAATTGCAAGGTTAGCCAGTTCGCCAGTCAGTTATTGGATCGAAATTCGATGACTTGTGAATTTTAACTTCTGATAATTCCTGATAGATATTGTAACGAGGGTTTAGCCCCGTGAATGCATATCTCAACTCACACTCGACTTGATAAAACGACCGGTTGGCTGAATGGTCAACAGGATCGCATAATAAACTGAAGGTCCTTGGTTCTATCCCCCGGTGAGTCATGGGTGCTTACTGCCGAAGAGTTTCAAACCATAAAGAGACAGTTTTCCCCCACTCTCTAGTTCCTAATGTTCCTTCATCTGATACCAATTCGTGACTTAACTCAAAATCAGTCAATTTTCTGCAAACAAATACTTGAGGTTTGATGATTTCACCATCAGCTGACACCAGTGAGAGAACCATTGGAAAACCAGCTGGGAGTACTGAACAGCCATTTCGTTAGCCTAGTTTAGGACTCTTCATCAGTACGCACCCACCACAGAAGTTCCAACCCAGGACCTCCTGGCTACAAGGCGAGCCCTATCCAGGCAGTTAACCTGGGGTTCTAGTGGGAAGCTGTGACCAGTAAGGTACAGCAGGTTGAAGGTGAGGTAGTAACTTATCGGAGAAGACATTGCGAAGTGGTCGCGCTATGTCATGAATTGGCAGAAGTTAGAATTCATGGACTGTCTGTTCATTAGATCAGGTTCCAGTGGCCTAATGGTCTACGAGACCACTCACCTTGTAACCAGAAGGTTCTGGGTTCAAACCGACTGTGGTGGATGCGTACTGCTGAAGGGTCACAAACTAGGTGGACGAAACAGCTAGCTGTCCAGTACTCTCTGACAGGTTTTCTAATGGTTCTCTGACTGATGTCAGCTCATGATGAAATCCTCCAACCGATCAAACATAATCCCTACAAAACCGATACTTGAGAATACCCGAGGTCTTAAATGAAAGGCTAATTAGATTAGATAAATGCCTGCACACCTTCTGAATTGAATTTCCCTGTATTGGGTATATCATTTAGTTTGAGTGAACGTTAGATGGTAAGTAACTGGTATCGTATGTCTAGCCCTTTGGTTGGTGCAGATTAAATTCTGTCAGTCAAGATACCAATGTGCCCACCTTGCTGGGAGACTCGTCATCCCGGTGCACTCTGAAGTCCCGTTGTTAGGTGGTTGGAGGCAATCGACAGGAAACCTTGCTTGACCTAGGTTTCATGCTTCTTGGCATTCACTAGTCAATAAGGCGTTTCTGCAACCTCGAAGGAACTCATGTCCTCTCTGAGAATCGAACCACTGTCATCCAGTGCTGACTGATAGAATTCAGTCTGCACCAAACAAAGGACCAGATACATGATACTAGTTACTTACAGTGTAGTGTTCCATCAAAGTATCTAATACAGTCCTACTGAACTTCAACTGTGAGCTCCAGTACCTCACTGGTAGTATGCATCGGTGGCACAGTGGTTAGGACTCTCGCTGCCCATGCACATGGTCCGGGGTTCGATGCCCTGCCGACGCACACCCGATATCTATTGTTGACCTGAAACATTTGGGCTACCGATATTCGTGCTGAAAATTCCATACTTGCACTGGAAATACGGTATGGCATCAAGCTGTAATCAGACTAAAAAAAACCCATGACTGCAGCAATGAGTGGCACGGGTTCAAATTTCTGAGAGGACATGAGTTCCTTTAAGGTCGCAGATACCTCTGGCTGACTGGTTAGTAGCTTAAAAATCTCCACTGAGTCATATGAAAAAGAGAAGACGTTCAGCGAACAGACTCTTTTTGACGGCGAATTCATTTACATAGCTAGCTGTACAATCGCATTTATATACAGTTATCTTGTGTCTGCTTGTGCGTGTAAATGAGGTTTGTCAAGTTTAGATAATTAATCAGGTAATACAAGAATGATCTAATATAGAAACAAGGTTATTCAGACAGCAACTAAAGTAAGATTTAGTTAGTCAATAAGTGAGATGATGTGATCTGATTGACTAAAATGTTTCAACTTAGGTCAGGGCACGAACAGAGATAAGTAGAAGTAGAGACTAAGTAGAGGTGGGGGAGAGAATAATATCACTTAAATCGGAACTAAAATTGAGCAAATAAATTGGATGACGTAACATAAATGACTAGAAATTGAGTGTGGGTCAGGTCAGTAACGGTGGTAATGAGTTGCAGAAACTAAATCGGGTAGGGGTAGAGAACAGGAGAGTTTAAAATGTAAAATATTACAGTTGAAGAGACAAGATAAATACAAATGAAGAGACAGAAAGAAAAAGAAATCACCTGTTGAGTATCCAGATAGATTACGTCCACTGCAAGCGTAGTGATTGAATGAACTTATTCTGTATGCAGAGTTGAGGGCTTAGCAAGTGATTTGCCATTGCTTCTGCAGTTTGGAGAAGTTTGAGTCGTACACTTTTATGAAGACTGCTTCGCATTCTGTAGACGACTTTGAAGTTTATTTGGGGTGTAGCTTGGTGTCTGGAATCTATCAGATGTTCTAAGATAGAGCTGTGGGGACATCGTTTTTCTTTAGTATGGTTTTACAAAAGAGAAAAACGATGCGAACATATTTTGACTGCAATGACTGGGGTTATTCTTCCTAGTTCTCATAATTTCAGCTATGCGTTGAGGGTGATATCTAGTGTTGCCTGAAAGCTTCAGTGGAATATGATAAATAGCCATGAAAGCGCTTCTTATGTCCACTTAGCAACCACTATTGATACAACGAGACAAAATTCAGATTTTCGCTAATTTGTTTGTGAATTACCGAACTACGAACCGCAATGGTGCTAAACAGTGCATCTGTCGAATTACCTGACTGCTCACTCAAATATTGCTTCCACTAATAGTATTATTACTAGTAGTAGTATTATTCGTCTCTTGGATTCTTAATGTACTATAGGGCTTGAGTAGCACATTGTCATTTCAGTGAGTTCTCCATGATGATTGTTCACAATCTTTCATTAACTCCTTGCACAATCTCCTGCAATTCACTCTCATACCCAAGCCCAACTTGTCATTTATCATTCAAGTTCCACTGGTTGGCTTGTTGTGTGATTCCACTTGTCTATCTTCTCAACGTATTGTTTATTCCATCCACGTTTCTATCTGAATATCTCCCGGGGAATAGAACTTTGAATGGTTCAATGCCAACCGGGGGTCTTGCTTATCCTTTCTGACCGATCATCATCATCTTCAATGCAGAGTGGAGGCAGCTTTCTCCATAGCAGCAGCTGAGATTGTGAATCCACGTAAAATTGCCAACACTAGGGGAACACTTATCTTTCACCTGATTAAGTGATAATCGGTCAGCCGGAAAATGATAAACAAGGAGTAACGGCAGTTTAATTCTTTGCACTAACTAGTTTTTTGGTTCGTAACATTCATTCCAGTCGCATTGCTTCATTATTTCATACAGTGTCAATTCTACTGCATAAAATCTTCTTTCTCTGTCTCTCTCATTTATATCATAGGTCCCTGGAGTTCCATGGATTCCAGCGCTGAGTATTTTTATCAATGTATACCTTATGGTTAAATTATCCGGTGCTACATGGATTAGATTTCTAGTTTGGATGGCAATAGGTAAGGATATATATATAAACTTATATTTGTTTTATTGATATTTGGACCTTTTTATTTGTGCTGAAATATTTTAAATTTGGACAGTCTTTTTAGGGGGATAGAAATAATCTGCTGGTATTATTATTATTTCCTAGGGGTTCTGAGTGGAACATAGGGCTTCAACAACACATCTTCACTTTGTTCCGTTTTCTCCCGTCCTCTTCAGCTGGGTCCATGATTGACCAAAATCTCTAATCTCCTCCTCCAAAGCACACGATGTCCTCCATGTCACTCATCGCTTCTCATTCACGCTCCACTCGAGTGATGGCCTGCATTGCGCGCAGTGTCATTCGACAGCGTCCTCAACATATGCCCTTTCCATCTCCATTTTCTCCTACATATTTGTTGAGCGATCGGCTCTTGCCTCTTTGTTTGTTCCCAGTCAGAGTTTCTTGTTGCTAATTTTTTCTAGCATGCCAGCAGGACGGCCATTTGATCTTCAGTCTGGAGCCAGCCAGCGAAGTGATCAGTTATTGATAGAAGTCTGTAACTTGTTGGAAATCTTTTTCGTGACATACAGTGCAAGGCTCTGACCCGTATAGAAGAACTAAATGACTTCACATTTGTGTTGAATAGAATCCGAATCTTGTTGCTTATACTGAGTGAGTGCAGATTTCCAAAGATGGCATAACCTTTCTGAAATTATTGTATGCTTGTTGGTGTCAGCTTTCTCTAAGCTGGATTGTTTAACTGCAAAGTTTAACGCCTTATCCTTCTGAATAATATCTTCACTGCTACTAACCTCAGTATGAAGTGAGCGTATTTCCCCTCATCCATCTGTATAAGTTACAAATTTCAACTATTCTATTCTGATGACGTTTTTGAGGTGAGAGACGAAAACAGTGATCAGTATTTACTCCATTAGTCTTTGATAAGTTTCTTTTCATCGGTAACATTTGATACAGAAGTAATTTGTAGAAATTTTTCCCAATCTAGAAAATGTATTTAATTGGTGGATGGTGACTAGCAGTGGAATGCAGGAAAACGCACATTTCGTCCTATTTGGGACTTGTCACTGGATGTACCTGGATTCCTTAGTGAGTGATGATTTTCCCACCGAGGCGTGAACTCAGTGACCATAGTTTCAAACGCTAAAGCGTCAACCACTAGACCACTTGGGCCACAAGAGCCACCTCTTATACAAAGGGTCATATTAATTATTTAATCGAATTTTGGATTTTCCCGTCGATTGATTGGACCAAAGTGCTCGGTCTCAAGTTGACATGTTTGTCGGCTTCTTGTGCAGATGCTTCGACGATGTCTGGGTATGTAATTAGAAGTTAATTGGTGGATGGTGACTAGCAGTGGAATCCAGGATAACGCGCATTTCGTCCCATTTAGGACTCGTCAAATGGAAGGTATCGATGAGCACGGAAGATACGATAATGCCTCAGTAAGTGGGGATAATCCCCTACCACCACTCCCAAGTGCACTCATTTGATTTACACTGAAAGACAGTCAGTAAACCTCGAGAGAACTATGATCAGATTGCCCAAGATACAAGTTATATTTTGGGGATCAGTGCTGTTAAGCACTAATGCATGGTTAACTAATTAGATGTAAGTAAGCAGCCGAATATGACACGATAGCGTGCTGAATCACCTCGGTGGTTGATGACATAACTCCAACCTAACCAGTTAACTTAAACAGTAGGGGGTCATCCCTGAATGTTGAAGTTCTGTTCCGATTCAAACTTTACTGTCTCTATGACGTCATTTAGTGAAAGCAGAAGTGATTGGTTATCATATCTATCTCCAACTTTAGTGGTGAATGAGCTGTTATTGATACAACTAATATCTTTTGCACAATGGATGGCTGTTTTAGTCCAATGACTTAATGAATAACTTTTTGACATTCACAGTGATGGACGCTAGGTTTGAGTCTCAATAAGAACACTATCACTCCCTTCCTCACTCACTCACTGTGAAGATGTAGGCACGCGCGGATGATGAGTCTCAAGTAGGACGAAACGTACCTCATAGATTTCGCAGTTATTCACAATCACGCTGGTAAAACTGACTTCTTTGTCGGTTTGTCTCATTTAACTCAACAATCAGAAAGTCATTATAGTAAACATCCTGTTTTGGATTAGTCACTGGCAGGAGTTAACTGCAGCATCATACTGGAACAGTAGAACACAGTACTATTTCATTGTGGATTGTTTATTTAGCAAAATAATGAAAATTTATGGCAAAATGAGTAAATCTTATTTTGAAACCTTCACTTACACATGTAATGCATTTTGCCCTTCTTTTTTCTTCCTCTTATGCTTTCTATATTGTCCACAATAACATCTTGTTTTTCCTTTTCGTCCCTACTCCACTCAATACTCTTGCAGAAGACATTATATACAAGGTAGTACTCATAAAATCTTGTCAGCGACACGCGTCACACTTATTCCTCCAGTAGAAAAGCCTGGAATGGAGCCACAGTAACCTTCTCAGTGCTACCGACTCTTATTGTACCTTGACGGAAAACTTCTTTACCCACCTGTTCGCTGACGCTGACACGTTTCTAGTTGTCTCATTTTTTGATATTATAAACAGAACTAGGACTCTCAGTGTCGGCCTATGGTCCTTCTCATTTTGGAAGGTGTCTTCGTGAACCTAGCTCGCATCCAACAGTGTACTTTCTTCCTATACATTTCAGGCTCTGACTTCAAATGGCATGCGTTCTTCCATTTCTCTCTGCTCGAATTTTGTGAAGTCAAGCTATTGAGGTTTTTTTCACATTCCTGATTGCTTCTTTCTGTCTCGTTTTCCATCTCTTCATACTCCACTGTTGGTAATTCGGCCAGGTCTTATTTGCTACCTCTGTTTCCCATCACATATCAACTGAAACGGTGACTACTTTGATTGGACACTAGTAATTGATGAGATGCGTCCAGTCCTTTCTTAGGTTTAGACTGAATTCTATCAGTCAGTCGGGTTTGCATTTTGGCCACCATTCTAAGTAGCTCGTCATCATGGTGCATATTGATTTGATGATATTAGGAGGTTGGAAACAATCGGCAGGTAGCCCAACCTGACCTAGGTTTCGTGCTAATAACACTGACCAGTCAACAAGGCGTATCTGGAGCCTTGAAGGAAGGAACTCATGTCCCTTCTGAGATTTTAACCCGTGTCACCCAGCGCCGCCTGCTGTCAGAGACTAGACACATCAAACTAGTTACTGACTAGTGTCCAATCAAAGTATTCACTACAGTCCTACAGAAAGTCAATCTCGAGTCCGAATAGTTCAGTGGTAACGTCTCTGACTGCAGGCGGCACTGAGTGGTGACGTGGGTTTGAATCTCAGAAGGGACATGTGTTCCTTCCTTCAAGGTTTCAGGTACGCCTTCTTTCCTGCCGATTGCCTCCAACCATCTAACAGTGACTACTTTGTTGATTCCTCCATGGGGGCGAAATGTGCTAATAGAATCAGTGGAAGCTCTGTCTCTGAGTTATTTCCCTTTGACATCAGCCACTCTTTCGGAGTACACGGTTACTTCTCTCCATCAAATCACACTAGTTTTTAGATGAATTGACGTTGTTCTAATCGTCTTTATACCCAGCCGCTGCAAATGGGGTATAAATTCTTCACTTTCAATGTAAGAACTCTGATCTGTCGATACAATTTCTGGTACACACACCATGGACTGTAATATTCTTGCAGAAGACTTCACACCTAATATACTACTTACAAAATCACGCCAGCAGCACATACACCACAAGACATTGGCTCAAATAAGTAGTAATTCTACTTACTAAAACTGTATTTTCTCATATTATCTCTTGCATTAACGATTAAGCATTACCAGGTTAGCTCAACAACAGAAAAATGTATAAAATTACATTTTTTCTCTGTCTCTCCACCAAAAGACTATTTTACTGTGTTTTCAACCACCGAAAGAAAAATGAGTGAATGTGTTGCGGTCCAGATCAGATATAGTTGTGTTTTAAAAAAATGTCATCCGATCAGCTGATTCGTTTAATAATTTTTGAAAGTGAAACTGTGTATTATAAGAATAATAAGCAGATTTAGTGTATGGTCTGACTTTCTCGCTCATTGCTGAGTTTGTTCAGGAGTTGTGAAACTGCATGGTAGACTTCATCCCTAACTGAGATTAGTTAAGGAATCTGCCGGAGACCAAGGGTGACTGGAGTAATGTCTTGTCTTAGTTTTGGATCTTTTTTAAACATTGGCTCCACGCGACCTCATCATGAGGTCGAATACAAAACGATCAGTTTACTAACGATCAACCTCCCAACCACTGCCATCCTTTCTCTGCTTGATGACGCCAAAGATTATGGCGTCTCATTACAATTACGCTGAAATTTTAAAAAATCTCTATGAACCGCACATATTTGTATCGATCTGCTCTTCATTGGTGACTCTTTACAACTTACATGTTCTGAAATACTAATGAGAAATCGTAGCCATTTAGATTCACCAAGTCATCCGGGAAAACGGATGCACGGTGACGCGACATCACGAAGTGACTGTGTAATGACAGAGGACAAAAGCCAGGCAACAGATTGTTTATTAAGAAAATCAAGAGGTATTTTTAGATTTTTATGTAGATTATTGTAAGCGGTGAAGCAACTTCTTCTGATTGGTTGCTTCCTTTCTGAAGGTTATTCTGTCATCTCTTTGTGGCCGTTTCTTAGAAAGTTAAGCCATATATCTGCGAATCGTATTTGCACACGTTAAGTCTGCTGTGATGATTGGTGATTTTTTCAAGGCTAAGCTATGTTATCGTTTTTATCATGACCCTGATTCCATACGTAACACCGAAGTAAATTGTTGCTTACAATACTGGCTTGTTCACGGCCAGCTCTCACCACAACTGTAGTTAGAATTTTTGAATAATTAAATTACAACCCGATTACAGAATAGCAAATTTACTCAGCTAGCAATCTGAAAGCTCTGGGTTCAATCTCATGTAGATTATTTATGAGCACTGCTCAAAAAACTCGACCTTAGCATAAAAATACTTGTCCTAATCTCCTTGATTTATGGTAATTTTCTAAGCAATGTTCGGTGGCGGCGAAATCGTCAATAACAATACTTTTAAATGGTTTATTCGGATAGATGGCACCGTTGGTTCAGCTTTAGGATGTTTGCCATCTCGCCGACGCACAACTAAACCTCAATTAGGCAGTTGTGAGTCCGACAGAAAGTGAAGGGTGGGGCGTGAGGAGAGCAACCTATCCAGCAAAAAAAAGACACCGCTGTTTCTGGAACTTCAATGGTCAAGCTTGGAGTCCTTTACACACTCAAATAAACCCGACAGGAATGCAACAGTTAGGTGGACTGATGACCGAATACCATTGATTGGGTACCAAGTGTTCTTCTCTCCCCAGTACCACAGAAAAGCTCAAGGCAGACTGATTTGAGGCGGTGAAAAGGTTTCACCTTTTTTGGACAAAAATGATTATTTATATATATGCCGAAAGTCAAGTCAGTTAAAGACCTGATTTGACTGGTTTCATAACGTCAGGCATCTGGTTCTCCAATCACATTTGGCATAAGCTTACACCTCGGCAGTCAATGGCTTAAATGGGTTTTAGCTTTCAAAACGTAATTGTATTAAGATTAGGCAAAATCACAGGTACATATAGAAATTAGAGTGTCTAAGCTTAGACTTATTGAGTACATTCCATTATGGGTAAAATTTATTTTGATAAAGTCTCACAAAATAGTGTTATACAGTAATATTTACTGATGACCACACGCCTCGAGCACAATTTATTACTCCTCATTATCATATTACGACACTACTCACACAACTTCTAACTTCCTGAATATAATTCCATTATTTTTCATCGCTTCAATTGATCTGATTGGTAGTAGCATTTTCCATATTTCCGGTATGAGTGATGAGTCATTCCTATTGCATGTGTTGGGTGTGGACTCAATGAACCAGGATTCAGTCAGTAATCAGCCTCTCTCTCTCTCCATTTACCTAGATTACTTCCTAGAATTTCAACCCTCTCTCACCACCATATTGTCTGGTTGTGTGTTAATGCATGCAGTACTGAGTTATTTTCTAAATTGCTTATTTTCGCGGGGTCAACCAATCTTACTTTAGCCAAATTCTTATGTTCTGACAATCTGACTACCCCCAACCTACTAGTTTGACCTATGTAGTTGACTTAACTCACAGTAATTGCAAGGTATTTTGTAAATTATATTATTATTTCGTCTAATTGGGTCAACCTAGAGGGTCCCTTAACCTACAGAGCTTGTCCCTGCCTGAGTGAGTTTGTAGGTTTAAATACCACTCTAATTCCTGCTTTATTAAGAATCCGATGTAGGGAGGATTTCAGATGTCCCCTTCTTAAATGGTAAGGCTGTAGATGCCTTATATTCTTTCTTATTTATGTTATCATTATTAGTTTCACCATTATTTTTATTTTGCTTTTGACCTTTTCTGATATTCCTGATGAATTTTAGAGGGTAGTTAGTTATTTGACACCAACGCTTCTTCTTCTATCTGTTTCATTTCATCATTTAGGTTTTTAGTTGTACTACTTAGTGCAACTGCTCGGTTTGCTAAACACTTAACTGAGCCTGCCTTCACAGACAGGTAATGGATGAGATGAATTAAAGTCTAAATATCTCTTAGCAGAATGCGTTGGCTTTTTATAAACGCCGTTAGTGTGCAGTCTACCTTATTCTGTTCGTTTTATTTTACAATCTAACACCGTAGCTAATTCTCCTTGTTCATTTTTCGATTCGAATGGGAATTTTATTCCCTTTACTAATGAGTTTATGTGTGCGTGTGTGTGTCAAGAAGCTAGAGATATGTTCTGTTTTCAACACTGTGTCATCCACATATCTCCAACATATTTTTGGAGTAGGAGCAATATGAAAAATACTATTACCAGTTATCAAGTCAAGCAATGAAAAATAATGGAATTATATCAACGAAGTTAGAAAGTTGTGTGAGTAGTAGTGTCTTGATATGATTATGAGCAGTGATAAATTGTGCTCGAAGCGTGTGGTCATCAGTAAATGTTACTGTATAACACTACACTGTGAGCCTTTATTATCAAAATAAACTTTCCCCATAATGAAATTATACTCTACCGATGCAGTGCACAAGTTTTATTCTTATATTACTGAGTACATGATTGAGCAGCACCATGTAGTGGGAGAGACAACTATGCAGATCACCAAATCCCTTCATTGTGGTTAACAAACACTGATGGATGATTTCCAACTGCATATTTCAGTCAATAGAATATACTATCATGGTATTTCTGTTGCCTTCTTATAGTTTCCTTTGCCTTGATTGTTCTGTAGTACAGTGCTCTTCAACCATTCAACCACACATAAGTGGTGTGGGGTTCGAGTACTGGCCGACACATTCCTTTACCTCTCCTAGCCATTGGTTTTCCTGGTATAGCAACCCTAATTCATAGGAATAAAACCATTGCTATCGACACTTTTAGAGCTGAAGCATGAAGCCCTATCTCCCACTCAGAATGCAAAAGGATAAATTTCAAAAATTGTAGATATTTCTTAGTCTCCATTTGAACTTAATTTTCCAGATAAAATAATATTGAGTTTTTACTGGGAACTGTGTTATTTGTAAATTACTGATTTTGATTCAAAGAAAGAAGCCCAGTAAGAGTTCATGAGGTGCTTTTCACTTTTTTCTTCCTGTACGTAATCTTTTATTGGTGAATTTGTCCAAAATAATTGTGATGTACACTCCTATCCACTTTCCAATAAACTGTATGACTTCTAAAAAACAAAATAATTGAGCAAAGAATATCCTTTTCGATAAATTCCTCTTCTCGCTATACAATTATATATACATATGTTAATATACTTAGTTTACTTTACTTTACTTCGGCTATCTCCTACGGGAGGATGAGACGGCTTCATGAACATCTCGAATCATCGCTGCCCAGGCGCGGCGATCTGATGAAGAGAGTTCATGAAGTTTCATGGGAATTTGGTACGAGTGATGTCCCCAGAATCGCTCGGCCTTTTGTTTGAGAGTGCAGCTCTAGCCTTTACACAACCAAGTGTGACCTACAAGGCAGTAGGAGTGGAGTAGGGAGTCCACTATCCATTGGCAGCCGGAGTTCAGTTCATACGCCTTTTTGAATGGGGCCAGACATCCAGGACATCCAACAAGCCCTTTGTCCATACGTCTGCCGGTGAGCTCCAGTGAGCTTCATACGCCAGTCGTTGGAGGTTTAGAGTCAGGGTTTAGCCATCTCCCCTAGACTGCCATCCAATGGACAGTCGACCCGCTGAAGAGCGCCGGGCATCCGCATATAATATTCTAGAATAGTAGTCAATAACAACATTGGTGTTTTTTATATAATATCGATTTGTCAAGTAAGATCAGTGGAATTACCACAGTTCATTAAAGATGCTTAAATTATAATAATAATAAAGATATAATAGTAAATAGAATATCAACTTAAATTAGAACAATTCCATAAAAATTGGGGATCATTCAAACCTAGATGGCCAGTGGGGTAAGGACAATGTTTGAACTAGCTTCTTTTGGACGCGCGAATTAGGCTTCTTAATGTGGATCCCAACAGCGAGCCTCAGCAGTTTGTAGTAGACGAACTCTTAAGACAAGATTGAGATTTGTTGGTATACGGTAAATGACTTTGAAAGCAGCCTCGTTGACATCAATCTTATGTTCTGTATCCACAAGATGAGATAGAGTAGTGTTGTGAATATATTTTGTTTATAAAATAGCTTCTCTTGAAATACACAATGAATGTCCACTTTATATTTAATAAGGAACTATACAGACAAATCGATAGTATGGCGATGGGATCACCACTAGGACCCATTCTAGACGACATTTTCCTTGCGAAACTGGAATATAAGCTTTTGAAAGATGTTACTGATGAACTTGAATTCTATTGTCGGTACATGGTTGATACACATTTTTAATTATGAAAAATGAGGATGAAGCAAAGAAAATCCTGGATAAATTTAACGAGGTTCATCCCGCAGTAAATTTTACTATTGAGAAAGAAAAAGAATCTCGTATTTAAACAAAGCAACAACTACAGATTTTGCAGAATAAAATGGTACCATATTTTATTTCGTCGCCTTCTCTTCAGCTGCTTACAGGGCAAAAACATTATTAAATGTATCTACAATAACAATTTATCATACTTACACAGAGTTCATTTTAAACAGAAATCAATCGATCGATATACACATACACTAATAATATATACATATATATATATATATATGCAATAGTGAACACAATTCCGAGCATTAATAATCATACAAAATGAAAACGTTTTAGTATCTCGCATTAGGATGAAAAATATCCAGTTACCAGGGCAAAGAAAGACTGATAACTGCTTCTTTCTGAACGCAAAAATCAGGTTTTAGGCGCTTGATGGAAAAGGCTCCAGCAAACTTAAGGAGCATTGAACTCTTTTGCTTATTGATAATTTTGAATGACTATTCCACGTCCACCTCATGACCCGTGTCAAGAAGATGCCTGGCGATGGCACTGCCTAAAGCATTTGTTCCCTTTAGACGTAAGCTTTTTGGTACATGTTCAGAAAATCGTAGATATGCTCTTCTTTCTGTTCTTCCAATGTAACTGCTCTCGCAGATACATGTAAATTTCTATATACAGTTGGAGTTAACATGAGAAGGATATCTATCGATTTTTGATTACACCAGAGAGCAAGTTGTTCGATAGACGGGAACGAGCTTAGCTGCAGGATAGGCTATGGTTAGTGATGTACTCAGCCTTCTGTTGATCATCGCTGCAATGTTTTCGCCTTTATAATCAAGCTCAAAATAGATTGGCTTTTTTCTTACTGTGATTAGTTTTTCATTTGCGACTGCAGATCTTCCATACTTATTGATAAACCTTTGAGGGTACCCATTGCTCTTCAAAGTCTTTTCAAGAAACTCAAATTCTTCCTCTAGTTTCTCTGTAGAGCATATTCTTCTCGCTCTATAGTACAAAGTCTTGACCAGTGCTCGTTTATAGCTATTTGGACAAAAGCTATTAAAATTTAAGTATTGTCCCTTCCATGTGGACTAACGATAAATTGACTTTTGAAGACTACCGTCTTCTAGGCGTTCCATCGCGATGTCGAGGAAGTGGAACTTCCCGTCACTTTCATGTTCCACAGTGAACTTGATATTGGCGTGTGCATCATTGAATAATCTTAGTAGGTGTAAAGCATGACTATCATTTTTGCACACTATAAATGTGTCATCAACGTAACGACAGTAGGAAGTTGTTTCATCGATTGCATGCTTCAACTTTGTTTTCTCAAGATTTGACATGAAGATATCTGCTAAAACAGGGCTAAGTGGACTGCCCATAGCTACACCATCTATTTGTCGGTAAAGAGGGTTATTAAAATGGAATTGTACATCCATGGTACACATTAGCAGTAGGCGTTTGAATTCTGACACTGGTAGTGGAAGCAGATCAGACTGTTGACAAATGATTTCAATGGTTTCATTGATTGGGATCATTGTGAACAAGGATATTGCATCAAATGAGACCATGAACTTATTTGAAACGTTCATATGATTCACACTTTTGGCGAAATGAAATGAGTCTTTTACGGTATGCACAGCTAGACGTCGGCGAATGGGTTCCAACTTCTCCGCAAGCCAACGGGCAACCTTATGTTGAGGAGAGTTGATCATCGAAAGTATTGGTCTTAGAGGGACTTCTTTCCTGTGTATCTTTGGAAGGCCATACATATATGGCAAGCGGGACCCTCTGGGTTTCAGTTCATTGTACGTGTTGTTGTCAATCAAATTCTTCTTAAGAAGATCTCTCGTATTTCATTTCTAGACGTCCTTATGACCAGAAAAGAGGATAGTACAATAAGAAGAAGTGTATATAGAAAACCTACACCAGCTGACCAGTGTACTCATTTTTTTCAGCTTCGTGTCCTTGAAATACAAACGCAGTCTGATAAAGTGCTTGGTCTACAAAGCAAAACAATCTACTTAACCTATTTTACTTTCGGAAGTGAAAGAGAAACTGACTAATTTCTCCTCTCCCATGTGTATCTACCAATTTAACTGCTCCTGTCAAGGGAGCCAGTCACATAGGCCGTACAATTAGGCGTGTTTTTCGTCGGATTTCCAAACATCACCTTACATGGTGGTTAAGTAAAGGACGATTAAAATCTATTCGTAGCCTTGTGGATACAAAACACAAGATTGATGTCAACGAAGCAGCTTTCAGGGTCATTTACTGCATACCAACAAATCTCAATTTCGCCTTAAGAGTTCGTTGACTAAATATCGCTGAGGCTGACTGTTGGGATGCACATTAAGCTTAATTTCTGTGTCCAAAAGAAGCAAGTTCAGACAGTGTCCTTACCTTGGCCATCTAGGTTTGAATGATCCTCAACTTTTGTATAAATTTCCCTAATTTTATTTGATATTCTATTTGCTACTATATCTTTACTACTATTATTATTATTATTTAAGCATTTTTAATAAACTGTGGTAATTCCATTGAACTTACTTGACAAATCGATATTATATAAAAAACACCAATATTGTTATTAACTACTATTCTAGAATAATCTACGTATGTTAACATATGTATATACAACTGTAGAGTCAGAAGAGGAATTTATCGAACAGGATATTCTTCGCTCAATTATTCTGTGTTTTATAGATGTCTGAATGTCTATTTTTGCTGTATAACTTTTAATAGAATGGAATAGAAATGCACTTAATTTCCAGGATAGTACTTTTCACTAACGTATAGTAGCTCAAGCTTTCATACTTGAGAAAAAACATACAAAAACAAAATGAAAAATGAAAAAAATACAAATATATATAATACGTGGAATTGTACTTCAGAATGCTGAGAATTCAACAGATCTAAAATATCATAAATACTGAATACATTTATTCCAGACAGAACGATTTTAAGCCGTGAAATCAACAATCTCTTAAGCCACTAATTCTAAGGATCAAAAGGATTCCCGCTTGGGTGGTTTACACCTTCCTATGTGATTCAAATCAACAGTCAGAGACTCGATGGATTGTTTACATGTTTTGATTTGACCACTTTTAACTCTTCTATGTGACGTAATATTGCCTGGGAGTACTGGACAGCCAATTCATCTTAGTTTTGGGACCCTTAGTAGTACACACCCACCGGAGTTCGAACCCGAGACCTTCCGGCTATATGCTATTTGTATACACAGTTCCAGCTAACATTAAAAGGTTATCTATTGACTTTTGACTGCACCAAATAGCATGCTGTAAACGAGAACTAGTCAGGACTCTGTACTATTGAGCAAGGAGAATTTGCTCTGCAGAGAAACTAAAGGAAGAATTTATGTTTCTCGAAAAGGTGTTGAAAAACAACGGTTATCCTCAAAGATTCATTAACAAATATGGAAGATGTGAGGACTCAAACATCACACAAATCACAGCGGAGAAAAAGCCTGCTGTCAAGGAACTTAGCCCTAAGTTCCTATTGTAACGAAGACTTAAGCGATTGAACCGATAAACACTATGTATTTCCTTCAACTTTAAATCCAAAACACCAGTATTCCTTGAACGAAATTATATTGTTTGACAATTAAAGTGAAGAAAACTACAAAGTCTGCAAACAAATGTTATGTACAAATGAAGTTATAAAGTACTTTTATTCGTATTTAATTCCAGTCTTCTTTCAACTTGCAAGAGATCGTTCCATTCGCACCTTCAATTGCCTGCCAGTGGCTGCCAGACCCAGTAAAACAAACGTTCAATGTTCACGTCCATTGACACTCCCCGGCAAAAAAGGGTCCACCCCTTTTTTCCACAACGGCGGTAACCTTGAATTGAACTGCCAATGCGGGAACCTGGGCCAATCGGGACTAGGCTAAAATTGGAAAAGCAAGACAAAAAAGCCCAACACACAGCAAACAGACCACATCACACCGACACGCTCTCCCCGGCGCATAGGGTCTACGCTCTCTGACGACAATACCACCACTGATCTCGTTCACAAAGTATCGATTGCTTCATTCCACTCTAGCCCAATCCTCTCCCCGGCGTATCCAATCGCGTACGCTGACTCTAACATTACACGATTCACTCACAAGTTTAGAAGCGAATTCAGAAGTGCTTACAAAACATTACAAGATGATTCACACAATGCGACAACTATAAAATTAACCGACAATCAGATGAATCGGCACCCACTTAATTACTCAACACAAACATATGTACAATCAATACATCAAATATTGCGGATTCTGCCTTGACGAGCTACCCTTGAAGAACTGTAGGACTTACAGCAGTACGCCTACATTTCTTCTCAGGTTGACGATCCAGGTGGAAGACGTCCGGACACAAACAAAGTTAATCAACACATAGAAGAGGGATGATACCAATTGATTATATACAACATGAACATATATACAAAATAATACACCAAGTACGATGGACCGCTCTTCGACGTACTACCCTTCAAGAATTGTAGGACTTACAGTAGTACGCCTACAACTCATCTCAGGTTTACGCCCTCAATTTGGAAAATCGTCGTTGAGCTCATTTGCTGACCTCCTTCCACCATCTATATCCTCGACTCTGAATGGTAACACGCCCATGACATTGTATCGTGGAAGGTAGATGACTAACAAACATACGACGTATCTGACCAACCAAGCGAATGTACACAGTAATTTGCACCAAAGATAATAACATTCAAATAGTAGTTTGAAACCTGAAATGCCTTGATTCGTGCAAGTCAGTCTAACAGTTACCACCCAGTACACAGTTGGCTTATCGTCACTAAACTGGCCATTGACTATCGTCCCTTCGAACGGACCAACACTAGCATAGTCACTGCATAAGACACGTTGATTCATGGACTGCTCTTTTACTGCACATGACAACACCAACGACGACTGGCTGACACCAGTTGATGAACTTAGCGGTGTATCAGAAGCTGTTGTTGTTAGACCTTTAGGAGGTTGTCTAACCACAGGATTACCACCACTGCTATCTTTTATTATTGGCTCCAGTTCAGTTTTAACATCTGTCGATAGTTGGGCTACACTCGGATCACTTAAACTGACGGCCTCACGAGTATCCATATCTGCAGCAACCGCATCTGCCTTTAATTCTACTTTACGTTCAAGTTGTACAGAACCTTTAGTCAACTCAGTAGTAGAAGGCATTCCGCTAATCTCATCATGATCAGCCACAGACAAATGTGAACTACCGTGACCATTGTCACAAATACCCACTTTACCGCCGTCTGTATCATCGACTTCATCATTTTCACACTCTTTAATAACAGCCGTAGATGACTCAGGTTCTTCCTCATGAATCCTTAAAGGTTTTATTCCTTTACTCTGACTAGTAATACCTTGTAAACTTGTGGAGTCAGAACTGGACATTGAAACTGTAACCCTCTTCTTATGCACAAACTGCGGTGTCGTCTGAGACACTCTTTTCAACAATGGATTATCAGTTACGACAACAGGCTTCTTCACCGCACCATTATCGTCACACGATTCGGAGTCAGAACACGATGACGCTGACTTCACATTTAGCTTGCCACAAAACTTGCTCGTTGCTTCACAGTTCGCCTTTGCATGCACTTCTTGCAAACGGACGAAGCACAGCCGTGTTTGTCTTGCAGTTTGTAACTTATCCGTTGGGGACGTCCCGCTAAAGCTGCCACAATCATTAGGTTTACTAGACACCATACAGCTTTCTCGATATCTACTACACTGAGACCCCTTCGTCATAAATGATTGCATTCTACTCTCTGATTTCTCTATTCCAGGGGTAGAATGCAGTATACTAGCAAACTTGCTCAAAGCTTGGTTGACACTGTCTTTCACCAGGCTCACAATGTCATCCAACCCGGGCTCTAAACCCTCCTCCTCTAGACGTGAACAAACTTTTATGAACTTCCTTTGTAGACGAACAGGTAATCTCTTGGCGACAGTCTCAAGCACGGAACTTGAGTTCAATTCATCTACGCAGTTAAGAGACATGAGTGTATTTCTATATACCATCAAATTATCCAAGAACTCTGCAAGTTCCTCTGCATTATCGTTTAACTGGGATCCGTTACCTTTCACTGTCTCGAAAATACTACGGGATATCATATATGGTTTTCCAAATCTTTGACGTAGTATCTTCATGGCCTCAGTATATCCTTCGTTTGGGGGCATAAACTTGCAGCACTGTATGGCTCTTGCAGCTACACCAGTGCAATATCTCAACAAATACATTAACTTCATTTCATCATTTAATACAAAACCACTCAGCATGACCTCAAACTCTTTAATGAACTGTGGGTAGTCGGCTGGGTTTCCATCGAAGTATCGCGGTTCAAACTTAGGCAGTCTTAAACCCTTACTGTCACTTAACGGTGAGGCATGAACACCAAACTTAACATGCTGAGCATCATACATATCATTACAATTAACAGGCAACTCATCGTTACTTACTTTTTTGTCTGCTTCCACGGTGCCAAGTCCCTTTCTTGACCCAGGCATTATCCAACGTCACCAAAAATCCAAATTGCGTTGATAATCCTTATCCAAAGAGAAGCTGGCTGCAGATCAAGTAAGTACACCCGGAAGATTTCCAGAAGGCGCCACGAAGACCAAGAAAAGAATAAAAACTGTCAAGGAACTTAGCCCTAAGTTCCTATTGTAACGAAGACTTAAGCGATTGAACCGATAAACACTATGTATTTCCTTCAACTTTAAATCCAAAACACCAGTATTCCTTGAACGAAATTATATTGTTTGACAATTAAAGTGAAGAAAACTACAAAGTCTGCAAACAAATGTTATGTACAAATGAAGTTATAAAGTACTTTTATTCGTATTTAATTCCAGTCTTCTTTCAACTTGCAAGAGATCGTTCCATTCGCACCTTCAATTGCCTGCCAGTGGCTGCCAGACCCAGTAAAACAAACGTTCAATGTTCACGTCCATTGACACCTGCCCTTATTCAACTAGATTTTAAAGGTGAAAACATTGCAGTAATGGTCAAAAGAAGACTGAGGACGTCGCTATCAGCCAGAGCCTTTCCTGCAGCTAAGTTGGTTCCCATCTATTGGACAACTTGCTCTTTGGTGCAGTCAAAAGTCGACGACAGATACCCTCCTCATGTTAACTTCAACTGTGTATACAAATTTGCGGGAGCAGTTACATTGGGAGAACAGAGAAGGAGGGCATACCTCCGATTTTCTGAATACGTACCGAAAAGCCTACGGCTCAACAGAAGGAACTCTCGTGATAGTGCTATTATTAGACACCTTTTTAATATGGTTCATGAGGTGGAAATCGCGAAATCCTTTAAATTATCAATAGACAAAGGAGCTCGATTCTCTTCAAGTTTGTCGAAGCAATTTCTATCAAACGCTTGAAACTAGATTTATGTGTTCAGAAAGAAGCAGTTATTAGTCTTTCCTTGTCCTGTCCGGTAACTGGATGTCTTTATTCTCTCTCGCCTCCACTTGATTTCGTAATATTTGGCTTTAAACTCACCCCCTTGACATAGTGTAATTTTGCTTGTCTCTTGTTTCTATGATTTGAGTTGAACTCAGTACATGGTTACCTAAATTATTAGTCACTCAGCATCTTACGCATCTCTCATCTTTATTACGTAACTCTTTTCATTGAATGTATACATTTATTTTGTTTAAACTTGAACTGCCTGTGTAAAAACCATATAAGCGTAATTTCCTGAGCACTGTTCACTAATTGTGGAACTTTCTGTCAACTGACACCATGAGAAAAAATTTGCAAGTATGTTAAAACTTTTCTGTACATAAACCTCATAATTTATTTAAGCTGTAAGCAAGCACCTGATGAGAAGCCAACGAAACAGGCAATGATGGTACCATATTATTCTGCACAAACCATTTCTGTTGTTCTTGCTTTATTCAAATTCATGATGCAATCCTGTAGTCAGTCAAATCAAATCCCCGCAAACCAACACTTGAAAGGCAGGTTATTGTTTGGTATGTGCCTAACGTGTCCAAACAAACAGTGACCTGATGTCAAGGTAGTTAGATACAGCACTTCGGAAAAAAATGTGTTAACCTCTGTATTTGATAATAATTTATTGAAAATCTTTTTCAGCCCTACTTTCAAATTATAGATTATGTTATAACATTATTCTGTCTTTGTGAATAGGTTTCACAATCTACTTTGCTTATGGATATTGGAAGAGTTCTGAGAGGAAAGTCAAGAAGTAAAAAGTGAGTAAGTACTTGATGATTTTCGATTCGATTGTTGACCTTGTAATAACAGATCGTTTCTTGAAAAAATCAACAGATATTTATAGATTTTTATGTACATTATTATTAGCGTTATTGTTAGCAGAGAAGCAACATCTTCTGATTGGTTGTTTTCTTGCTGAAGGTTATTCTGTACTGCTTGTGACCGTTTCTTAGAAAGTTAAGCCATGTATCTGCGAATCGTATTTGCACACTTTAAGTCTGCTGTGATTGGTTGTTGAGTTCCTCAAGGTTAAGCTTTGTTATTGTTTTTCTCATGACCGTGATTTGGGACGTGAACACTTACGTAAATTGTCGTCTACAATTTTTCGGCTTACAGACAGCTCTCACGACAAACAAGGGAACTGAAATCAATCCTAGGTCAAACTTGGAAAACAAATCAAACCCTTAAAAAATAACTTCTGAAAATTAATCTGACGCTCTCTAGTGACTGTTTACAGGACCGTGTCCAGTAGGGTCCGCCTGATCAGTAGTGGGGACAAACACTCACCAATGATGCTGGCTTTTGGTTGCGCTAAACCCACAAATTCTTAGAAGTTAGAATTCATGGGCTGACCATTGAGTCGAGCGGTTCTCAATGGGTGAGTAGCCTATGACCTTGACTTGTGACCGGAAGGTTCTGGGTTTGAAACCCAGTGGACGTGTATTTCCAGTTAGTCTGAATCTAGGCAGAAACAGCTATCCAGTAGTCTGGTACTAGTTTTCAATGGTTCTCTAACTGACAGAAATCTGTGATCAAACTTTAAAACGAATGAACACATTAGTTGGCAAAGAGACCCATCTCTTTTCGTAAATTCAGATTGACAACAGAAGTCAGAGATTATTGTCAGTTAATAGCAACGCAAATTAAAGTGCATGAGTAGTAAGAATGCCTGAAGAATTATGGATAGTCTTACGAAATCACGGGAAAGGTAGAGAGAGAGCAATGGCAACTAATCAGTTGAGTGACGAATAGTCGTTTGAAAACAGTCGATAAGAGACAAGAGAATAAGAGATTGAAAGGGCGTTGCAAAACCATAAAACAGACAATATAGGGCCTATTATACAGTCATTTAGGAAGAAATAAACACAAGCAGAAGTGGATCTAAGTTCATGGTAGTAAAAGAAGCTGAAAAAATGTTTCTGAACAGAAATTTCAGGGTTCTTGTTACGCATTGCTAAGGCTTCGACTGTATGAAGAAGCTCTAGATGGAATCCTTTCGAACAATTTGGTCATACTATATATATGACTGTGAAAGAAGTCTCTGCTGATGCTGTATGACCAGAAGTAGTGATATGCTCCAGGACTTAGCTGTTAATTGTTTTACACTCTCCTTTTGGCAACCGTGCCGGTAAGTGCTCATGAGCACGTCTAGGCAATGTCCTGCTGGTGCGGTCTACAAACATAATTCCGCAAGGGAAAGTGAATTATTAAATACATACTGCATTTAAAATCAGCGGGATATTGTCTTTTAAATTTTTGTGAATAAGAGCATGTGTGGAGAAGGTGAAGCGTAGAGGTGCTGCGAAGAATTACTGAAATTCTAAAACCACTTAAAAGCTATTTCGTCCTCCTTGGGAACCTTTCAACAGGATGTATCCTATAACAGAATTTTATGTAAAAACGACGGTTTTTGTATGAATTTTGGGGATTTGGTGTGTGTGCTAGGTTTGAAAGTGTGGTTTTACGCAAAACGGCCTCTCCACATAACTCTAAGACCCTGTATTCGATCTGCTGCATGATCAGGGCTGAATATTGCATAACAGCTCCAAGGTAGGAGAAAACGCCCTGCTAGTATTTTTATATATATGTAATATTTATATCTACTTTTTCACAAATATTTATGCCTTTTCTCTCTATCTCTCTCTGTTTTTCTGTATCATTCTAATCAAGGTAAAAGGATTTGGTATCAACTATCGTCTCTTGATTCCATCATCGCATAAAATTTCTATTGTCTTTCTCTCTCTTAATGAGTTGTGTTCATCTCTTTATCTTCAATCGCTCTCTCTGTCCCTCTCTCATTATTATTATTTTTCTTAACAATCGTATCAATCAAGTGAATAATTAGTTAATCCTTCTACTCTTATTTTTAATGCTTTTTGTTTAAATTTGACAAGGATTTCTGTATTGATATACAAAAAATTATCCATAAATGTATATAATACAGAATGGAAATAAATACATCCTTGTTCTCGGTGATTTTTCTGTGTTTTTGTGTGTTGTGTTTCTCCCCTTTACTCTTTTGCAAAATAAAATCTGGATGGAAGGTTGATATAACTCTTCTCCAACCCCCACCCACCTACACACACAAACATATACCTGCGAAAAGGAGGCCTCATGCCATAGTGAGTACGTATGTGGCTCACTCGTAGGATACTCGCCAGCCATGCAGGTGGTCCGAGGTTCGAACCCCGGCCAACGACGCACCTCTTTACCTCGCTAAGCCAGTAATAGGATTGACAAAGAGGGAAGGTTGGGTATGAGGCTGGCTAGCAACCTCATCCCGTAAAAATAAACACCACTGCTACTGAAACTTCAAGCCCTACAGGCTTGAAGCCCTTCTTATGTTCCACTGGGAACGTAAAGCAATAAGAAAAAAGTGACACAGTGAGTATGAAGAATTCATCTATTCATGAGTATTATCGTTTAAAATAAAAGGATCAAATAAAAACAAATTATTATTCCATATTAGTTTGTTTATTTGATATATCACAGAGTGAAACAGTATTATTTACTGGATGGCGTTTCGAACAAAATTTATTGTTCATAATCATATCAATTATAATCACACAACTTTGACACTTGAGTTTTATAGTTTTCAAGTCACGGAATATACACATTTGATCATAGGGAATAAAAAGACAGTTGCAGCGAAGAAAATTTTCTTTTCGACGAAGTCATCATCTAGGCTGTACATTCGTGTATTTATATCAAATGGATGGGAAAGTTCCAGAACAATTTCTGGTTAGGGGTTGAATTAATAAAAATTACAATTAGGAATTAGAATGCCATAATAAACAGTGGGATGGGTAAAACTCAAACAAAGTAGCATCACAATAACTAAGAAGATTGACATTGTGCAATTGGGGGTTAGAAATGTAGAAATAACAAAATAGACAGGATATTTGGGTAAAAAACTAATGTGATGAATAATTGTTTATGCAATCAGGGATTAAATATGTAGAAATAGTAAAATGACAAAATAAACAGGAACTGTAGATATGAAAACATGGTAGTGTAGACAGGGATTAAGAAAGCTTAAAATAACATGAATAAACAGGAAGTTTAGATAAGAAAGGCGACGAGATCGTCATTACTAAAAAAATTTACCTGTTTATGATGGCCATGGCAGGGACAGGGGTTGGACGTATTTCTTTTGGATACAAAGGGTGGGTTTGAGTTTTTGGATAGCTAACGCCTCAGCTATGCCCAAATGTCTTGATTTCTTTGTTCTCTCCTATTTGTCGTTTGGGTAGTAGAATTTTCCAGATATCGGGGACAGGTGATGAATCATTCCTATTACATGTATTTGTAGTTGATTCGATAAACAAAGCTTCTGTTATCAATCTCTCCCTATACCCTGTGACATTAGATTTTAAAACTGTCATCCTATCCCATCCTATTGTGTGGTTGTGTGTAACTGCATGTAGTGCTATAGCTGAACTATTCTCTAGATTTCTTATCTTATTCGGGTCAACCAATCGAGATTTTGCTAGGTTTATATGTTCAGCTAGTCTGACTGCCCCTGTTCTACTAGTTTGACCTATGTATTTGACCTGACAATCATTACAGGGTATGAGATAAACTAAATTGTTTTGTTTTAAGGGCTCTACAGGATCCTTTAACCGACAAAGCTTGTTTCTAATTGAGTTTGTGTATTTGAATGCCGTTTTTATTCCTGCCTTGTTAAGAATTCTGCGTAAGGCTTCCGAGGTTCCTTCCTTGTATGGAATTACTACTGATGATTTAGATTTCTTATTATTGGTGTCGTCATTAATATTATTATTATCACTATTATTATTAACATTATTATTATTATCACTATCGCTATCGCTACTATCATTATTTATTTTATTTTTACATTTCCTTACATATTTCTTGATTAATTTATCTGGGTAATCATTAAGTTTCAAAGCTTCTTTTATGTGTATCAGTTCCTGTTTTAGATTTCCTTTGGTACTACTTAGTTTTTGTGCTCTGTCACTTAAACATTTCACCAATCCTATTTTTACTGACAATGGATGGGACGATCGGAAGTCTGAATATCTGTCGATGGGAATATCTGCAGCAGTTTGTTTTTCATTAATTTCTTCCTCTTGAATTAGTCTTTCACAGACGGATACCTTTCGATTTACGTGTATTAATATTATTGCTTCCTTTAACTCCTAGAGGAACATAGGGCTTCAGCCGTGCGTCTCCATTGCCTTCGGTTCTCTGCTAGTGTTTTCACGTGGCTCCATACTTGTCCACATGCTTTCATCTCCTCTTCACATCACCTCCTCCAAGTCACCCTTGCACTGACGACCAACTCGCCGCTTCCCTTTCGGGTCCCACTCGAGCAATGGCTTGTCTAGTGATGTCACTTGATGGTTTCCTCAGAGTATGACCAGCCAATCCATCTCCATTTCCTTCTGCATATTTGTTGCACAATCGGTTCCTGGTTGGTTCGCTCCCAGGGATCTCTATTATTGATCTTTTCTGGCTGGCCATCTGATCTTGAGTACTGAGCGAAGACAACTGTTAATGAAGATCTGTAGTTTGTTCGAGATGCTCTTTATGACGAGCAGTGCAAGTCTCTGATCCATAAATTAACACTGACTTCGCATTGGAGTTGAAAATCCGGATCTTATTTTTGATGCTGAGTAGTGCTGTTGACCTCCACACAGACTTGAGAGTAGTGAAAGCTTGCCTTGCTTTCCCGATCCTTGCTTTGATATCCTCGTCAGTTCCATTCACCTGTAGTTGAAACGATGCTTCCCAGGTAGGTAGGTAAAGGAGGTTGTTTATGCTGATTGTTGTCTGTTGCTGTTGCTGTTGGCCAGGAATCTTCATCCCGCACCTCTGTTTTCTCGATGTTCACCTGAAGTCTCTCCTATCTTTGATGCTTCTTCTATCGCCAACTTGTTACTTTTCACGTATATATATATATATATACATGCATACATTTGAGTAGGAATTTCTGTATTTATGAATTACTTTGAATGCATCAAATGACGCAAATCAAAATCAACAGAACTCCAGTGCGCACGCAGGCGCGCACACACCCACTCAAGGAGACATATGTCAAAGAAAACTATGAAAATACCATACCATATTTTTCGTCATCTATCAAAAGTATTAGATCAAAATATTTCAATAATCAAATAAATTATGATTATACATCATGATATATGTATGTATAGATGTGTTGAGTCGCTCATATACATATATATATATGATATAGATTTTGCTACAAAAAATGAAAAGGGAGTGTTTTATTCTGCCTACTTAAATGACGTAATGATAATAATCTACCCACATTCTTCCATAATCATGATGACAACGACGATGGTATTAGAATGTGATTGGTCTTATACGTAAATTAAAAGAAAAATGGTAATAATAATAGTATCTTTTCATTTTTGTACATGAGGGATGCCAGTTTACAGGCATCATCAATTCGATAAATTACACATACGATTAGTAAGTATAGTTAGTAATGATAACATAATAAGGTACATATTTAAGTGTTGGTTTGTAGGGATTTGGTTGATTGGTTACAGGATTTTCATCATGAGCTGACATTAGTTAGAGAACCATTGGAAAACCTGCATGGAGTACTGGACAGCTGTTTCGTGCTAGTTTGGGACTCTTCATCAGTATGCACCCACCGGGATTCGAACCCAGGACCTTCTGGTTTCAAGGCGAGCTCGTATAACATTAAGCATCTCATTGATCAATGAGATGCTCACTAGTGACTTGCCCTATTCAGATAGGTAGTTACCTGGAGTTCTAGTGAGGAGTCGTGACCAGTAGGGTGCAGCAGGTTGGGTGCGAGGACAAATACTCGCCGAAGACATTGGCTAGGGTTCGTGCTACGTCGTGAATTGGCAGAAGTTAGAATTCATGGGCCATTGGATCGGATCCCAGTGACCTAATGGTATACGAGCTCGCCTTGTAACCAGAAGGTCCTGGGTTCGAATCCCAGCGGGTGAATACTGATGAAGAGTCCCAAAGTAAGACGAAATAGCTGTCCAGTAACCCCAGGTTTTCCAATGGTTCTCTAACTAATGTCAGCTAATGATGAAAATCCTGTAAGGTACATATTTATTCCTACAAATGTAGGACACACAAGTTGTACAGTTTAAGACAGAATGTAATTTACCAATTTCTTAAATAACATGAGATCCTCATTCTTCTTAATAATAATATTAATAGAAGTGGAGAACGCATAGAATTACATATTTTTTTATTATAGCTTGATTCCACACCGTATTTTTTGGTACAAGTATGGAATTTTCAGCATGCGATATCGGTAGCCCAAATTTTGCAGGCCGACCATTGATATCGAGTGTGCGTCGGCAGGGGATCGATCCGCGAACCATGTGCATGGTCGGCGAGAGTCCTAACCACTGTGCTACAAACGCACAAGTTTATATTGAATATGTCACACACACACAGTGAGTGATACAGTATCGGTAACACTGGATGACGTCTTGAGAGCAGCTGACTTAAGGGCATGAATTATGGAAAATTGATCAAATTTTTCAAAAAAACAACATAATAGAGAATATTTGTAGTTCAGGTGGATGATTTACAATTAGTTATGTTCTCTAAGCTGGTTGGTTCAATTGTGGAGCTTTCCTCGTTCTTCTGGATAACATCTTTAGAGCAAGTTTTAGCGTCAAAATGAACTAATACTCGAAGAATGATCTGATGCCGGCTGGTGACTGGCCCTTTTCAGGTAGGTAGTTACCTGGGATTCTAGTGGGAAGTCGTGACCAATAAGGTAGAGCAGGTTGTGGAGGTGAGGCAGAAACTTGTCGAAAAGGACATTGTGAAGTGGTCGCGCTATATGATGCGTGAACTGGCAGAAGTTAGAATTCACGGACTGGTCATTGGATACATTGGATCTGGTTCCAGTGGCTTAATGGTGTACGAGCTCGCTAGTCTTGTAAACAGAAGGTCCTGTGTTTGAGCCCGGTGGTGTCGGTGCGTACTTTCTTTTCTTTATTCAAATTAATTAGTCGTAGAATTTCTTGAATATATAAGATTATTCACTATATCTCAAACACTCTGTGTTGTATCTTTGTTGCTAAATGAGATAACCACCTCTGACACTTGCTGACAATTAACACCGTAACGTTTATGTATAAACCTCAAAATAACTGTATAGCTTTGAGTAAAAGTTACAAATAGAGACCTGTTTCCTTAGCTTAATGTTTTTTTAGTTAGAAACCTTTTTCGAAGTTGTCTGTGACTAATAAATCGAGACTGTGATATGATGATTTCCACTGGTAGATAGACTATTAAGAACATGACTATAGAACTATATATATCTTTATATATATATATATATATAGTTCAACTCGACAGTATCGTTACTTGAATATCAATGAGATGCTCACTAACGACTGGATGGTTACCTGGGGTTCTAGTGAGGAGTCGTGACCAGTAGGGTACATCAGGTCGGGTGTGAGCACAAACGCTTGCCACCGATGAGATTGGCTTTCGGCAGTCACTCTATGCCCTGCGTGAATTGGCAGAAGCTGGAACTGATATAATAGAGAAGATTTGTAGCTCAGGTGGATGATTTGCAATTAGTAGCGTTCTCTGAGATGGTTGGTGTACTGGTAATTGGACCGGTCCAGACCGGTTGTTTAATGATCTACGAGCTCGCTCGCCTTGTGACCGGAATGTTCTGAGTTCGAACCCGGCGGTGTGGATGCATACTGATGAAAAGTCTCAAACTAGGCAGAAGAAAAGGCTAGCTGTCCAGTATTTCCTGACAGGTTCTCCACTGGTCCTCTAACTGATTTCAGTTCAGGATGAAATCCTCCAACCAATTAAACAAAATCTCTACAAAACCGATACTTCAAAATTGATTTAAATTCTTCATGATTGATAGAATCGCGTCTCCTGGCAACCATCTTCGTCACTGGTAGTCGATTACCATCTGTATTGATCATATTATATTGACTTGGATTTTGAACTTTCTCGTCACGTGATTTACTTTTTATTAGTTGGTAATTAATGATAGAATCAGTTATATAATCCAAAGTAGTAGATCAGTATTACTTAAGTTCTCATCAAAACATACGAATATGTATGGAGATAGAAAATCTTTGATTGGAAAATTGGGTAGTAAGTAAATAGTGTCATGTGTCTAACCCTTTGACTCTTTAGTGCAGACTGAATTCTATCCAGTCAGTGAAGTTTACAATGTAGCCAACATGCCACTAGGTGGCTCACCGTTACAGTGTACTTTGAAGTGGTGTTGTTAGATGGTTGAAGGCAATCGGGAAGAAGTTTTGTTTGGCCTAGGTTTCATGTTCGTTGGCAACCTCACCAGCAACTTAAGAAGGAAGTTATGTGCCTCCTAAGATTCATACCGATGTCACCCAGTGCAACCTGCAGACATAGACGTTAATAATGAGCTATTAGGTCCCCTGACTCACCTCCTATAAGACTGTATTGGATATTTTGATTGACCATCAGGTAGTAACTAGTGTCATGCGGCTATCCATTTGTTTGACATGATTATGAGCAATAGTTTATGCTCGAAACGTCATCAGTTAATATTACTGTACAACACACTGTGTGACTTATCAAAATAAAATCTTAACCATTATGGAGTTATGCTCTACCACAGTGCCCAAGTTTTATACTTATATGAATTCTTTCAGTCAATATAAGAAATCACAGACTCCATTTGATTACGTATTCTAGAAAACAACACAAACATTGCAATGCATATAATCACACAGTAAGATGGGACATATTTATTATGCAATATTTATTATTATTTACTGGAAATCCTAGTGGAACATAGAGCTTCAACAACACATCTCCATTTCGCTCTATTTCCTTCCGTCCCCTTCGGCTGCGTCCACGATTGCCCATTATTTCTCATCTCCTCCTCGCCACGCAATCTCCTCCATGTCACCCTCACACTGACAACCCACTAGTCGCATCTCATTAGGATTCCACTCTAGCAATGGCCTACAGTGTCATTCGATGGCCTCCTCAACATATGACTGATCCATCTCCATTTTCTCCTACATATTTGTTGAACAATCAACTCTCGCCTGTTGGTTTGTTTCCAGTCACAGTTTCTTGTTGCTAATTCTTTCTAGCCGGCCAGTTGATCTTCAGTATGGAGCCAAACAGCGAAGTGAGCGGCTGTTCATAAAAGTCTTTAACCTGTTAGAAATACTTTTCGTGACATGCAGTGCAAGTTTCTGACCCGTATAGAAGAGATGACTGACTTGACATTTATGTTGAAACTCTGAGACTTGTTGTTTTTGCTGACTGAGTCAGAGCAGAAGATTTCCAAACTGGTTTCACTTTGATGAAGGTGTATCTTGCCTTTCCAATTCTGGCTCGCTTTCACATCTCTATCCGTTCCGACTGCCTATGGTTGAAAGCGTGCTCGCTAGATAAGTGAAGGAAGTAACCTCTATCAAATTTCTCCAGTTGATGAAGATAGTTGCTGGCTGTTGTTGCTGCTGTTGATGTTGGTTGGTTGGTTATCTTTTTGACTTCCGTCTTCTCTATGTTCACCTGCAGACCTGTCTTTGCCGTTTGCCGCTTCTGATACTTTGTTGGTTTCCTCCTGCAGATCTTTTAACTTTTTGTGACATTGAACATAAATCATCCACATGTGTAATCCAGATCTTCTAGACTCTTCTTATTGGTCAGTGCAGCGTATTCCTGTCTTCTCAGTCCCTGTGCACAGTCTGACGCATAGTCGAGTCCACCACAGTTAAAACTTTGGACAAGCTGCAGTAGTGAAGCAGTTTCCAAATTACTTCTATGTCAGCGCTGTTTGTCGGAGGCCTTCTCGAAGTCGATGAAGTTAAGGTAGAGACTGCCACTCTATGCTTTGTTCGATGATGATGACTCCAGGTTGTTCCGGTCTGGCTGAGCTTTGCATCTAGTGCATTTTTATTCTCTCCAGGATGACGCGACTTTGTATTTTACTTGGCGTGGACAACAGCAGGATTCCATGCCAGTTGGCTACAAATGGATAGGTAGAGACAGAGAGAGAGAGAGTTTAGTCACCGAATCTTTACTCATTAAAACAATACTGAATACATGCTGTCAAGATGATGCACCGCTAATACTGAACATATTAGAAATTGCACTAGAATAACAGGAAGGGTGAAAAGCAATCTATCTATATAAAGCAAGATAAGAAATCGTGTGATAATGTGGCTATGAGCAGGAATGATCTGTGCTCCAAATATCATTCACTTATTTAATACTATATCAGTCACTGTTTATTATACATGAATTAAACTTACTAAATTAGAATTATATTCTCCCATAGTGACTAAATTCTACTCTTATAATAACATATATGCTCACTGGCGACTGGCCCTGTTCAGGTAGGTAGTTACCTGGGTGTGAGCACAAGCGCTTGCTACCGATGAGACTGGCTGGTGACAGTCGCTGTGTGTCATGCGTGAATAGGCAGAAGCTGGAATTCATGGGGTGGCCTTTGGATCAGTTGGGTCCCAGTGGTTTAACGGTCTAGGGACTCGCTAGCCTTGTAACCGGAGGGTTTTTGGTTCGAACCTTGTTGGTTGTTGCATACTGCTGAAGAGTATCAAACTAGGCGGACGAAACAGCTAGGTGTCCAGTACTCCCTGGCAGGTTTTCCAATGGTTCTCCAAATGATGTAAGCTCAAGATGAAATCCTGTAACTAATGTCCACTAAAGTTAGAAGTAGCCATAAAATTGCATCATACATTTATTCCCCTTTATGAATTTGAATAAAGCAATAACAACAGTTTGTGCAGAATATAATGGTACCATCATTGTTGATTTCGTTGGCTTCTCATCAGCTGCTTGCAGGTCAAAGTCATTATTAAATATTTCTACAATAACAATTTTAACATACTTGCACAGACAGTTCATTTTTAAACACAAATCAATATATATATCCCTGTATGTAGAGTAGTATTCAGCTGAGGAAGAGTTCCACCGAATTTTGATGAATTCATTAAATTCTACTTTATTAACATCTTTTGTTGCTTGGTGTAAATTCGTATCCCGAAATAAATGCTCCCAATATATGAGAAAAGCATTTATAAAATCCCCATTAATGTACTGAGATTATTTGTAATACGTATCACACACACACAAACCAACGAAGGCTTCAATTAAAAAAAAACAGTATATGTTATATAAGTGGATGTCACCTTCAAATTCCATTCCAGGAACAAAAAGCGACTAACAAAGGAGAGGATATATGTATTCCTTCATGTTACCGAAACATGCGGACAAATGCGGACACGAATCACAGAACACCTATAAGCTTGTTGATCGAATCAGTCTTCACTCAACAGGCATATTGGCATAGATCAGCTTCATCAGTCAATAATGAACAAATCCCCAGAATTAGAGTTCAAATTCTAAAGCAGCTAAACAGTCGACACCAATGGGGGATTAATTCAACGATTAGAAAGCTTCTAAGGACAGTCTACCACATAAGAGACAGTGATATCATTCATGGAGAATTCTAAGAGTGATTCACTTTACAATAGAGTAGACGATGAATGGTTATTGGCTAAAAACAAAACAAAAGTTTTGCAATAAAATCATCAAGCTCAGAGAAAACCACCAAGCCTAAAACATCCATAATGACTGGAAATATTCTCCAGTATTTCAGTATGAGTATTTGGATTAGTTATACCAAGCGTAAAAGTATCAGCAATTATAGTAAGGAAAGTAATATTAGTAGTATACTTAAACTAGTAGGAGCAATATTAGGATTAGTATTGCTAGTAGCTTTAGTATAAGCAGGAAAATTACTAGTGTAACGACAGAAGACAAAGGCCAGGCAACAGATCTTTTATTGAGGAAATCAAGAGGTATTTATAGATCCTCATGTACATTATTATTAGCGTTATTGTTAGCAGGGTGATAACGTATTCTGATTGGTTGTTTTCCTACTGAAGGTTATTCCGTTATCTCTTTGTGGCCGTTACTTATAAAGTTATCCATATATCTGCGAATCGTATTTGCACACGTTAAGTCTGCTGTAATTGGTTGGTGATTTTCTCAAGGTTAGGCTTTGCTCTTGTTTTTTCTCATGACCCCGATTCGGGATGTGAACATTGACGTGAATTGGTGTCTGTCTACCAATTTCAGCAAGCAGACAGCTCTCACCACAATAGTAATAGTTATAATAGTAATGCTGAAATGAGTTAAGACATCTATGCCATTGAAACGATTTTGAGAAGATTCTACTGAGGTAAGTGGAAGAGACGCCTTCTTTTAGATTCTTCTCAATGATGGTGATCAGTATTTGTTGTCCGTCGGGTATCTTCACCATCTCTGTGTAATGCTAGCAACTTCAACCCATAAAATCAGCACTAATACTACTACTGAGACTCCAAAGCATAAAGCGTATCTTTCCCCTTAGAACACAAAGGAGTGAAAAGAAAATGATGACATTAGGACATTGTTGAAGTATCTGTACCAATAAAGAAGGAGTATATTTCAGTCCAATGAGATTCAACATTATTTCAACAGTTGATCTCTTATTCTTTGGTGCGTCGGTGGCACAGCGGTTATGACTCTCGCCTACCATGCACATGGACCGGGGTTCGATCCCTTGGCGACTCACACCTGATATCTATGGTCGGCCTGCAAAATTTGGGCTACCGATATCACATGCTGAAAATTCCATACCTGTACCAAAAAATACGGTGTGGAATCAAGCTGTAATCAAAAGTTTTAAAAACTTATTTCACCAAATCAATAATTCGATACATGCATACATCACTTGTTGGTTTTCATGGATTTGAATGGCTAGAGGTTTGATCACTAGTTGACATCAGTTAGAGAACTACTGGACAGCTGTTTCATCCTAATTTGAGATACTCCATCAGTACACACTCACTGCTAGGGTTCAATTCTAGGACATGCTGATTACAAGCCAAGTTCGGAGACCATTCAGCAACTGGGATCCAATCCAATGAACGAAACAGCTGCCCAGTAAATCCTGAGTTTTCCAGTGGTTCTCTAATTGATGCCAACTCGTGATCAAATCTATTCTATATATTAAAACAGAAGACGTTCAGCGAAGAGACTCTTTTCGACGGCGAATTCATTCATACAGCTATCTGTACAGTCGCATTTACATACAATTATCTCGTGTCTGTGTGTACATGGGGTTTGTCAAGTTTAGATAACTAATCAGGTAATACAAGAATGATTTAATATAGAAAGAAGGTTAATCAGACAGCAACTTAAGGAAGATTGAGTTAGTTAGTAAGTGAGATGATGTGATATGATTGACTAAAATGTTTCAACTTAGGTCAGGATAACAACAGAGATGATAACAGGTAGAGACTAAGTAGAAGTGGGGTAGAGAATAATGCCATTTAAATCAGAACTAAAATTGAGAAAATAAGTTGGATGGCGTAACATGAATGACTAGAAATTGAGTGTTGGTAAATTCAGTAACAGTGGTAGTGAGGTGTAGAAATTAAATCGGGTCGGGAGGGATAGAGAACAGGATAGACGACATCGTAAAAATTCTTTTAACAACTGCCACTGTGCAATTCAGTTCACATTAGAGAACGAGTCTGATTCTCAAATATCCTTTTCTGACGTTCAACTGACAAGACGGAAAGCTTACTAACTTTCACAGTTGGATACCCCTATACACCAAACGAAACCTGATCCGTTCATTCAGCTACAGAGTTCGCAGAATTTGCACCCCGGATAACATAGAAGACGAACTGGACAATCTCAAGAGAATCCTCGACGAGAATTGTTATCCAGAATGATTTGTTGCAAATTCTATGAATCCCAGACCACAAAAGCCGCCAACGCTTAGCGTCCCTCTACATGAACCTTCAATTCAATGGAGATTTATCTGCGGAAACACTGAAAAATCGACGGTCGCGTTCATTTAAGAAAACTTTCTTAGCAGCTGAACTACGATTAACCTTCTCCATGAAACCTATGATTCGTATGAACGTGATAGATAAGCTAGCACTGTTGGTCTCATCGATGTGTATCTACGAATTCACCTCCTTGTGTGAAGCCAGGTATATCGGCCGTACTCAGCGTTCGCTATCCAAACTTATCACCGAACACAGTCATGGTTTTAAAAAGGAGAAAAACGATGTCCTCACAGCTCTATCTTAGAACATCTGATAGATTCCGGACACCAAGCTACACCCCAAACAAACTTCAAAGTCGTCGACAGAATACGAAGCAGTCTTCCTAAAAGTACATGAATCAGACTTCTTAAAACTGCAGAAGCAATGCCAATTCACTTGCTAAGCCCTGAACTCTGCATACAGAAGAAGTTCGTTCAATCACTACACTTGCAATGGACGTAATCTATCTTAATATCCGACAAGTAAATTCTATTTCTTTCTTTCCGTCTCTTCATTAGTACTATTTCGTCTTTTCATTTGTAATATTTTAAATTTTCAACTCTCCTGTTCTCTACCCCTCACACTATTTAATTTCGACACCTCATTGCCAGTGTTACTGACTTGAACAACACTCAATTTCTAGTCATTCATGTTACGCCATCCAACTTATTTTCTCAATTTTAGTTCTAATTTAAATGGTATTATTCTCTACCCCACTTCTACTTAGTCTCTACCTGTTATCATCTCTGTTGTTATCCTGACCTAAGTTGAAACATTTTAGTCAATCATATCACATCATCTCACTTACTAACTAACTCAATCTTCCTTAAGTTGCTGTCTGATTAACCTTGTTTCTATATTAGATCATTCTTGTATTGCCTGATTAATTATCTAAACTTGACAAACCTCATGTACACACACACACAAATTATCATATATAAATGCGATTGTACAACTAGCTATGTGAATGAATTCGCCATCGAAAAGAGTCTCTTCGCTGAACGTCTTCTCTTTTTCATATGACTCAATGGAGATTTTTATTCTATGTATGACGTTATTTCTTTTACCACTTGATATTTAACTGTGATTACAACCACGAACATATTGATTGCATTTTTTACTACTTTTATTATTATTTTATGTATTCATACACTCACTTCACTGAATATTGTGTTCTTACTCATAAGTAGTCAAACTGCGTATACATAATTTCAGTGACATAAAAAGTTTTCTTAATCAATTTTAGATTTTCTCGTCGATTGATTGGACCGAAGTGCTCGGTGTCGGGTTGACCTATCTGTCAGTTTCTTGTGCAGGTGTAATTATAAGTTAATTAGTGGATGGTGACTAGCAGTGGAATCCAGGATAACGCACATTTCGTTCTATTTGGGATTCGCCATCTGGATGTACCTGCATTCCCCAGTGAGTCAGTAATGATGTACTCAGTGAGGCTCGAACCCATTGCCCATAGTTTCAAACACCAAAGCGTTATCCACTAGACCACTTGCGCCACGATAACCAACATGTCAACCTCAGGCCGAGCACATTGATCCAATCAATCGACGGGAAAAACTAAAATTGAATTAAATAATTACTAAGACTCGTTGAACAAGAGGCAGTGGCTCTCATGGCCCAAGTGGTCTAGTGGATAACATCCTGGCGTTTGAAACTGTAGGCTCTGGGTTCGAGCCTCAGTGAAAACACAACCACTGACTCACTGGGAAATGCAGGTACAGCCAGATGACGAGTCGTAAATAGGAAGAAATGCGTACATCTTGGAATCCACTGCTAGTCACCATCCACCAATCAACTTCTAAAAACTTACTCTCTTAGATAGAAAAAATTTTTTAATGATTTTAAATTGTGAAAATGATAATTATGTCTACGAAATTCCAAGTTTACCACCGACTGATATCAGTCAGAGAACCATTGAAAATCACCACAGAGTACTGAACAGGTGTTTCGTCATACTTTGGGACTCATTGGAAGAACGCGATCGCCTGGTTTACAGCCCAGGACCTGTGGGTTACAAGGCAAGCTTTTAGACCATTCAGCCACTGGGACATGCCCTACTCAGTGGCCAACCAATGAATTCCAACTTCTACCAATTCGTGATTTTAGCTCTACAACAAACCACTAGCCAACTTTTGAAGATTAATTTGATGCTCGCTAATCACTGGTTACGGGACTTAATTTCCGGGATTTCTAGTGAGAACTCATGAACATAGGGGGCCATCCTATCGGCAGTCTGGGTGGATACTTGCAGATGACACTGGTTGGGGCCACTTGCGCTATGATCACGAACTGGTGGAGGTTAAAATTCATTGGCTGTCTATTGAACCGGGAGGGTCTCTTTGGCGGAATGGTCTACGAGCTAGCTAGCCTTGTACCCAGAAGGTCTTGAGTTCGAGACCCCTTTGGTGGGTGTGTGCTGCTGAAGAGTCCTAAACTAGGCTGACCAAAACAGCTACATGTCCAGTACTCTGTGGTGGTTTTCAATGGTCATCTGATTGATATTGGTTCGTGTTAAACTTGAAAAACAAATCGAATGTCTACAAATCAACCCTTGAAAAGTCTATGGAAGCTGTCAGTTGACTGTTTACTTTGTTTTTTATTATTATTATTGTTTCCTTTAATTCCTAGAGGAACATAGGGCTTCAGCCGTGCGTCTGCATGGCGTTCGGTTCTCTGCTAGAGTCTTCACCTGGCTCCAAGTCTGTCCACACACCTTCATCTCCTCTTCACATGACCTCCTCCATGTCACTCTTGCACTGACGACCAACTCGCCGCTTCCCTTTCGGGTTCCACTCGAGCAATGGCTTGTCGAGTGATGTCACTTGATGGTTTGTTTCCTCAGAGTATGGCCAATCCAATCCATCTCCATTTTTTCCTGCCTATTTGTTTCGCAATCGGTTCCTGCTAGGTTGGTTCGCTCATTGCCAGAGATCTCTGTTGCTGATCTTTCTGGCCGGCCATCTGATCTTGAGTGAAGTATTGAGCTAAGACAACTGATAATGAAGGTCTGTAGTTTGTTTGAGATGCTCTTTGTGACGTGCTGGCCAAGTTTCTGATCCGTGTAGTAGCATTGACTGACTTCACATTGGAGTTGAAAATTCGGATCTCATTTTTCATGCTGAGTGTTGTTGACCTCCACACAGACTTGAGAGTAGTGAAAGCTTGTCTTGCTTTTCCGATTCTTGCTTTGATATCCTCGTCAGTTCCGTCTTCCTGTAGTTGAAACGATGCTTCCTAGGTAGGTAGGTAAAAGAGGTTGTTTCTTTCAGGTTCCTCCCATTTATGCTGATCGTTGTCTGTTATTGTTGTTCTTGTCCAGGAATCTTCATCACCTACCTCTGTTTTCTCTATATTCACCTGAGGTTTCTCCTATCTCTGATGCTTCTTCTGCCAACTTGTTGTTTTTTATAGTGAAAGTTTTTAATCTATATTTACACTACCCTGTTAATACCACAAAATGGTTTTACGTTTCATATTTTTCAGTCTAAACAAAAAAAATATTTCCATAGATGAAAACTCGTCATGAGATCAAGAATGTACATGAATGCATACACACACTCAACTGTTTCATCGTATAAATAGTTAAATAAAAACAACAAAAGAAGTGAACAACCTTCATGGTTAGTATAACTGATTCCAAATGAAATATAAGATTATTTGACCTACCATGCATTGAAATAGTTTATAATTAATAATTAAGTGATATTTTGAGCACAGCTTATTGCTGCTCAACAACAAAATTCGGATTTTCAATACAAACGTCAAGTCATTTCTTCTACACGAATTAGAAACTTGGCAGGTTACAAAGAATATTTCCAACAGGTTGCAAACCTTTATCAACAACTGTCTTCGCTGGCTCTATACTGAAGATCAGATGGCCGGAAAGAATCACCAACAAGAAACTATGGGAACAAACAAACGAAACAAGAACCAATCGCTCAACAAATATGCAGGAGAAAGTGGAGATGGATTGGACACTCGCTGAGGAGGCTGCTGGGTGACATCGCGCTTCAGGCCATCGCTCGAGTGGAAACCGAAAAGGAAGCGGCGAGGGGGACGGCGAAGGGTGATATGGAGGAGATCGTGTGAAGAGGAGTTGAAACAGTATGGAATAACATGGATGCATGTGAAAATTACAGCAGAAGACAGAAACAAGTGGAGACGTGTAGTTGAAGCTCTATGTTCCACTAGGAACCCAAAGGTTATTTATTACGTGACTGTGAAATCGGTTGCATAATTTAAACAGATAAATAGGAGGTCAGTGAGATTATTAGAAGGTGGGAATTTAGCTACAGCTGGATTGATTGACCCTGCCAAGTTGAATAAGCTAGAAATAAATAGCTCGACCATTGAACTGCATTCACATTCATGTAATCACAAAATCGGGTGGGGCAGGGTGAAAGTTTCAAAAAGTAGTGAAGTTGGTTGGAGAGAGTGTGTGAAGTTAATCAATTAATTTTTGTTCATCAAATTAACAGCAAATGCGTGCAGTCGTTATAGTATATGGAAAGCTGCAATACAAATACAGGAGAGGGTAAGATGAGGTGAAACAGGTCAGGAGGTCGTATGAATGCATCAATATTGTTGTGAGCCCATAAACTGCAGTCAAAACATCAACCACTTATCAGGTGTGTGTTATATCGAGGAAGCTTATGTAATACAGAATCACATTCTACCACGCTGTCGAAATTTTACTCCTAAATAAACCAGAGTCAATGAAACACAGTATATTGTTATTATTATTATTAATTCCTTCACGTTCCCAGTGATACATAGGGTGTCGAGCCGGAGGCTTGAAGTTTCTTTAGCAGTGTTTAGTTTTTTTTTTACAGGATGGGGTTGCTAGCCACATGCCCAACCTTTCCTCTTCACCAGCATTATTTCTGCCTTAGTGAGGTAAAGGAGTGAGTATGTGGCCGGAGATTGAACCCCAGATCATGTGCATAGTCGGCGAGCGTCCTAATCGCCGTGCCACCGACACAAACAGTGGATTATTATCATTCCCTTGGGTTCTGAGTGAAACATATGGCCTCAACAACACACATGCACTTCACTCTATTTTCTGCCATTCTTTTCAGCTACCTCCACGATTGCTCATGATCTCTCATCTCCTCCTTCCCCCAATGACACACGATCTCCTCCATGTCACCCTAGCACTGAAGACCCACTCATCGCTTCCCATTGGGATTCCACTCAAGAAATGGCCTGCACTGCTCGCGATGTCATTCGATAGCCTTCTCAGCGTATGCCCAATCCACCTTCATTTTATCCTACATGTTTGTTAAGCGATCAGACCTCGCCACTTGGTTTGTTCCCAGTCAGAGCTTCCTGTTGCTAATTCTCTCTGGCCGCCCACCTGGCTATTTGGTCTTCAGTATGGAGCCAACCAGCGAAGTGGGCAGCTGTTGATAAAAGTCTGCAGTGGCCTGTTAAGAATTCTTTTTGTTATGCAGGCGTCAAGTTTCTGACCCATATAGAAGAACTGACTGACTGACTTCATATTTGTGTTGAACAGAATCCATATCTTGTTGTTTATGCTAGCTGAGTGAGAGAAGATTACCAGACTGGTTTCACTTTGATGAAGGTGTATCTTGCCTTTCCAATTATGGCTAGCTTTCACATATTCATCCATGCTGTGGCCTGTGGTTGAAACGATGTTTCCTAGATAACTGATGGAAGTAACCTCCGTCAATTTTTTCCCGTTGATGGTGATTGGTGCCGGCTGTTGTTGATGTTGGTTGGTTGGTTATCTTCATGACGTGCATCTTCTCTATTTCCATTGATATAAGAATAAAACTTGGGCACTGTGGTAGAGTGTAATTCCATTATGGGTAAATTTTTATTTTGATAGAGTCTCACAGTGTTATGCAGTAATATTTACTGATGACGTTTCGAGCACAAACTATTGCTCATAATCATATCTCTATTTCCATCTGGAGTCCTGTCTTCGCCGTTTGCTCCTTCTCACACTCTGTTGGTTTTTGCCTGCCTCCCTGCAAGTCTTCAGGTTTGTATGACAATAAACATAACTCGTACATGCGCGAAACCAGGATCTTCTAGAGTCTTCTTATAGGTCAGTGCAGAGTATTCCTGCCTTCTCACTCCCTGTGCACAGTCTGACGCATAGTCGAGTCCACCACAATTAAGAATATCATCAGTTATCATAGGTAGCCAGCCTTGTCTTCCTCCGGATAGCTAACATCAGTCAATTTTTTCATCACTTTAATAAATTCCAGTCTACAGCTGATTCAGAGATACGTACAAATGAGGTGGAAAGCAGACTACAGAACCCCCCCCCACTCACTCCCTCCATTGGTCATTGCATCAAACATCTAAAAGGAATATTTAGAAGAAATCAAAAAATATCTGATTGAGTAAGAATAAAATAATGACGTGCTTTGATACTTTCTCTTCTAGCTTCGTTATTCCCTCCCTGAAAAAAATTACTCAATTTACATTGATCGGTCACTAGAGAGTAGCCAGTGTCATGCATGTCTAGTCCTTGGTGCTAAACTTGACTGAGTCTACAATATGATCACCAGGCTAGATGATTTGTCATCACAATGCAGTTAGTAGTAGGAAGCACCATCTCTCTGTGTTTCTTGATGGTCGCCAGTAGGGTATTTCTACAAACAACAGGCATGAAAATTAGTTCAGACAGAGCTTCCTGTTAAAGGCCTCCAAACATCTAAGACAAATTACTAAACTTGAACAAAGCAAGAACAACAACTGTACCAGGATAATATGAGCTCATCTTTTATTATTTCGAGGATTTTCTCAACTGGTTACAACCTGAACGATGAAAAATATGAATTACATTACATTAAAGATCTGAACATAATTTTCCACGATCATAAGGAGTAATTGGTAGGAAGTAAAAGTAACATTAGTCCGGAATGATTTAACTAGTTAAGAGTTACAAACACTGACTATTTATAGAATAATTCAAATGAACTGTGATCAATATTTGACAGTTTATAAATATTTATAGAATAATTAGGCTTGGACACAAAAGCAAGCTGTTGTATATATATACATATATATATATATATATTTGTTGTCACCAGGGCAGTGCAAGATTCACCACTGTCTCTTTCTGCGTACATAGATTTGGTTTAAGTCGTCTGATAAACACATACAAGCTTGGTGGCTGGATATGTTCTTTTCAGGGCAGCGTTCAGTCTGCATCTTATTCTACTGGCAGTATCATCACCTTTGAATGCAAGCTGCAGAAAGATAGGCCTTTTCTCTACTGTGCTGCTTTTCACTTTTTCAGCATGACGTCTCCTATACTTGTCGATGAACTTTTGTGGGTAACCGTTGTCACGTACAATGTACAATGTTTCCACTGTTTAAAAATAGGATGAAAACATCTGTATTTTATATGGAATGGTGATTTTGGATCTGTTCGGTTGATCGTGACAAGAACTGAATTCTGTGGCAATTTGACAAACTTCAGTTATATGATCTTGCATTCCACTGAAACTGACACCAACCAATCATCATTCAGAAAGTCAAATCTTTATTTATTTACACGAGGTTTGCCTCAGAAAAAAACATTCTTGAAGTATTCATTTAAGAAGTTAATATACTATCACAGACGGAGAACTTCACTCTTGCAAACATCAATTAACAAACAGCTAATCTAATGCTCCATGAATTTCCAAAGTTCCTCAACCTTATATCACTTCGATTGTTTGAAGGATTTCATCATAAGCTGACATCAGTTAGAGAACCATTGGAAACCCACCTGAGAGCACTGGATAGCCGTCTCGTCAGCCTAGTTTGGGACTCTTCAGTGTTATTCACACACCTACGGGGTTCTAACCCAGGAAGTTCTGGTTACAAGGCGAGTGATCTCGTAGACCATTCATCTGCCACTGGAACCTGATCCTATGTATCCAATGGCAAGTCCATGTATTCCAGCTTCTGCCATTTCACAAAATAGCGCGACCACTTCGCAATGACTTCTACGATAAATAACTGTCCTCACTTTCAGACTACTGTACCAAACTGGTCACGGCTTCCCACTGGAACCCAAGGTAACTGCCTTAACAATAACAGTTGCTAGGATGCATCAGCTAAATTTTCAAGTATTGGTTTTATAGGGAACTTTGTTTGATTGTTTGGAGTGACATCAGTCAGAGAGAAGGCCTTCGACAGCGTCGGTCGAGAGATGCTTTGGCAAATAATTCGCGACTACGGTGTGCCACCGACAATTATACATCTCATCCAACAGTTGTACGACAATGCTACTTGCCAAGTAATCCACAACGGGAAACTTACGGAATCCTTCGAAGTGAGGACAGGAGTAAGACAAGCTGGCTGCCTACTATTGCCAATGATTTTCCTGATTGCAGTAGACTGGATAATGCAACAAACAGCGGACAATGAGGAAACAGGAGTAAAATGGACTCACACAAAAAACTTGGAGGATCTAGACTTCGCCGATGATGTATGCCTGATTTCCCACAAACTGGAAGATATGCAAGTGAAAAGTAACAAGTTGGCAGAAGAAGCATCCAGAGAAGATAGGACTTCAGGTGAACATAGGGAGAACAGAGGTGATGAAGATTCCTGGCCAACACCACCAACAGCAGCAACAACGATCAGCACAAATGGAAGGAATCTGAAAGAAACAACCTCTTTAACATACCTGGGAAGCATCGTTTCAAATACAGGCGGAACTGACGAGGCTATCAAAGTAAGAATTGGAAAAGCAAGGCAAGCTTTCACTACTCTCAAGTCTGTGTGGAGGTCAACAGCACTCAGCATCAAAAATGAGATCCGGATTTTCAACTCCAATGTGAAGTCAGTGCTACTTACCGATACGGATCAGAGACTTGGCCAGCGCGTCATAAAGAGCATCTCAAACAAACTACAGACCTTCATTAATAGTTGTCTTCGCTCAATACTTCGCTCAAGATCAGATGGCCAGAAAAGATCTGCAACAGGGATCTCTGGCAATGAGCGAACCAACCCAGCAGGGACAGATTGTGAAACAAATAGACAGGAAGAAATGGAGATGGATTGGCTAGTCATACTCTGAGGAAACCATCAAGTGACATCACTCGACAAGCCATTGCTCGAGTGGAACCTGAAAGAGAAGCGGTGAGTTGGTCGTCAGTGCAAGGGTGACTTGTAGGAGGTCATGTGAAGAGGAGATGGAAACGTGTGGGCAGACATGGAGGCAGGTGAAGACTCTATGAGAGAACCGAACGCAATGGAGACGCATGGCTCAATCCCTATGTTCCTCTAGGAATTAATGGAAACAATAATAGTTAATAATACAATCAGAGAACCCTTGTAAAACCACTGGGGACTACTGGACAGCCAGCTTTTCGTCACCCTAATTGAGGATAATCCATCAGCATGCACCCACCCATCCTACAATCAATCAAATAAAATTCCTACAAAACAAATACCTGAAAATTATATCACTTCATAATGATAGCCAATTTCAAGGTGGATCAAATCCTCAGAAATGAAGTCTTACATTGAAGCTTTCCTGAAATGTAAACACCTCTCTCCAAAATATATTACAAAGGGTATACTTCTTGTGGGAAACATTCAGTCAAAATTGTTTACTCACATAACAATCCTGTCGCGTGTTATAGCGCCAATCTGTCAGTTAAATACCATCTCACTTTCTTTGCATCTAAGATTAAAACATGTACAATGTCATATGACTTCATAATTAACACATCATTCAGGCATAACCATTAAGGCTGAAAATCTAATGTGAGCCACTCACACACTCAATGATTGATAAACTGTATTTTATAAAACACAAAATAATTGCGCAAAGAATATCCCCTTTTCGATAAATTCCTCTTGTGGCTCTACAATTATATAGACATATGTTTATATATACACAGAATATTCTAGAATAGAAGTGCTTTTTTAAGTATTATCGATGGAATTACAGTTCATTAAAGATGCTTAAATAATAATAATAATAAAGATATAGTAGCAAATAGAATATCAAATAAAATTAGGGAGATTTCCACAAAAATTCATGATCATTCGAACCTAGATGGCCAGCGGGGTAAGCATGGTGTCTGAACTAGCTTCTTTTGGACACATAAATTAGGCTTCTTAATGTGGATCCAAACGGCCAGTCTCAGCAATATTTATTATACGAACTCTTAAGGTGAAATTGAGATTTGTTGGTATGCGGTAAATGACTTTGAAAGTTGCCTCGTTAACATCAATCTTGTGTTCTATATCCATAAGATGAGATAGAATAGCGCTTCGAATAGATTTCGTTTTTCCTTTACTTAAGAACACAGGGTGATGTTCCGAACATCACCCTTAAGAGTTCGTCTACTACATATTGCTGATATATATATATATATATATATATATATATATATATATATGGAATATATATAGAATATATATATATATATGGAATAATTCATCAGATATGTAGATGTTGGGAAGGGAGAACATATTCCAGCTGCATGGTTTTACAAGGAAGGAAGGAAGTGTGTGCGACTTCTGTCACTCTGCCAACCATGACCATGATTTTAAGATCATTTACCGAATCCATGCCAACTTGCAACGTTTTCTTTATCGTAAACTTGTAAAGACAATGGAGGCCTTGGCGATTCATGACTTTAAGCGAGACCTTTGTGTACAAAAGAAGTATGTACACTGCCTACTTCTGCCTTGGTTGTAAAGGGATAGACATTTATTTTGTTTATTTAGTTAATCTATGAACCTTTCTCTTATTACTATTATTATTATTACTATTCTCTTTCTGAATTGTTTCCGCTTGTCCCACTTGTCATTCTAAATTCAAAATTACTAATTTTTTTATTTTTACAATACTGAATTCTATCTTATTAAATTTCACACCACGACATGCAACGCCGTGTATTAGCCTTGCTAACCCTACAAGTATGCACCCCTTCCCGACATCTATACATCTTATGAATTATTCTATAAATGACATTAATTGTTTTGCCACTTCGCATTTAACTATGATTATAATCGCAAATATTTTAATTGCATTTCATACTATTATTATTATTATTTCATGTATTCACACCTTTGATTACGTTCCCCCGCCTGATATAATTATTTAAAAACCCTATATATACTATTGTACAGCTTGATGATAAAAATATTTTTGACAGTTTTAGCCTACTTTAATTTTATTTAAGTAGACAAGTTCCCTTAGCCTGTTTTTACTTTTGAATTGCTACTCATTATATCTCAATTGAACGAATGAGATTTTTAAGTGTATAGCGTTCAATAAGAAGATCTACATTGGAGTTACTTGAAGTTTTTACAAACTTTATATCAATGGCATCCAATAAAACGGGGGGAGTAATACTATATCATACATTGGTGTCATTTTACAATTAACATTCTCCACATTCTCTAGCAGACAAGTAATCCAGTCTAACGTTAAGGATGATAAGCCACCGCTTTTGACTACCTCAATATGGATTTATCAGTTTACTTATCTGCTCGTGTGGAGCAAAGTATACACCTGCCTTATGCAGCGTCAAGTCAGCAAATGTATTCTACAACACTGTCTAACTTGACTAGCCAGAAGAGAAGAGAAGAGAAGATTACTAGCAGCACCAAACTCGAATACCTTGTCAGCTTAGGACATTGATCGCCACCAATTGCATGAATGCTTCACATGGCTGCACAGACTCCCTCAATATCGTAATAAAGGATGTCGAGTACTTCATCTTCATATAAAGCTGAATCATTGGCTATTCGGGATCTAAAATCAGACCTCTGCATTAAAAAGCACTGCATATATTCACTCGCTTTACCGTGGCCAGAGTAATTTTCCAACAGTGTTTTTGCTTCATTTTATTATGTAACTTTACTATTATTATTATTATTCCTATCATCCCTATTTTATTGTCACTCTATTACTGTTTATTAATAACGTTTAATAGCGTTTTCATACAGATTTTATAAAAACACTTTATCGTCTTTCCACTAGTTTTTTGTCCACCCCAAAAAATTATACTGACTAGTCATTCTCCCACACTTACTAACTGATGCCAACTTCTCCTCCCCTCTTCTAATTTCCAGCTAGTCATCCCCTTCTAGATTACACCCTATATTGCCTAATACACGTTTCGTGGACAAATTTCAAAGGTATCTGATTGGTATTGTGAATTCTTTGTTATATATAATTCTTATTGTACAGCAGCTTATGAAAATGAATCTTCGGAAAGTGAAAATTTTCTTCTCTGTTTACGCCTTTTTCCAATTAATAAGTTATAGAATTCTAACCCAGTAGTAGAGTACTCAACGAACTGTAACAAATTGTAACCTGATTGTCTTCGGCTTGATAGCCAATAGGCTCATAGGTGCCCCCCTCATTTGAATAGTTTTGTAAAAGATCAAAACAGTTGTCCAGTTCTCCCTACTGGTCTTCCAGTGGTTCTCTAATCAATGTCAGCTCGTGAAGAAATCGAATCAACTCCCTCCAAACCAACACTAGATTGCTCACTCATTGTCAACTTTCACTAGCGTGTATAAGCTACGACTGAAGATGTTATGATCACTGCGTTAATCCGGCTCACAAATCAATTCCCGTAGGAAGGTCATATATATAATGACTAATTAATCAGAATGCGACTTCGGCTGGGAAAGTAACCCATGTCATTTGCTTAGTCTTTAACAGTGTTACCTTAGGGAATAAAAAGACAGTTGCAGCGATGAAAATTTTCTTTTCGACGAAGTCATCATCTAGGCTGTACATTCGTGTATTTATATCAAATGGATGGGAAAGTTTCAGAATAATTTCCGGTTAGGGGTCAAGTTAATAAAAATTACAATTGGGAATTAGAATGCCATAATAAACAGGGGGATGGATAAAACTCAAACAAAGTAGCATAATAAATAAGAAGATTGACATTGTGCAATTGGGGGTTAGAAATGTAGGAATAACAAAATATACAGGATGTTTGGATAAAAAACTAATGTGATGAATAATTGTTTATGCAATCAGGGATTAAATATGTAGAAATAGTAAAATGACAAAATAAACAGGAAGTGTGGGTATGAAAATATGGTAGTGTTGACAGGGATTAAGAAAAACTTAAAATAACATGAATGAACGGGGAGTTTGGATAAGAAAGGCGATGGGATGGTCATTATGAAAAAATTTACCTGTTTATGATGGCCATGGCAGGGGGAGGGGTTGAACGTATTTCTTTTGGATACAAAGAGTGGGTTTGAGTTTTTGGATAGCTAACGCCTCAGCGATGCCCAAATGTCTTGATTTCACTCCCTTTGACAGGTCTGACTGAATCTTGTATATTACTTTGAAGGATTTTTCGAAAGGCGCTGAATGTCCTGAGTTGACGAGATGTTCTGTCACTGAACTGTATACACGTTTTTGCTCTCCTTTTGCCAGCCAGGCTGGGTAGTGTTCGCGAGCGCGTTTACCCTACTGACTGGAATTGCGTCGATTAAATTTTGCCATAGATATTCACCAAACTAGGCGACTTACAGTTACACTGAATTGATGTTGAATGACTGGAGGAAGTTGGTAGGAAGTCGGGAACTCTGAAACTCTTCAGCGCTTTTTATATAACGAAGAAAGCAATCAATAATCGTGTGTGTGTGTATGAATGGATGTGTGCCTAGTTGACATCGTTTACTCTCAATGTAACATTGGACATTGAATACGTTATGGTGATTTAAACGAAACATTTATAACGATAAATAGATAGATGAATGAATAAACAAATAAATAACAACTTGTGTTCATACATTAGTGAACTTGTTTTTAAAAGAGTATAATTACTGTAATTAATTTTATTTTACGATATATCCATACATCATTTATGTGATATATGTCACATGTTGGCTATTATAAATTTAACAGTTTTCCTTTTTGAAAAATAATGTTTATTTTTATTTTCTTTATTATTACTTTTTTCTTCTTGCGATTAATGTACCTAAACATGTGCATTTTTTAGTATTTTTAATATATGTATGCGTTGAAGTTTCTGTAGCAATTTGGTTAAGTTTTGGGGTGGAGTTGCTAGCACAACGCCCCAACGCTCCCTCTTTATCCGGACTTGGGACCGGCTAGAAAACTAGCCAGCTAGCAATCTATGCAGTAACTTCCAGCGCCAATCACCATCAACGGGAGGGATTTGAAAGAAGTTACTTCATTCACTAATCTAGAGAGCATTGTCTCAACTACACGAGGAACGGACGAAGATGTCAAATCGAGGATCGGGAAGGCGAGAAACACATTCATCAATCTGAAACCAATCTGGAAATCTTAGTCACTCTGCATCAACAACAAAATTCGGATTTTCAATACAAACGTCAAGTCAATTTTGCTTTACGGATCAGAAACTTGGCGGGTCACCAAGAATATTTTCAACAGCCTGTTGCAGACCTTTATCAACAACTGTCCTCGCTGGCTCTATACTGAAGATCAGATGTCCGGAAATAATCACCAACAAGAAACTATGGGAACAAACAAACAAAACAAGAACCAATCGCCCAACAAATATGCAGGCGAAAGTGGAGATGGATTGGACACTCGCTGAGGAGGCCGTTGAGTGACATCGCGCGTCAGGCCATCGCTCGAGTGGAACATGAAAGGGAAGCGGCTAGTGGGACGTCAGTGCAAGGGTGACATTTGGATTTTACGTGTGGATGATTTATGTCTAATGTCACAGATATTCGAAGAATTACTGGCGAAAACCGACAAGCCAACGAAGACAGGACTCCAGGTGATAAAGATAAACAACCACCACTACCAATAGCAACAACAACCAGTACCAATCACTATCAACGGGAGAGATTTGATAGAGGTTACTTTCTTCACTTATCTAGGAAGCATCGTCTCAACTGCAGGCAACAGAATCGATGAAGTAGGCAGCTGCTAATCAAAAGGTTGGTACTGGCCTGTTAGCGATGCTGCACGTCACACACTCACGTGCCAATTTTCTGACCCATAAAGAAGAACTGACTGACTGACTGATTGCCGAAACATTGGTGTTGAAAATCCGAATTTTGTTGTTTATGTTGAGGCGGAGTGCAGAAGATTTCCAAACCGATTTGAGATTGATGAAGCTCTGTCCAGCCTTTCCCATCCTGGGTGGTTTTCACATCCCCATCAATGCCGACTGCCTGTAGTTGAAAAAGATGCTGACTAGCTAAAAAAACTGAGGGCGGTGACCTCTTTCAGGCTTCAGACTTTTTCATTCAGACGTCTATAAAACACAAAATAAACGAGCAAAGAATATTCTTTTCCATTCGCAGCGCTATTCTGACTCATCTTGTGGATACAGAATACAAGATTGATGTTAACCATGCGTTCAGGGTAATTTACCGCATACCTACGAACCTCAATTTCGCCTTAAGAGCTCGACTACTAAATATTACTGAAGCTGTGAGGATCCATATTAAGAAGCCTAATTTATGTGTCCAAAAGAAATTAGTCCAAACATTATCCTTACTTGGCCATGTAGGTTTGAATGATCCTCAATTTTTTGTGGAAATCTCCCTAATTTTAGTGGATATTCTATTCGCTATTATATCTTTATTATTATTATAATTTAATCATCTTTATCATTATTATTGTTCCCTTGAGTTCCTCGTGGAATATACGGCTTCAACTACACGTCTCCACTTCCTTCTGTCTTCTGCTGTACCTTTCACCTGCATCCATGTTAGTTCATGCTGTTTCAACTCCTCTTCACACGACCTCCTCCATGTCACCCTTCAATGTCCCACTCGTCGCTTCTTTATCGGGTTCCACTCGAGCATTGGCCTGATGCGCGATGTCACCCAGCGGCCTCCTCAGGGAGTATCCAATCCATCTCCACTTTCTTCTGCATATTTGTTGAGCGATTGCTTCTTGTTTCGTTTGTTCCCATAGTTTCTTGTTGGTGATTCTTTCCGGCGGCCATCTGATCTTCAGTATAGAGCCAGCGAAGACAGTTGTTGTTGATGAAGGTCTGCAACAGGCTGTTGGAAATATTCTTTGCGACCCACCAAGTTTCTGATCCATACGTATAGAAGAACTGACTGACTTGACGTTTGTATTGAAAATCCGAATTTTGTTGTTGATGTTGAGGAGTGACGAAGATTTCAAGATTAGTTTCAGTTTGATGAATGTGTTTCTCACCTTCCCAATTCTCGATATGACATCCTCGTCCGTTCCTTCTGTAGTTGAGACAAGGCTCCCTAGATAAGTGAAAGGAGTAACCTCTTTGAAATCCCTCCGGTTGATGGTGATTGGTGCTGGATGTTGCTGTTGTTGTTGTTGTTGGTTGGTTATTTCCATAACCTCCGTCTTGTCTATGTTCACCTGGAGGCCTGTCTTCACCGGCTTCTTCTTCGACCAGTTTGTCGGTTTTCGCTTGTCAGTCTTCGATTTTGTGTGACATCAAACATAAACCATCCGCGAAATCCAGCATCTTTAATGAACTGTAATTCCATTGATCTTACTTTAGAAATCGATTTATTTAAAGAAACACTAATATTGTTTTTGACTACTAATTTAGAATGTTCTATGTATATAAGCATATGTCTTTATAATTGTAGAGCCAGAAGAGGAATATATCGAAAGGGGGATATTCTTTGCTCAATTATTTTATGTTCAGACTTTTTGTCCAGTGCTTTGAAATTCCTGCAGCGATTGGAGGGATTTTCTGCAGTAAGATCGATAGCCCCACACACTCAACCTTCTGTCTTTTCCAGGGCCTAGGATCGGCTAGAAAACTAGAGATGTAGTTAACTAGGCGTGAACAGTACTCATTAGTGTAATACTTATCTCAGCTAAAATCTACTTCATTTTGTTCTTAGCGTAAGCCATCGATTAAAGGTAATCAGTACGTTTGTTTGTTGTCAGGTAAATGTCATCTCTATAGGTTAAACAGCTAGAGTGAAGAATAGACACCATGACCAAGTGACCTTGAACCAACCAATCAAATCACTTGACATTACAAATGGATACTTTTCATAATCTTCGTTGCACATTTCACTGTTACCTTAATCATAACCCCATCTTAAAGTCACACTGACCTTAACCTTGATTCAGGATGAAACTTGCGATGAAGATTATGAGAAACATCCGTTTGTAATGCCGAACGATCTGATTGGCTGGTTTAAGGTCGTTTGACCTTGGTATCGTTTTCGGTAAAATTTTGTATTCAGTGAAACATACAGGCACTTAAAATATAAATCGCTCATTAAAATTAATAAGTTGTGGGAGGGAGCTTAAGTAGGTGTGTTGGTCTAATCCCTCAGATTATACACCTGATACAGAGCTAGTTCAACTTAGCTCTTAGAATATAACTCCATTATGGATAAAATTTTATTTCGCTAAATCAGTGTGAAATATTAATTGATGAAGTTTCGAGCACAAACTATTGCTGCTCATAATCTCATATCAAGTTACTCACTCACACAACTTTTTCCTTTCATTTATATACATGAGTGGAATTGATGATTAGACATTTGAATAAAAATCAATATGAGATAATGTACATTCAGAAATAATAATATGAGTGTTATCAATCAAGCACAATCAGATGGGAAATAAGACGAGTTTTTATATTCAAAATATGCAACTTGTTAGAATGTTGTGGTGTACGTGAATTGAAATAGAATTTTAAGATTATTTATTATCCTCCTCTGATTTGACTGACTGACTGGTGGTAATAATATATTCCATATCTGTGGTATTTGCGTTGAGTCATTTCTGTTGCACGTGCTGGGGGTGTAGACTCGATGAATCAGGATTCAGTAATCAACCTTTCTCTGTTTCCAACTACCTATATTACTTTCTAGAATTTTGACGCTGTCCCACCTCCCTATTGTGTGGTTGTGTGTTAATACATGCAGTGCAGTGCAATTGCTTACCTTAGCTAAATTCTTATGTTCTGACAATTTGACTACCCCTAACCTACGTGCTTCACCTATGTAGTTGACCACAACTCACAATCATTGCAAGGTATTTTGTAAATTGTATTATTTTGTCTAACTGGGTTAACCCACAGGGTCCTTTAACCTACAGAGCTTGTCCTGCCTGCCTGAGTGAGTTTGTAGGTTTGAATGCCACCATCCTAATTCCTGCTTTATTAAGAATCCTGCGTAGGGAGGGTCTCAGATGTCCCCTCCTTATATGGTATAACAGTAGATGACTTATATTCTCTCTCTTATTTATGTTATCATTATTAGTTTCCCCTATGAATGCTAAGATGAGACGACACACAGATCAATGTTTCAGTGATAGACTATCCCACAGACGACAGAGGTGTTGTGTAGTCAGTAATCTCAACCAATGCAACACTATACCTTTTCTAGCTCATAATAAGGTAAGAATCAAATAGAAAGCTGGAGCGTGAGACAAACAACTCCATCCCGTAAACCGTCGCTAGTGTAACTTCAAAGCTAGAGCTTGAAGCCTCGTGTTCCACCGAGAACACAAGGAATTACTTGGATTTCAAAGACAGAAATACCCTACCACATGTTTGTTTCTTTAGTAAACAGACATTTTTAAACACTATCGATCGATATGGAGAGTGTTACTACCCTATTCATGTATACATATTTGCGCCTGAATAATATGTCTGACATTTAGGCCATTTATAAATAATTTCTGTCTATTTTCTGTAGTCATCCTTTAATAACGATTGACAGGATAAGCGCGCGAGAGAGAGAGAGAGAAAGGGCGCGCAATGATGTTTGGCTACATCAGAATACAACGGAGAAAAAAAGCTGATGTCCAATATCTAGTTCACCAATAACTCTACACATCTTTTTATATATAGGCTTATCAACACATCGGCCTATACTACACTACACTACACTACGTTATCAGACGAAAATTAACTGTGCAGTTTTGGGGGGAATTAATAACTAACTAGCTAACTAACTAACTAACTAAGTAACCATGGAGAATATGTCAGCTGTCATATAAAGACGGTTTAGTTTCATATCTCATTCAATGTCCAATAACCAGAATATAACAAGGGTCGTTTGTGTGTGTATGCATTCCCCCCCCCGTGTTTGTTGATACACATTTACACACATGCACGCACAAAAAAAATAAATAAGCACTTACCGAATCAATCAATTGACGTAATTCTAAATAAATATTCGTAATTTTCAATCGAGCAGAATTGCCCCATTTATATACATATATTTATATATTTGACATAAATTTAAACTTAAAAAGTACACAGTCTAATTATTATTATTATGATTATTAATAATACTTTTTTTGCCTACATGAATTCATTTTTTTAGCGAGAAAAATACTTTGTTTAAATACATTGAGTGAGATTAAATGTTCAATGCAACCTTGAATCGCGCATTTTTTGAAAATCCAAATTTAAATTGTCATTTAAGGTCGTTTCATCATTGTGATGTAAGGGAGTAAAGTGAATAAAAAATACCATTGACTGATAATTTTTTTTAATTTTTAGAAAAAATTGTTAGAATACTTTTGTTTGTCTCTTATTGATTTTGATATTATTTATAATTGTTGTTTTTGTTGGATATGTGGCTGGATTCAACATAGAACTTGGCACCGAAGTGCAACAGTTCGAGTTGCCACGTTCCAAATAGCACACAAAGGTAGACAAGAAGATGAGAGTGAAGAGAATCAATAGAGTTTTGACAAGTATAAGAGTGAAACAGAATGAGTAATAGTAGAAAGGAATATGAAAGACTACAGAGACTGAATACATCTGCGTAAGCCATTGACAACGATTTTGAGCCATGTCACCTATTGTCTCCAGCCATTGATTCTTAGAGTCCTGAGGGCCCCAACCCGGAAGTCTGCATCTCCCTACCTGACTCAGTTTAACTGTCAGGGATTTCACGGATTGATTGATGCCATGTTTTTGTTTGGCCACCACTTACTCTTTTCCAACCTGCACCTATATCAGCTAGTAATGCGCAGCACGTGACCTAGCCATCTCAATCTAGGGGGTACCTAACCTGTCATATGCTCTGATGGTGTTCTCGTGATTTTTGTTGCCAGATCTGCCTAGGGCGATGGGATAGTACGCGACCTAATGGTTGTGTGCAAGGTTTGAAGAAGGCTGTGTGTTATTTGCATGCGCCTCGCCCTGATAATGTTTGCCCGGCTAGCTCAGTCGGTAGAGCATGAGACTCTTTTGTTGGATATGTGACAGGTGGAATATAAAATAATGGAGAGGATATGAGAATGTAGAGTGGCTGATTGATTTGGAGTGATGTTAAAGCTTAAGTCGCACACACACACACAAAGTGCATCAGTTTAAATGAGTACCACTTACATATGAGCATTCCTGATGCAGTGGGCCACGTATACTAGCATGAAACCATGAAGATGCAATTTTTATATGTATAACTCTGATGCTTGTAGCCTAGATATAACTTTCAGGGCGAAGTTCAGGAAGTGCGTCCAAGAAGTGCAAACGCTCAAATGACCTTGAATGCATGCTAGTGATTGGCTGAAGAAACTTACGATTATTCTAGCGAGAAAATGAACGCTGTTCATCTGCTCAGGTGCAAATTTCACCCAGATTACGTTTTTAAATACTGCGTGGATAGAACGTAATCGCATATGTAGTTGCGGTACATCAATGAGCCTGAAACCGTATTCACAAGTTATTGATGGATATATATTTAGATGTACGGAGTGTAGGAAACGAACGAGTGTTCGTACTGGTAAGTGACACTCCCAGTTAATTGTCTTCTAGGGACTTTCTTTGCAAAATCGAAACTTTCTTCGACGAATATACTGTTTCTTTGCCATTACTGGATTTCGAAGTCTGGAGTGAGGACAACAGCCGCTGTGTAGTGGTTTCAGTTTTGTCGAGATTTAGTATCATGGAAAATGAACAATATTACACAAATGTTGGGAGGAGTCGGTGTTATTGTTTACATCGACGAAACAGTGCTGATAAAGAAGAAATACAATCGTGGTCGTGCTAGAACTAATAAAGTTTGGGTATTGGGAATTTATGACACCCAAATTCAGAAGGGGATAATGGAAGTTATTCCAGACTGCAGTGCCGACACTCTTCTGCCTGTTATTCAAAGGCTCGTTATCCCTGGAGCCATTGTCCACACCGATGAATGGGCTGGATATAACGGCTTATCGGATTTAGGATATATACACAATCGAGTTAACCATTCCGATGATTTCGTCGATCCCAGAACAGGTACTCATACTAATTCAATAGAGGGTTTCTGGGGAAGATTTAAAAATAGAATAAGAGCAATAAACAGCTCTCAAAACCAAGTTGTTTTTAGTCACCTTGATGAATACATTTATATAAATTGGTTTAATTTAAAAACTGACACTCCCCATTATAACTGGGACATATTTTTAACTCATATCAAAGAAAAATACCCTGTTTAATGTGTTTTTTTCATGCTTTTTTATGAAAATATATACGTGATATTTTGTGCAAAAATCATTCATTTTTCTGATTGGTCGACTCAAGGTCACTCGTGCGTCAGCATCCCTAAGGACGCTACTGTAGAACTTAACCACTTTCAGATAACATTTTTTACTGCCACAAACTAGTAAGACTTATTCATTGAAGGGTATTTCTTTCAGGGGTATACTAACTAGAATGAAAAGTATTGAAGTTAGACACAAAGCTCTACTTAAGTGGAACACCGTGTCTGAGGTAGGTGACAGTCAGACGAAATGAACTTCGTCAAATATGCAGATGACCTGTCTGTATCGTTTCCCATTAAGTCTCAGTCAGACTGTTTCAAATTAAATAGCTTCCTGTCGGACATCAGTCGGTGGTCTAAACTAAATGGTCTCATGCTGAATCCCTCAAAATGCCAGACTATTGACTTCTCCCTTATGCATAAACGAGATCTACAAACACTACTAAGTACTCATGAAGCCTGTTGCATTGAGGGAACTAAAATTGAAACTAAGTTTAATGCAAAATACCTCGGTCTAGTTCTGTCTTTCGACCTTACTTGGACATCTTATGTCCTAACGATTTCTAAGAAAGTGTTCTGTCTTACCTACTACATTAAGAAACTCAGACAATCTGGAATCACTCAACCTCTACTTTCACAATTTGTCAACTCTTGTATCTTACCTATTCTACTTTACTGCTCCCCGTTAGTCTTTCCTGGGCCTCCGGAAAATGACTATACCATCCTGAGAAGGATGTTGAAGGTAGTTAGTAGGACTAGTGGTGTAAAACTCAGTCAGCTCGTCACTACTTTAGTTGATAGGCATCTGAATACATGCGAAAAATGTTCTAAAACCATACTCTCCGACCCTCAACACCCCCTCTATTCCCAACTCTCGCCTTGTATCTCATCAAGCAGAACCAGAAATCAGTATCAAATAATCTATGCTCGTACAACCAAGTACAGGAACTCGACGATACCATACTTGGCCCGTGTTCTAAGTGACAGAGACAATGTTGAGCGCGAAACCTACGGTTTGCTTTGTTGTCAATAACATAATTTTAGGCTCTTTTATCAATTTCTTATTTTGTATTCTATAGTGAACTCCTTCTTAAACATACTTAGCTACCTAAATTATTAACATTGGCTTACTTTTTGTACTTTACTGTATTCCTTCTATTGTGTATCCACTGGTTCCGACTCTATTAGCACTATGAGTATTACAAAATTGTCCTGTCATTAACCATCATGTAATTATTAGTTTTGTGGTTGTTTTTTCTTATTTTCTATACTTTTCGGCAATATTAAACTGACAATCATTGGTTGTGAACGCCATTGTCACCCTTAAAACTTTGTATTATGTAGGATTACTCACACTACCACTACAAACATCACATTAGAGCTGACAATAAAAACCCTGAAATGTTATTTTATGTTGTTTAGAGTTGTTTCAACTAAATTAACTGATCATCTTGGCGATAAACATCCTTAAATATCATTTCATAATTTCTTGTATGGCTATAGCTTTACTGTCACCATGCATAATCATATCATAGCTTCCACTACCCAGTACTGAGTAATTATTATATGCTGTTTATTTTCCTTTCTACTTCTTGGTATTTTTTCGCATTTAAAAAATTATTTTGTGTTTGTTTTGTGGTTGTTTTTTTGCTGTTGTTGTCTTTATATTTATATTTTTTCTTGAAAATACTCCTGTTAAACGTTGGATAAAATTCGATGCAAATATTGTAGATATGTGCTGAAAATTTCACACTGTACCACTAGTGCTGTTTCTGTAATAAAGCAAATTATTATTATTAAATCTCTGTTAACAGGGGTGCATGACATCTACTTGTTATAATTGTTGTATGGAAATTGAGGGTGGAAGAGGTCGGTTTGATAGGCTGCTCACAGAAATTAACTGAGACCTACACGGTTTATTGAATGTTCCAATCTGTGCTGTATCAGCTGGTGAACACCTGCAAAATATTGAAGAACCAAGTTGATATTTATTACATGGGACAGGATCGATGACAGCAGCAGAGTTATAAATCTTATTTACCTACAGTATTACACTTCTTATAAGTCTTTTGTTACCCAATGACCTTGACATGAATTGACATCAAATAGCAAATCCTAGAAGGCAGTTTTGCCCTGTTTCTGTTGATTTTAAAAGACAGCGTAAAATTACTAAAGCTTTAACATAAGTTCTAAAATGTTAAGTGTCAAGCTACAAGATAGGGGAGTTATCGGTCAGAGCCACAATCAATAATTACGTAAACAAATAATTCAGAAAAATTGGTATATTATTTATTAATGAGTTCAGTCCAGTGAGTTGAAATAATCCTTGAGGTATGTTAAATATTTCCTTGCATTTGTAATAACTAATGTCATTTTGTGGGTCGGTGGCAACCATGCACATCGTCCGGGGTTCGAATCCCTGCCGACTCACTCCTTTACCTCGCTAAACCAGAAATAAAGCTGGTAAAGAGGAAAGGTTGGTCATGAGGCCAGCAACCCCATCCTGTAAAATAAGCACTTCTACAGAAACTTCAAACCTCTAGCTGGAAGCCTTATGTTCCACTGGGAACGTGAAGGAATAAAAAAATTGTCATTCTGTAAAGCTATATACTACTTATGAATTGAGATCAACAGTAGTACATTCTAGCCAAATTGAGGTTATCTAAACACTGGATGACCGCTTCGCTCGTTCGGGACGAAGTTCATCAACGGTGTAACCACTTTGATTTAGATCAGAGATCCGAATGACTACAGACCACTCGATTTCTGGCTAGCTGCTACTCGAACGAACCGAATGACTCGACTAATGAAATTCAGCATTCTGAGCTGAGTCAAAACTGGGTACACCTCGGATGACTTCAGCTGCAAATGAGCAAACCCGCCATCTGGAGTTCGGGTCATCTCAACCTGGCTAGCAAGCATTCTTGGTTGTATACAAGTACTCACCTCAGTCAATCAGCAATATTAGATGTTTGCTAACTAATTTGCAAAGTTTTAATTAGGTTCTCTTAAGGATTACGTAAAGTTTCTTATCTTGAAGTGCACACAGAACAAAATATGACGATATACATATTGATTTTCTGATAAGATACTGTAGTGAGAGCTATCTGCTAGCCAAAATCGGTAGACAGCAATTTACGTCAATGTTTAATGTCCCAAATCTTAGTCATGAGAAAAAAATAAGAACAAAGGCATTGCGAAAAATATAATGTACATAAAAATCAATAAATATCTGTCGATTTCCTCAATAAACGGTCTGTGGCCTGGCCCCAGTATTCTGTTGTTACCGTCTTATTTTCTGTAGCAGATTGACTGGTCTAAAAATCCTACTATCAACAATCTGTTTGCAATATTGACACTTATTTCAATATATTTCAACTCATTTTGAAATTACCACCGTCGTACCACGCCCATCCTCATGACCTGTATATCATCGCAGTAACAGTGGCAGATCTCCTTTCAACTTAATCCTTATTATTTTACATCTATATGTTTGGTTAATTCCTATTTTTAACGCTTCTCTTTGTTGTTGTGTATGATGTTGGACTGTTGATCATGGGATGTTCTTTTGAAACTACGAATTTCTTCGAGTGGAGTCAGAGTTACTCCATGAAGAGAGTACTTGGTCAGTCGGTCGGTCGGTTTTCGACATAGAACTTTGTACATATATACGGCAGTTCAAGTCGCCTCACTCCCTCCTTGTAGCACACAAAGCAACAGAAGAAAGTAGGAGAAATGCATATTAGAGATAGTAAACAGAGGTGTGAGACAAAGGAATAGTAATAACGAAGAACGAAACAGTTTAATTGGAAATCATAAGTCACAAGGAGTGGATCCATCTGCGCTAGCCATTGAGGAAGATTTTGAGCCATATCACCAATTGTTTCCAACCATTGGTTTTTACCGTCCCGAGGACCCCAACCAGTCAGGAAGTCTACAACTTCCTACGTGGCTTAGACTAACTGTTGTGGATTTCATTGACTGGTGCCATGTTTTCGTTTGACCGCCGCTAGCTGTTTTCCAGCCTGGCCCTATATCAGCTAACATTGCCCGTCAGTCGAGGAAGGCGATGACTAGGCATACGTAACACATGTCCTAACCATCTCAGTCGATGTAATTTCACAATCTCGTCGACTGATTTCCCCTCCTTACCTAGCACTCGACTGAGGCCTAACCTCAATATTGCTCACCTTATTATACCACTTCACGCGGGAGATATAACGCAGACACCTATGATCGACGACAGGTAATCTTTTCATGTCTTCCGCTCTCAATGGCCAGGTCTCACAGCCATAAAGGAGGATGGAGTTTACTGTTGAGCAGTACACACGCCCTTTGGTCGATAGTCGGATATCGCGTCTACGCCAGAGACGGCGTAAACTGGCATATGAGAAACTAGCCCTCTGTATTCGTGCTGAGATTTCGTCGGAGATCAACCCGTTGGGGCTGATAGTACTTCCCAAGTAAGTGAAGCGGTCAACGTGCTTACTTGGGAGTACTTGACTCTGGAATGTCTGCGGAAAACATGCTTGATTCTGATTGATTCTTGCACACACACCCACAAAGAGTTTTGATCCTAAATTGTTGGGAATATTTTCTATCGATTAAAATGGTGTTTGATCAGTCAATTTTGTTGGAGAGTACGTATTTCTTTCGAAAGGCGGCGTTACTGAATTAGTTCTGTATTTTCGATATAAGTTGTTACTGCTAAATAGTACCACAGATTCTATGATATCAGAGTGTATTTCTGATATGATTAGAATATGATTTTGGAATATGCATCAACCGTCGACTTTTAATCTCTCCTTTGAATGCTTCTCATAATGGTTGTGTGATAACATTGATAAAGGTGTGTTGGTTTACCATGTGATTCTTTGTGACCCAAGTGGTCTAGTGGATAACGCTTCAGGTGGCATTTGAAACTATGGCCACTGGGGTTCGAGCCTCGGTGGGAACACTATCACTGACTCACTGGGGAATGCAGGTACATCCAGCCACCGACGAGTCCCAAGTAGTCGGAGGAAATGTGCATTATCCTGGATTCCACTGCTAGTCACCATCCACCAATTAACTTCTAAATACATGCCCAGATATCGTCGAAGCATCTGCACAAGAAGTCGACAGACATGTCAACCTGAGATCGAGTACTTCGGTCCAGTTAATCGACGGGAAAATCTAAAATTGTATTAAATTCTTTGTTGTTATTGAGTGAATGAAGGTGATTCCGAGAGTGAACTGTCTGTGGGAAATGTTTGTTATGTGATTCTTATTGTCAGGGTAATTTGATCCCACCTTGTTGAGATTATTCTACTTGATTTTTTAAGGTACTTGTATTGCACTTAGAAAATTCTGTTGTGGTGTGGTACAGACAATGGGTTCTCACAGTAAGAATCATTGTATGTGTTGGTGTTAACGTGTGAATACTATTCCCACAGTTCGATTCGGCATTAGCAACAGAATACTATATTTATATTTGAACATTCTATTTCATGTCATTTAATGTAAACCAAAATCACACGCTGGCTCAGTGATTGATTAACGAATATAAAACTGTATACATATGAACAGCTGTTTGGTCAAATTGAAAATATACCTTAACCTCCGTGTCTTGCCTTCTGCTGTTACAATCGATGTCTCTGCCTGCCGACAAATAAACAGCCTATAGCATGCAGTTTCTGAAGCAGGAGACATATGGATCTTCTGGCAGGACTTCGAGGCTGTTGCGGAGTTGACTGGAGTTCAAGATCCGTCAGCGATGAGGTTGTTACTTGGAACGCTGCTGGGAGGTCGGACGACGGCAGCATATGATAGTGTGAGGCAAAACACCGGCGAATACGTGCAAGCCAGGGTCAAGCAAACTGCTTCCAACGTGGGAAGGACCATGCATGGTCAGCGTGAGACGCGGTCATGTATTTTTGCCATCAAAAGAGCGAACAAAGAGAATCCAGTGAACGTCAGTGAGCTCCGGAAATGGATACAGTAAGACAAGCAAACAAAGCCACCAGCCCCAAGAAGATCAGACCAACTTTAGTCGAAAGTATTTGATAGGGGGACGATACAGACAATTGGTTCCAACGGAATATTATTCTCACAGCAAGAATCATTGTATTTATTGGTGTTAACGTCAGAATACAATTCCCATAGTTCGATACTGCATTAGAAACTGCATTATATATATATATATATATAGGTTTGATCACTCGAAATTATGCCTTGGATTCCGTGTTTTGCCTTCTGCTGTTACATCATTCCTGCTAAGGTTATTTTGGGTTTTTGACGTTATTATTGCTGTTGGAAAGAACCACATGTAGGTCAAACCAAGAATGACGGTGTTTTTGCGGCGTTTTTGAAGCGTTTTGTAACGCTGGGTGATTCAAGGAAGCTTAAGTTAGCTATACGGCAGGACACTGAGAAGGCCTTCAACAGCGTTGACCGCGAAGTAATTTGGAAACTACTCGATTACTACGGCGTACCCCAAATATTCATCAACCTTATTCAACAACTGTACAACAACGGCACATGTCAAGTGATCCACAACGGAAAACTCAGCGAGGCGTTTAGAGTAAACACAGGAGTCAGACAAGGGTGCTTATTACCACCAATGATAGTTCTTATTGTGATGGACTGGATTATGCGTCAGACAGTGGAAAACGAGAAGACAGGGATATCCTGTCCTGACTGACTTGAAGAACCTAGAAGACCTCGATTTCGCGCGTAGTTGATTTATGTTTGATGTCACACAAAATCGAAGACTTACAAGCGAAAACCGACAAACTGGTCGAAGAAGCAGCCGGTGAAGACAGGACTGCAGGTGAACATAGACAAGACGGAGGTTATGAAAATAACCAACCAACAACAACAACAACAACAGCAACACTCCGCGTCAATCACTACCAACGGGAGGGATTTGAAAGAGGTTACTTCATTCACTTATCCAGCTAGGGAGCATTGTCTCAACTACAAGAGGAACAGACGAGGATGTCAAATCGAGAATCGGGAAGGCGAGAAACACATTCATCAACCTGAAACCAATCTGGAAATATTCGTCACTCAGCAACACTCAACAACAAAATTCGGATTTTCAATACAAACGTCAAGTCAGTCAGTTCTTCTATACGGATCAGAAACTTGGTGGGTCACAAAGAATATTTCCAACAGCCTGTTGCACACCTTTATCAACAACTGTCTTCGCTCTGTGCTGAAGATCAGATGGCCGCAGGAAAGAATCACCAACAAGAAACTATGAGAAAGCAAACAAAACAAGAATCAATCGCTCAACAAATATGCAGGAGAATGTGGAGATGGATTGGACACTCACTGAGGAGACCACTGGGTGACATCGCGCGTCAGGCCATAGCTCGAGTGGAACCCGAAAGGGAAGCGGTGAGTGGGACGTCGAAGGGTGACATGGAGGAGATCGTGTGAAGAAGAGTTGAAACAGTATTGACTAACATGGCTGCAGGTGAGAGATACAGCAGAAGACAGAAGCAAGTGGAGATGTGCAGCTGAAGCCCTATGTTCCACTAGGAACTCAAGGGAACAATAATAATAATAATACGGCAGGATGCAGCAGTCGGGTTCTACAGTTCACGCCACAACCAACAAGCACCCCATGCTTATCAAAATTTTCGTTTAGATTAAACCATTTCTAAAATTTGTTTTACTTTTCAAAATACTCATTACCTGTAGTTACTGAGAGTTTTTTTTCAATAAATAAATAAATAAAGTGGAAATCCAACTACACTGTATCCATCATTAAGCTTACTGACAGTTGTCAAAAGTGGTCAGTATACAGAGCACAATCCCCCTACTGGTGTCATCATAACCAGCACTGTCATAATATGCACATTCGTTTTTTTTATTAGTACTCTGAAAATGCGAACAAATAAAACCTGGAAATAATAATGAAAATTCAAATCAGTCACCCTTTCCCGCCTCTACGGATTCACTCAGTCAAACATACACATACGCGCGCGAAAACACCTTACACAATCCAATTTTGATGAATTCTAATAAAAGATTGTATTATTCCTTCATCATTCAATAGTGTATGTGTGTTTGTGCGTACATCATTTCATGTCAGAAGTAAGAAAGAAATTGAAATTTTGAAGAAAAAGAAACAATACTGTTCAATATTCAATGTGTCAATAATTCACGGTGTCCTTCATCAAGGCGGGTAAATTAAATTAGTAAATTTATATGCCTACATATATAAATATATTACATATGGTTGAACAGAGAGGACATTGAAACTGCAGAGAAGTATAAATTAAATTGACAACTTGTCAAGCGCGTATTTATTGTCAATCAATTAAACAAAAAGTGTAAATGGTTCCCTGCATAGAATTTTCTTCGTTCTAGTTTATTTTATTTTTATTTTTTAAGAAAAAAAAGATACATACACTTCAAGGTGAATTTCCTAACCGACTGAAATTTGTTAAAGACTAATTAAAAACCAGTGGAGTAGTGAACAAATGTTTCGTCCTAGTTTGGGACACTTCATCAGAGCAGATTGACTACACTTCATCAATGGAATGAATTCAGGAACTATAGATTACCAGGGAAGCATGCTAACTGTTAAGTCTAATACAATCAAAACCAACTTGTTTTGGTCTGCATCCTGGAGACTGATCTCTGTGTACTACTCGACGGCTGACTGAAACAGTTATGAAAGGCTCAAAATTACCTCAGCAATGCCTTTAGTCAGCTGTGAAATCCAGTTCAAGTACAAGAATCATACACTAAAGGCCCACACAAACAATCTAAAATCCTAGGCTCAATAATACTGCGTAGACTAAGTGGTGCTCGGGAGACACAAACACGAGAAAACCAGGCAGGTTTTAGGCCAGGTAGAGGGTGTATTGATCATATCTTCACTCTTCGACAGATTCTAGAACATAGGCATTCCTACCGGTGTCCGACAATCATTATATTACTTGACCTAAAGGCGGCATTCGATTCTGTTGACCGAGGGGTTCTCTGGCGATGCTTGGCTGTAAAGGGAATGCCGAGAAAATACATTGCACTGATTAAAGCACTCTACTCGTACTCACGCAGCCAGGTGAGGGCTTATGGCGAGTTGTCATCTGAAGTGGTGACGACTAGTGGCGTCCGTCAAGGATGCCCATTATCCCCATTCCTATTCAACTTCATCATAGATGTACTAGTGGACTTGACCCTAACTCACTTCAGCGACTCACGGGTTGATTGACTTGCTACCAGGGAATAATCTCCTAGACTTCGAATATGTGGACGATATAGTCCTTCTAGGCGAGGACGCTGACAAAATGCAGAGTCTACTGAACACCTTGAGCAACAATCTTCGTATGTTTGGCATGCGATTTGCCGCTGTAAAATGTAAGGTGATGCTGCAGGATTGGACTTCACCGACCTCTAGATTAGAAATAGGAAGTGAAGTGGTAGAGCACGTTGACCGCTTCATTTATTTGGGAAGTACCATCAACCCCAACGGGTTGATCTCTGACGAAATCTCAGCAAGAATAGAGATGGCTAGTTTCGCATATGCCAGTTTACGCCGTCTCTCGCGTAGACGTCATATCCGACTATCGACCAAAGGGCGTGTGTACAGTCCGCTCCGTCCTGCTTTATGGCCGTGAGTGAGACCTGGCCATTGAGAGTAGAAGACATGAAAAGATTAGCTGTCTTCGATCATAGGTGTCTGCGTTCTATCTCCCGTGTGAAGTAACATAATAAGGTGAGCAATACTGAAGTTAGGCCATCGGTCGAGTGCTAGTTGGTAAGGAGGGGAAATCAATCGACGAGAATGTGAAATTACATCGACTGAGATGGTTAGGACATGTGTTACGTATGCCTAGTCATCGCCTTCCTCGGCGGGAAATGTTAGCTGATATAGGGTCAGGCTGGAAAAGAGCTAGTGGCGGTCAAACCAAAACATGGTACCAGTCAATGAAATTTACAACAGTTAGTCTAGGCCACGTAGGAAGGTGTAGAATTCTTGACTGGTTGGAGTCCTCGGGATGACGGTAAAAACCAATGGTTGGAAACAATTGGTGACATGGCTCAAAATCGTTCTCAATGGCTAGCGCAGATGGATCCACTCCTTGTGACTTATGATTTCCAATGAAACTGTTTTGTTCTTCGTTATTACTATTCCTTTGTCTCACACCTCTGTTTACTGTCTCTAATATGCATTTCTTCTACTTTCTTCTCTTGCTTTGTGTGCTACAAGGAGGGAGTGTGGCGACTTGAACTGCTGCACATTTGTGCAAAGTTCTATGTCAAAATCCGACCGACCGACCGATCCTATGTCAAAAACACTTTCATGCACTCAAACAAATCACATCGTACAACGACACACCTGATCATTATGTCGCAAAATCAAAATGAGAAGTATTGAAATAACAGATTAAACAGGTAGAAAGACAAATAATAAGGACTAAGGGAACACCTGATGTACAAATCTCAGGACAGTGATATAGAGAACAAGAGAAATACGGATAGTAATTACAAATTTAGTTGAAACATCTTAATATCAACCAATATGTGATTAGAGCGTTCAGATGGGATTTTTCAGCCAATTCATCTCTAGCAAAGCCAATGGCTTCAAACTTAATGATACACGAATTCTACCTATCCTTTTTCTGATCGTTTATGGCATATCGATGTGATTGCTAACCAATTATTATTATTATTGTTCCCTTGGGTTCCTAGTGGAACATAGGGCTTCAACTACACGTCTCTACTTGCTTCTGTCTTCTGCTATACTTTTCACTTGCATCCATGTTAATCCATACTGTTTCAACTCCTCTTCACACGATCTCCTCCATGTCACCCTTGGACATCTCACTCACCGCTTCCCTTTCGGGTTCCACTCGAGCTATGGCCAGACGCGCGATGTCACCCAGCGGCCTCCTCAGAGAGTGTCCAATCCATCTCCACGTCCTCCTGCATATTTGTTGGGCGATTGGTTCTTGTTCTGTTTGCTTTCTCATAGTTTCTTGCTGTTGATTCTTTCCGGCCATCTGATCTTCAGTATAGAGCGAAGACAGTTGTTGATAAAGGTCACACTCTATGTAGTAGGGCGCACGTATTACTGTGTGTCATTATAACATGGAAACATCCATTGTGAAACACCTAATGCATACCTTTAAGGTCTAAAATCAGTAGAACGAAAGAGCTGTCTAATGCTGCTTGGTCTGCAGTAATTTTTTTAAGTATCATCAAAGATAGGAGGGACTTCAGGTGAACATAGAGAAAACAGAGGTAATGATGAAGATTCCTGGCCAACAGCAGCAGCAACAACAACAACAGACTAAAATCAGCATGAGTGGGAGGAATTTGGGAAAAGCAACCTCCTTTACCTCCCTACCTACCTGGGAAGCATCATTTCAACTACAAGCGGACGGAACTCATGAGGATATCATCAAAGCTAGAATCGGGAAAGCAAGGCAAGCTTTCACTTCTCTCAAGTCTGTGTGGAGATCAACAGCACGACTCAGCACGAAAATGAGAATAAGAACCGGATTTTCAACTTGAATGTGAAGTCAGTGCTACTTGCCAAACGGATCAGAGATTTGGCGTCACGCCGTGTCACGAAGGGCACTTCGAACAAACTACAGACTTTCATCAACAGCTGCCTTCAATCAATACTTCTCTCAAGATCAGATGGCCGGTCAGAAGAGATCAGAAACAGGGATCTCTGGCAATGAACGAACCAACCCAACTCAGCAGGAACCAATTTTGCAAGAAATATGCAGGAAGAAATGGAGATGGATTGGATTGGCCATACTCTGAGAAAACAAACCATCAAGTGAGTGACACCACACACCAGGCCATCACTCGAGTGGAACCCGAATGTGAAGTGGCGAGTTAGTTGGTCGTCAGTGCGAGGGTGTGGTGACATGGTGTAGGAGGAGGTGATGTGAATAGGAGATGAAAGCGTGTGAGCAGACGTGGAAACAAGTAATAAAATCGATGACGGAGAACCGAACGCAATGGAGACGTGGACGGTTGAAGCCCTATGTTCCTCTAGGAAGTAAAGGAGACAATAATAATAAATCCGTGACAAAACCTAAAAGTGAAATTCTCTTCAATCGATAAATTCACATCATGTTATTGACTCATATAGCAATAGTAATATAAATTAATTAATTAATTAACAGACGCAAGTGAAATTAACGTCATCAGTGATCGCAGCATTTCTGTCTCTCTTTCTCATTCTAGCCAGAACTGTCTCAAATTTCACCTAATCCATTTTTTTCAAGAATGAACTGAGAATTTGAAAATTTAAATTTTAAAAATAGTTTAAATTGAATTCCAAGTTTTAATCAATAAAAATTGATGAAATACAAGAATGATTAGTAGTAATGTATGTATACAAACATATAAACTAAGAAGACAATATTCAGAGAAGAGACTGGCTTCAACAACGATTCTATTATCAAGCTGTACATCGCGTCAGTGGCATAGCGGTTAGGACGCTCGCTGACCATGCACATGGTCCGGGGTTCGATCCCCGGCCACAGACGCACTCCTTTACCTCGCTAAACCAGAAATAATGCTGGTGAAGAGGAAAGGTTGGGCATGAGGCTAGCAACCCCATCCTGTAAAATGAACACTGCTACAGAAACTTCAAGCCACTAGCTTGGAGCCCTATGTTCCACTGAGAACGTGAAGGAAAAAAACACTCGCATATATATGGTTTTTAAGAAATTATATCCGGTGAGGGAACTTAATCAAAGGTGTGAATACATGAAATAATAATAATAGTAATATGAAATGCAATTAAAATATTTGTGATTATAATCATAGTTAAATGTCAAGTAGCTAAACAATTAATGTCATATATAGAATAATTCATAAGGTGTATAGATGTTGGAAAGGGGTACATAATTATACGGTTATTAGACTAATACAAAGCGTTACATAACATGGTGTGTGAAATTTGATAAGATAGAATTCAATATTGTAAAAAAAGCTTTTTGGTCTTAGAATGACAAGTGGGACAAGCGGAAACAATTCAAAGTGAGGGAAAGGTACATAGATTAACTAAATAAACAAAATAAATAAATGTCTATCCCTCTACGGCCAAGGCAGAAGTAGGGATGTCATACTTCTTTTGTACACAAAGGTTTGGCTGGCTTAAATTCATGAATGACCAAGGCCTCCACTGTCTTTACAAGTTTGCAACGAAGAAAACGCGGCAAGTTAGTTAGCATGGATTCGATAGATGATCTTAAAATCATGGTCAGGGTTGGTAGAGTGACAGCAGTCGATCAAGTGTTTTCTAGAATAGAGCTTCGCACATACTTCCTTCCTTCCTTGTAAAACCATGCAGCTGGAATATGTTCTCTCTTCCCAACATCTATACACCTTATGTATTATTCTATATATGACATTAATTGTTTTGCCACTTGACATTTAACTATGATTATAATCACAAATATTTTAATTGCATTTCATACTACTATTATTATTATTTCATGTATTCGCACCTTTGATTAAGTGCCCTGACCGGATATAATTCTTTAAAAAAAGCTTATATATACGAATGTACAACCTGATAATAAATTCGTTGTTGAAGCGAGTCTCTTCTCTGAATATTGTGTTCTTAATGCTACAAATGGGAATTATTAAATTATTGAAAAAAGGCTAATATAAATATATATGCATCTCATAGTTTGGTTTGTAAGGGTTAGTTATGTTTTTACGAGTTGATCATGGATTGATATCAGTTAGATAACCATTGAGGGACAGCTGTTTCATCCTAGCTTTTTGGGAATCCTCGGCAGTACGCACCCACTGGGATTTGAACTTAGGACCTTCCGGTTACAAGGCAAGCAAGCTCATATACCATTCAGCCACCGGACCGATTCAGTGGCCAACCGATGAATTCTAACTTCTACCAATTCGTGATTTAGCACGAGAAGTCGTGACCAGTGAGGTTCAACCTGATGTCACGTGTAAGGATGGATATCCCACCAACGACATTGGTTTGGGTCGCGCTAAATCACGAATTGGTAGAAGTTAGAATTCATATATGCATCTGTTACCAGTGGAACATAGTGCTTCAACCTGTTCTAGCTAGACTTTTATGCAAACGTTTATTTTTTTTAACAATTCCAAAATCCTCTGTGATACCAATTAAATGACTGAAGTCCTAGAGAGAAGTTGTGACCAGTGGCACCCATCGAGTTATCCATAATGACAAATACTCACTGACGATATTGGCTACCGGTCTGATTGTCGGTAATGAATTGAGATTAGTTCGGATTTTGATTTGGTTGCATTCCCTGAACTGGTTGATTTAATTGAAAAGCTTTCAATGGGGACGTCTTCTACACAACATCTTCAGGATAGGCTTTAATATAAACTGAACATGTTTGAATTGTTTCGCCATGAATGATGACATGATTGTTTCTCCTGACAACCATGTGATTGTGATTGGTTGCTAAAAAATTGACATCTGCATTGACCATTTTGATTGACCTGAACTTTCTTGTCAGTTGGTAAATTCGGTCTATAGGTGTATGTCTGTTAATCTCTGATTCGTCTAAGTACTCATTAGACTTCCAGAAGTTCCCTGGCATTTTCTATCTTTCCTTTTATTTGGAAATCCTACATTCTCACAATCAAATACTCAACTATAATAACAATAACCCAATGACTTACAAAACGAACTGTTTACAGACATTCCTCGGTGGGAACATCACCACTGACTCACTGGGGAATGCAGGTACATCCAGCTGGCGGACGAGTCCCAAATAGGACGAAATGCACAGTATCCTGGATTCCACTGCTAGTCACCATCCACCAGTTAATTTCTAATTGCATGCCCAGACATCGTCGAAGCATCTGCACAAGAAGTCGACAGACATGTCAGCCTGAGACCGAGCACTTTGGTTCAGTCATTCGACAGGAAAATCCAAAATTCAATTAAATGATTAATATGACCCATTGCACAAGAGGTGGCTCTGTTGGCCCAAGTGGTCTAGCAGATAACGCTTCAGGTGGCGTTTGAAACTATGGCCACCGGGTTCGAGTCTCGGTGGGAACACTATCTTTTACTCACTTGGGAATGCAGGTACATCCAGGTACCGACGAGTCCCAAATAGGACGAAGTGTGCGTAATCCTGGATTCCACTGCTAGTCACCATCCACCAATTATACACTCTGAAGATGTTGTCTAGAAGACGTCCCCAGTGAAAGCTTCTCAATTAAGTCAACCAGTTCAGGGAATACAACCAAATCTTAAATGATGTGCACAGACGTTCATTGGTAGAACATTCTCCAACCTCACCGCACATGGTCCGAAATTTGATCCCCGGTCGATAGTTACCCAGAATAGGGAAGATTGGGCATCCCATTTCAAGCTTGAAGCCCTGCTATCCACACGGGGACTCAAAGGAATCAGAAAGAAAGAAGTGATGACCCCCACCATTGGATTTCATCACAGTGACTCAAAAGTCCACAAACTCACCACTGTAACTTGAAAGCCCTATGTTCAATCCCCTGCGGATGTACACTCCTCAAGACTCCCAGACTGGGATGTTACCACTCTCCAGTGCTCCCTAGTTTGTTTGTTTTTTCAGTTGTCCTCTTACTGTTCTCATGATTTCACGATCAAACATGAAATCAATCAAATCCACTTAGAAAAAAAATTAGTGTGAACAACACACACACACACACACGAAACAAAACAAACGACAGGATATCAACGGCAGAATATCGGTGAGACAAGTAAACAAAAATCAATAAGTGATAAAAAGCAGTAAACAGGAGAGAGACCAAGTTGATCTACGTGTGTGTGTTGGGTATGTGCGTGTATTTGTATATTATCAAACACGTGTGCGTGTGTGTAGGTGTGTCCATCTATCTGTCTATCTATCCATCTCTTTGTCTATATTATGCATGTGCGAACATATATATACATATAGTATAGTATAATAAAATAGGAACAAATCAATATTTTTTGACCTTAAAAAAGACAAAACTATTACACTTACACAGGCATGAATTTACGCGTGTACAAATAATTATGAAAATACAATAAATCTGTGGAAATATTGAAGAAAACGAAAAAGGAATAAGTAAGTAGTCTTGTTTAACGACTAACATAAATTATTAGGTGTGGAGAGAAAGAAAATGGCATGCCATTATGAAAATGGTAAACATAGAATAATAATAATAATAATGCAGTTGTTAATTGTTTGCAGTAGAATGTACAGGATGTATAGAATTGGGTTTAAACACAAAATTGTTTGTTCCCTGCCTCATTCACTCACTTGCTCACTCACTCAACCGCTTACTCTCTGGCTCACTCACTGGCTTACAAACACAATAATAATAATAATAATAATAGTTTCTTTTAATTCCTAGAGGAACATAGGGCTTCAGCCATGCGTCTCCATTGTGTTCGGTTCTCTGCTAGAGTCTTCACCTGGCTCCAAGTCTGCCCACACGTTTTCGTCTCCTCTTCACATGACCTCCTCCAAGTGACCCTTGCACTGACGACCAACTCGCCGCTTCCGTTTCGGTTTCCACTCGAGCAATTTAGTGATGTATTGATGGTTTCCTCAGAGTATGACCAGCCAATCCATCTCCATTTCTTCCTGCCTATTTGTTTCACAATCGGTTCCTGCTGTGTTGGTTCGCTCATTGCCAGAGATCTCTGTTGCTGATCTTTTCTGGCCGGCCATCTGATCTTGAGTAGTATTGAGCGAAGACAACTGTTGATGAAGGTCTGTAGTTTGTTTGAGATGCTCTTTATGACGCGCAGTGCAAGTCTCTGATCCGTATAGTAGCACTGACTGACTTCACATTGGAGTTGAAAATCCGGATCTTATTTTTGATGCTGAGTGCTGCTGTGGAGGTCTACAGCACTCAGCATCAAAAATAATGATAATTTACTTAGTGCTAAATATGGCACTGAAGATGTTGTCCAGAAGGACGACGAAAGCTTCGCAACTAAACCAACCAGCTCAGAGAACACTATTAATTGCAAATAATCTACTTTATTCCAAAACAGACAGTACTTATAATGCAGAATGGAATTCTCAGCATTTGTCACAATATTGCACCTGATTTACCCAAAATATTAAAAAAAATGAAAAATGAAAACAAAATTAACCAGAGGAATTTGTCCACATTTACGATATAAAGTCAAAAATATTCTAAGTACGAATTTTAAATGTGATAATAATAACAGTGAGTTTGTTTCAAACAGCATTGTCGATTCAGTTTGGAAATTTTAGGATGTTACAGAGTATTGGATCTAATGTTCTGTTGATATAGCAGTATGGTGAGGGGAAATACAAAATTAACAGTTATAGCAGCTTAAATGATGTTCACACTTATGAAAAAATAAACAAATAAAAACAAAAAATTGAGAGGATTATAAATATAAGAAGTACAATAACAATAAAGGTTGATTTTGTAAGAGTGGGGGAAATGGTTAATTTACTAGTGCAAAAAAGGTTAGTTAGTTCATTCCATTATGGGTAAATTTTGTTTTGATAAAGTCTCACAGTGTTATACCGTAATGTTTACTGATGACGTTTCGAGCACCTTTTTCATTGAATCTACACCCAACACATGTAATAGGAATGATTCATCACTCATAGCCGAAATATGGAAAATAATACTACCAATCAAATCAAGTGAAAATCAAGTGAAAAACAACGGAACTATATACATGAACTTAGGAAGTCGTGTGATTACTTTGATATGATTATGAGCAGTAATAAACTGTGCTCGAAACGTCATCAGTAAACATTACTGTATAACACTGTGAGAGTTTATCAAAACAAAATTTACCCATAATTGAATTACACTCTACTTCAGTGCACAAGTTTTATTTTTATATCAGTTAGTTAGTTCATGCCTAACACTGTTTTCACCACATAAAATACGTGCACAAAGTCTCCTGAAAAGATTTCTTGTTTTACTTGAGGAGACACAAGGTTGGAGCTGTGGGTGCTGAGGTGGATGCTTACAGTCTGACAAAATCGCTTTAGCCAATTTGGTTGCATGAAATCGATTGCCTATCAATGACGATGTCAACGATATAGCCCGATGGGTTACTACTCGCCTTCAGAGTTCTACGAAGTATGACATAGTGTTTTTTAAGCAATCCAGGAATGACTAAGGGTGAACACACATACACACACGTACAACAGAATAATGGAAAGTGGTACAAAATATCATTAATGTTATGTATAACAGAGAGTATCTGCTTAACTTGGTAAGGGAATAAAGTAAATTGGATTTGTTGGAACTTCAATGATAGAATGCATGCCAAACACTTATATACATGATCTGGGTTTCGACTGCCAACCTATACACTCTTGAACCTTGTCTGGCCGATAGTACATCCTGTGACGAGAGGAGACTGGACAGGAAGCTAACAACCCCACTCTGCAAAAGCAACGTCATTGCTAATGAAACTTCATTCAGGATAGAAGGTTTGAAGCCTGTGTCAATCCTTTTCTCATAAATGCATGTGCCTGTCCAGGTCCTTCTTGAAAAAAGCATTTGAAAGCACTTGCATCACTTCTTCTCGAGTTCGGTTCCTCAAGAGTTTATGACTTGGTGGGAGAACCAGTGCTCCACAATGATTTAGTACCTCCTTGGTGTTTGAACTCTTCTTCTATATCCTCTAAGGTGTTCCGACCTGTTGGGAAGGGGAAAGAGAGAATAGATCAGGTCCGTAGTCATTATTTAAAATTTTAAACATTGTAATTCAATCTCGTCTTTGCCTACGGTGTGACAGGGTGCTGAGATTCAAACTGTCTAGTCTTTCCTCGTATGATAAGCTGATTATGCCAGGAATCCTAAGTGCTGTCTTTCTTTGAACCCCTTCTGGAATGTGTGAGTCCTCTTTAAGAAAAGGACTGGTTTCCTGGATACAGCTTTCCAGTCTTGACTTCACCAGAGATGTATACAGAGAAGTGGACCTAAATTTGATGATTGTAGTAAACGCTCTGCATTGACATCAAGTGACAATGTGCTGTCGTTTTTAAGTCGTGACTTCTAGATCCATATGAGTCTGAAATGATTGGAGTGTTATTCTCTCTACTTTGTATGAGCTGGCGTTTACATGTCCAATTCGAAAGGCTGCGCATTTCATTACGTTGATTGGAGACATCGATTCTTTGGAACAATCCAACAACTAGTTGAGGTGTCCTTATAAAATGACGCCCTATGTTCACACTGGCAACTCAAAGGAATGCGGAAAAACAAGACACCATTATCTACGCTTCAAGATTGTCGTCTGACTGCCATCAGCTAACTTCTTGATGTTGTGGTGGTGCATCATATATTCATATGTCAAGATTTGAACAGATATAACCAGCCTATCAAACCTTTCCAATCCTTCCTCGAATACTCTGGAATATCCACATGATTAGGCATACGCATGCATGTATGTAATGCCTAGAAAGAGACAAAATCAATAAATAAAAAAGCTTTTCTTTTATCAATGTTATTCATTACACAATTAGATTTACCATTGTGTATTTGCAGGAATTTTACTAATTTTAAATTAGATCATAAAATGGCAACAGTTTGAGAACCTCTGAAAAATCCTCTTAATTTGATCCCACCAAGGATCGAATTGAAGACTTTCAAGTTAGTAGGTGAACCCGTTGACCATTTAGCTACTGGTACAGAATCTGCGGTAGCCCTCTGTCGTGGTGTGACAGATGTTTTAATTCTTTGGTCATCAGCTGGATGAACAACAGGTTGATCTCACAGCATAAAGATCCTGATGGGACTGTGGATAATATGTACTACTAAGAGGTCCCAAACTAGCACATAACAGTTATCCAGTTCTTTTTTTACGTCCGTGACTCGAAGCTTACAACGCTGTAAACCCAAAAATCTAGAATATTACATAATTGGTTGAAGGATTTTCACCATGAACTAACGTCGGTTAGAGAACCATTGGAAAACCAGCCACAGGAAGTACTGGACAGCCAGTTGTCTCGTCAGCCTAGTTTGGGACTCTTCAGCATTACGCACCCACCACATGGGTTCGAATATAGGACCTTCTGGTTACATTGCACGAATCAAGGCACTCTACTCAAACTCACGTAGCGATGTAAGGGCTAATGGGGAATTGTCATCTGAATTGTTAACAACCAGTGGTGTCCGTCAAAGATGTCCTCTTTCCCCATTCCTCTTTAACTTGATCATAGATATGCTAATGGAAGTATCCTTAACTGAACTTAACGACTTAGGAATCGACTTGTTACCAGGGAATAGTCTTATGGACTTAGAATATGCAGATGACATAGTCCTGTTAGAGGAAGATGCTAACAAAATGCAGAGTCTTCTGAACACCTTGAGCAGCAATCTTCATATGTTTGGCATGCGATTCACCCCTGTAAAATGTAAGATGCTGCCACAGGACTGGACTACGTCAACTCCTAGCTTGGTGATAGGGAGTGAAGTGATAGAACATGTTGACCACTTCACCTATTTGGGAAGTTGTATCAGCACCAACGGATTGATTGGTGACGAAATCTCAGCACGGATCCAAAGAGCTCGAGCTGCTTTCGCTAACTTACACCATCTCTGGCGTAGGCGTGACATCCGGCTATCAACCAAGGGACGTGTGTACTGCTCAGCAGTTCGCTCCGTCCTTCTCTATGGCTCTGAAACATGGCCAATACGAGTTGAAGACATGAAAAGGTTGACTGTTTTTGATCATAGATGTCTACGATCTCTTTCTCACGTTAGGTGGCATAATAAGGTAAGTAATGTTGACGTTAGGCGTAGAGTGTTGGACAAAGAGGGAAAATCAATCGACGAGGCTATAAAGTTACATAGATTGAGATGGCTAGGTCACGTGCTGCGCATGCCTAACCATCGTCTCCCCCGACGGACGGGCATTACTAGCTGATATAGGTGCAGGTTGGAAAAAAGTAAGCGGTGGCCAAACAAAAACATGGCCTCATCAATCCATGAAATCCCTGACAGTTAAACTGAGTCAGGTAGGGAGATGCAGACTTCCGGGTTGGGGCCCGCCCTCGGGACTCTAAGAATCAATGGCTGGAGACAATAGGTGACATGGCTCAAAATCGTTGTCAATGGCTTACGCAGATGTATTCAGTCTCTGTAATCTTTCATATTCCTTTCTACCATTACTCATTCTGTTTCACTCTTATACTTGTCAAAACTCTATTGATTCTCTTCACTCTCATCTTCTTGTCTACCTTTGTGTGCTATTTGGAACGTGGCAACTCGAACTGTTGCACTTCGGTGCCAAGTTCTATGTTGAATCCAGACAGACAGACAGATTTCTGGTTACAAGGTTAGCGAGGTCGTAGACCATTAAGCCACTGGGACCTGATCCAATGGATTCAATGGCCAGTCCATGAATTCTAACTTCTGCCAATTCATGACATAGTGCGACCACTTCGCAATATCTTTTTCGACGAGTTACTTCCTTACCCTCAACCTGCTGTACCCTACTGGTCACGGCTTCCCACTAGAACCCCACGTAACTGCCTACGTGAATAGGGCCAGTCGCTAGTGAGCATCATATCAATTTTCAAGTATTGGTTTGTAGGAATTTTCTTTGATTGGTTGGAGGATTTCATCATGAGGTGACATCGTTTCTCTAACATGGTTGACATGGTTCTCCAAGCGATATCAGCTCATGATACAATCTTGCAACCAATCAAAGAAAATCCCTACAAACCAATACTTGAATATTACATAATTCACAATCACTTAGACGTTAAAACTGCCTTATCTGTAACTTTACTAGGTCTACAAATAAACAACACGTGTCATCCAATGGTAATGTCTTAAAATTTATTTTGTTTATTGATCTAAATGAATGAAATAAAAATAAACAAAACAAAACCGGAAGAGAAGAGAAGAGAAATCCCCTCCTCTATGTCACATGACAAAATTTGTCTGTCAATTAGGCTATATGAATGAATAAATGAATACAAGTAAATTAATTATTAGCTGAATTTTTGCAATAAACTTTTCATTTCAAATCATATTGCAAACTGACATCAGTAAGAAAACAGAGTGTTATGGACAGATGTTTCGTCTTATATTGGGACTCTTCAACAACGTACATTCATGATCACACCAAGGGGTCGAATCCATGGCCTTCAGCCCACAAGGTTAACCCGTTGGTTAGTCATTCAGCCTAATAAAATATAATCCAGCGGCGTGTGTCAGAAGAGTCCAAAACAAGGACGAAACAGCCATCCAGTACTCTGTGGTGTACAACAGGCCTCTAACTGATGTCAACTGGTAATCCAGTTTGAAATTATTCAATTCCCTCCAAAAGAACACTTGAAAATATAACCTTGATACTATTAACTAGCGTTAAACATACAGACTGAGAACAGGAACTCGGGTGTGAGAAAGGCTAAGTGAGTGCTGCGGGGGGGGCGGGGCGGTTTTGGTGAAGGTCGAAAGAAATAGTGAGATTTTAGAAAGGAAAGAAGTAAGCCAAATACTCAATATAACTTTAGAATTCAACAGAAAGTGGCTAGCAGTAGTGGAGTTCAGGAGGAAAGCTTCGTCCTAATTAGAAGACTTCGAGGAAATCTCAGTGATATTGACTTTGCACATTGGAAGATGACAGTATTCTCCTAGTTCAGGTTATTACGCTTGCAATTATTTTCATACACTGAGATCAGAAGTGCAGCATTGCCTCCTCTTATTGTCACACGATGCTCATGGATGTTCGTAGTCAGTTCGGTGATCTAACTGGTTAACTTACTGTCGCGGACAATCTTTATAAAGAAACAAAGGAATGTTGTTAGAATGATACAATTTAGTCGCCATCAATACGAAGGACTAGACGTGTGAGGCTGGTTACTCCTCAGACTCCAATCACCACATTCATGCCGATTCTTCAGGAAGTTAGTAGTCAGATCGACTAGCAGAGAGTTAACATCTCTGGTTGCAGAGATAAGTGATTCGAGCTTCGACTTCATAGCGGACATCAGTTCCCACTGCGTCATAGGTAAACGTTGTTGATGAATGCTAGCGAACACGAAACCTTGGCCAAGAAGGACTTTCTGCTTTAGAGGATTGCATACTGTGTGTTATTACTGTATAGGGCTTTGAGCTTCAGTTGGAGGTTTCAATAGCACTAGTGTTATTTTTACAGCATGGGGTTGTTAGGTTCACACCCAACCTTACCTCTTTACCGGGCTTTTTTCTACGTTCCATGACAAGGGCTTCAAGCTAGAGGTTGAAGTTTTTGTAGCAGTGTTGTAATTTTACAGGATGAGGTTGCTAGTCTCATGCCCAACCTTTCCTCTTTACCGGCTTTTTATTACTGGTTTGGTGAGGTAAAGGAGTGCGTCGGTCGGTGATCGAACTCCGGACCATGTGCATGGTCGGCGAGAGTCCTAACCACTGTGCCACCGCACCGACGCACTCTTTACCGGGCTTACTATTAACTAATTTAAGCGAAGGAGTGCGTCGGCCAGGGATCGAACCCCGGAACACATGAGTGGTTGATCAATGTTCCACCACTGAACCAATGACGCACTATGTCTTTTTAACTGTTAACCCATTTGACTCATCAAGATTTTGTAAATCTCACTTCATATTGATTTTAGCGCTGTCTGTCTGTCTGTTTTCGACATAGAACTTTGCACATATGTGCAGCAGTTCAAGTCGCCACACTCCCTCCTTGTAGCACACAAAGCAAGAGAAGAAAGTAGAAGAAATGCATAATATAGACAGTAAACAGAGGTGTGAGACAAAGGAATAGTAATAACGAAGAACAAAACAGTTTCATTGGAAATCATAAGTCACAAGGAGTGGATGCATCTGCGACAGCCATTGAGAACGATGAGTTTGAGCCATGTCACCAATTGTCTCCAACCATTGGTTTTTACCGTCCCGAGGACCCCAACCAGTCAAGAAGTATACACCTTCCTACGTGGCTTAGACTAACTGTTGTAGATTTCATTGACTGGTGCCATGTTTTCGTTTGACCGCCACTAGCTCTTTTCCAGCCTGACCCTATATCAGCTAACATTGCCCGTTGTCGAGGAAGGCGATGACTAGGCATACGTAGCACATGTCCTAACCATCTCAGTCGATGTAATTTCACAGTTTCGTCGACTGATTTCCCCTCCTTACCTAGCACTCGACCGATGCCTAACCTCAATATTGCGCACCTTATTATACCACTTCACACGAGAGATGGAACGCAGGCACCTATGATCAAAGACAGCTAATCTTTTCATGTCTTCCACTCTCAATGGCCAGGTCTCACAGCCATAAAGGAGGACGGAGCGGACTGATGAGCAGTACACCACCCTTTGGTCAATAGTCGGATATCACGTCTACGCTAAAGATGTCGACCTTAATAGAGAATGAAAGCTTCGCAATAAACTCAGTAACTGGTTGGAGTTAGAATTCATGGGCCATTGCATTTCATCCCACTGGTTGAATAGTCCACGAGTTCACCTTGTAACCGGAAGGTCCTGGGTTCCGGAACCTGTCGGTGGGTGTGTACTTCCGATGAGTCGCAGACTAGGACGAAACACCTATCCAGTACTCCCTGATTTTCTCATGGATTTCTAACTGACATCAATCCGTAGTCAACCTTGAAAATAATAGTGATAATAATTTTTTACCTGTAAACAACTAAGCTTGTTTTAATTAAATACTGTGCCTCGGAATTCGTCTCACGAATAATATACGAAGTTATTCTATGATCAGTGGTTAAAATCCTTCCGCGAACTAGATTTTCATCTCACATTCAGTCATTACTCAGTACATCAGTAACAAACTTCTTACCAGCTCAGCGGCTACATTGGATAGTCTCACTATTGATGATTATTTGTTTAGGAGTTTGGTTTGAACGCTAAAAGTCTGGCAGATTATTATTATCATTCCCTTGCGTTCCAAGTGGAACATAGGGCTTCAGCAACACATCTCCACTTTGTTCTGTTTTCTGCCGTCCTCTTCAGCTGGCTAGTTCCACGATTGACCAAACTCTCTCATCTCTTCCTCACACAATCTCCTCCATGTCACCCTTGCACTGACGACCCACTCATCGCTTCCCATCGGAATTCCACTCAAGCGCTGGCCTGGCGTGCGATGTCATTCGACGGCCTCCTCAATGTATGCCCAACTCATCTCCACTTTCCCCTACATATTTGTCGAGCGGTCGTCTCTCGCCCGTTGGTTTGTTCCCATTTGATCTTCAGTATGGAGCCAGCCAGCGAAGTGGGCAACTGTTGATGAAAGTCTGCAACAAGCTGTTGGAAATCCTTTTCGTGAAACGCAGTGCAAATTTCTGACCCGTATAGAAGAACCGACTTCACATTAGTGTTGATAATGCGAATCTTGTTCCTTATGCTGGCTGAGTGCAGATTTCCAAACTGGTTTCAGGTTGATGAAGGCTTATTTTGCCTTTCCGATTCTGGCCGGCTGGCTTTGACATATTCTTGCGTTCTGTCGCCTGTAGTTGAAACGATGCTTCCTGGCTGGATAAGTGAATGAGGCAATCTCTGTTAAATCTCTCCCTTTTTCTTGGTAGAACACAGCAGTATTTGGTAGTAGAATTGTATATCTAACAAAATAATGCGCAGTTATGTCGAAATCCAGAAACCCTCCTTGGAAATCACCACTTACTCATGTTCTTTGTCCTCACCTTCTTCTACCTTTATGCTTCATATTTTCTATATTGTTTCACAAGGATCTCTGGCTTCTCATCTTCGCAACTCAATAGATCATTCTGCTATTCAATATTATTTCAGAAGGATATCACACACAATATACTACTTAAAAAAACCTTGTCAGTAGCACACACCACAAGATAGAACATCACGAAAAAGTAATGAGCATGCCTAACATAACATTGCCAATTATTGGTATAAAATACACCTAATAACAAGACACGCTAGTTACCAAGGTAACCAAAAGAAATAAAGATGTATAAAAATAATAATCATGTATTGTTTGTTTTTCTTTTTTTTAAATTAAGTAAAGGCGGGAAAAAAAGGAACACAAAGATAAACAATTGAAACAGTAAGGGATAGTCACCTTCTTTGTATGCTCCAATTAACCGACACTGTCTGCATAACACTATTACCACTATTAAGTCAATTGGAATTTGGGTGATTTGAAGTGATTCATTTTGGGGGAGGGCTGAGGATGGGGGATAAGCTGAGTCAATTCGACTAAGTACTACTAATAATAATAATTTGCTTTATTCCAAAACAGTACTTGTGATACAGAATGGAATTCTCAGCATTTTTACTACAGTATTGCATCCAGTTAGTACATTATCAATAAATAGAATTCTACATAGATTAAGGAAATCTCAGTACATTATGACAACAACATATTGGCATGTCGGTAGCAAAGCCAAAATTGAACAGTGTTTGAAGGTGTTAGAAAAGTAGGTGCTGTCATATTTACTGGCGTAAGCGAGAGAAAGAAACAAAGCAGCACATAACGGAAAAAAAAGAGAGAGAGAAAAGGAAAAGAAAGAAAGAAAACGTTGTACTTATAATTGATACGAGTTAGGAAGACGAGGTCCAGTTGTTCTACTGACTATTTAACGAATTATAGGTGTCACACCCAATGCTTTCTTTATCGCACAGAACACGAGCTAAGTAGGGAGGGTATGGTTGAGTTTTGTACTTGCTAGTGCGAGCATATAGTTTTCTATATAGGCTTCTGGTTTCGCCTGATGAGATGCAAGGGGAGAGTTGTGAGTGAAGAGGGTGTTGTGAGTTAGATAAAATGGATTTGGCCCATTTTTCACATGAGTCCATGTGCCTGTCAATCAGAATATTAACAAGCTGGTTAAGTGGCACGTTGCTTACCCTGCTGACAACCTTAAACATCCTGCATAATATGTTGTAGTCTTTCTTCAGTAGGCCGGTAAAAACTAAGGGGGAACAATAGAGAATAATAGGCAGAATGAGAGAGTTAACAAATTGCAGGAGTAAGGGTTGGGTCATACCAGAATGTTTTAACTTCTTGATGTAGAAGGTAAGGCGGAATATTTTCTTAGAAATCGCCAAGACATGTGACGACCAGGAAAGATCAGCAGATAGAATGACGCCTAGGTATTTAATTTCCGACTTGGTTTCTGTTTCAGTGCCATCCATGTTGCACACCTCGTGAGAGCCAACCAGTCCGTTTAGGTCGAATTTATGCCTTAAGGTGAAATTGACTAGTGATAAGTTCTACTAAACTGTCTATTTAAGTCTATGTAATGGGCAATAAATGAAACTGTAATGATAATTTGAGTCACTATAGGATGACGAGTAATCTAACAGGGACGTATTCATTATCATTATTATTCCTTTGCGTTTCGAGTGAAACATATGGCTTCAACAACACATCTCCACTTGCTTCTATTTTCTGCCATATTCTTCAGCTGGCCAGCTCCACAATTGACCAAACTCCCTCATCTCTTCCTCGCACGATCTCCTCCATGTCACCCTTGAACTGATAGTCCACTCGTCGCTTCCCATCGGGATTCCACTCGAACAATGGCCTGTATTGCGTGTGATATCATTCGATGGTCTCCTCAGTGACATGTATGCCTGATCATTCTCCATTTTCTCCTACATATTTGTTGAGCGATTGTCTCTCGCCTGTTGGTTCGTTCCCGTAGTTTCTTGTTGCGTATTTTTTCTGAACATTCGGTCTTCAGTATGGAGCGAAGGCAGCTCCTGATGAGAGTCTGCAATAGGCTGCTGGAAATCCTTTCCGTGACACGCAGTGCAAGTTTCTGATCCGTATAGAAGAACCAAGATCATTGGAGATAGCAGGTAGTCAGCCACTCACGTCTTACTACCGTCTTCACTTCCAAGGATTCCGTGAGTTTCCCGTTGTGGATTACATGACATGCAGCATTGTCGTACAACTGTTGGATGAGGTTTATAATTGTTGGTGGCACTCCGTAGTAGCGAAGTAGTTTCCAAATTACCTCTCGATCGACGCTGTTGAAGGCCTTTCAAAGTCAATGAAGTTGCGATAGAAAGTTGAGTGACTGCCATTGCAAGCTCTGTTCAATGATGATCTGTAATGTTGTGATTTGATCGATGCATGACTTGTACTTCCTGAATCCAACCTGTCCCGGTTGAAGGTTTTCATCGAGGGCTTGTTTGATTCTCTCCGGGATGATGCGGCTTATTATTTTGCTTGGGATGTACAGGTTCATAATTCCGCGCCAGTTCTTGCATTGACTTAAGTCTCCTTTCTTTGGCAGTTTGAATAAGTATCCTTTCTTCCAATCCTCGGGTACTCTGCCCTCTTTCCACACCTTCTCCAGCAGTGGTGTCATCAAGTCCGCTGGTGTTTCTGGGTCCATTTCCAATGTTTTTCTGCTGGGATTCCATCTGATCCTGCTGCTTTTCCAGTTTTTGTAGCGTCTTTATTGCTAAACAAGAATGCGATCTTATCATTGTTAAGCAATGTCTTGATTTCTTGACAGTGTTAATGTTTTACCTTTACAATTTAAAGCTGCCAGTATGTTAATGAAGTGACTAAATAAGACACGTTGTGTGTGCTTAGGTTAATTCAAACTAAACTAGAATAGAAATGTCCCAATTCTAGTTCATACAATCAATCCCATTATTATTATTATTGTAATGACTAAACAACATACAGTGTATTTTGAGCTATATATTATAAGATCTAAATGTCTGAATTCTAGGTCAATCAATTTTATGCCTTTTAGAATTGACTAAGTGATACTACTAATAAGTCGTTAGTCAGTAGTTTGTCATTATTTTATCAACTTGTACAGGTAAATTGTACGGTTTGCCTGAATATGGTTCATCTAATTGCCAACTGACCAACCAAGTGGAGAGAAGAGTTGGGCTTGGGTCAGATTGCAAATTGTCTTGAAATCAATTAAATTTCAACACCAAGCAAACCCACAAAACAACTTCTCAGTTATCTACACAAAATGTGGGAATCTTGCCAAAAGAGTATGAATTAAACTTCTTCAAACTGCAGAAGCAATGGTAATTCACATATTGAATCCTGAACTCTGCATACAAAAGAAGTTTGTTCAGTCACTAAATCTACAATGGTCCTGATCTATCTTAACACCAAATACGTAATTTTGTCTTACCTCTTTCTTCTTTGTTTGTCTGTTTCTTAATTGCATTATTTTCTACCCCCACCCTCTATTAAATCTCTACCCTCATGACGACTGTTGCTAACTCCATTTTCGTTTATTTTTAAGTGAATTCTACTCAGATTATTAACTTGACTCTCATTCATTTTTCATTGAACCCTATCAATTAGATTACGTCACCCAACCTACTTTTGTAACTTTATTTTAGTTTCTAACCGATTAACGCCTTCTAAATTACGTAATTTGTTGTCAAAAATTAACAATTGCATTAACACATCTTTGGAAATATTCCTTTTGTTGCCAAGAAAAATTACTATAAATTTGCGGTTTGTACAGCTTGAGAATGATATCGCCGAAAAGAGTAACTCTTTGCTGAACGCCTTTTCTTTTCTAAAACTCAACAATCACAAAAATAAGAAGAATAAAAATATTGGAATTGCGTAATAACAAATGAATCGATGAAAAGATCAATAAAAAAGAAATAAAAATGACATTATTGATTATTAAGAGAAGCAGTGAAAAAGTAAGTTTGTCTGTTTTGTCCTACTGCGAAACTCATCGGCAGCGGTTTAATGAACACATGACTCCATCAAAAATAAACACCATCAAAACAGAACTTTTGTCATCTCAGCATAGCGCTTTGTCAATTCACATGGCATATAGCGTCTCTATCATCGGTAAATATCTCTTCTCATGCTTAAATTAAGGGACTCCATTGATTATGCGCCTTCTCACTAGAACTACAATTGATGGGGTGGAGTGTGGGGCTGAGGACAAAGCTTCAGTGAAACAACTCCCTGATGATCAGTATTTCTGTTATTCCCTGAACACCAGTGAAATTAACACAACAATTCACACACAAAAAAAAAAAGGAAAATAACGACCTAGAAAATAAACAGTTGTGAATACGTTTCTTTTGTGTTCAACAAATGTACATAATTCATAAAGAATATTTGCCTAAAATGGGGTGGGGTTGTTCTGTTTGTTTGTTTTATTATGTACATTCTACATTCCATACTCCCATTTGTATTATTCCCATTTAACTAATGTGCATACAGTGTTAGGTAACTTAGTCATGTGTGAGTGTGTACAAGAAAACCATAGAACAGTATACTAATATTATTACTACCAATTATAATAATAGTAATAGTAATAATAATAATAACAGATACAACCGGTAATGGAGGTGGTGTGATACTGTGTATTGTTGGAGATGTTTATATTAATGTTGTACATAAAGCACAAAACAAACCAACATTTGCCACAAGGAAGTTGAACAAGAAGAGATAAAGAGAACGAGGAAAAGGAACATAGGAAAAGAATTTTTTGTAATTATATACAAATATATAGTGTGTGAACATAATACTGATTCGAAATGCTGTTCACCGAATGGGTTTGCATCATACCTGCGTGGAATCTTTGCAGAAATCAGTAATTCTAAATTATTACATCACATTATGGTAGTCTTTTACTTTATATGAAGTGAGTGGGAAAGAGAGAGAGAGAGGAAGAAAGGGAAAATCAATAAAATTATTAAATTATTATGTTATTATAATTCCATTAAGTTTCAGGCGTACTTTAGCGATAATATCAGCAACTATCATCACTTCACCCGAATATATGTGGTAATATATACTCAGATAGATAGATAGATAGATAGATAGATAGATAGATAGATAGATAGATAGATAGATAGATAGATAGATAGATAGATAGATAGATAGATAGATAGATAGATAGATAGATAGATAGATAGATAGATAGATAGATAGATAGATAGATAGATAGATAGATAGATAGATAGATAGATAGATAGATAGATAGATAGATAGATAGATAGATAGATAGATAGATAGATAGATAGATAGATAGATAGATAGATAGATAGATAGATAGATAGATAGATAGATAGATAGATAGATAGATAGATAGATAGATAGATAGATAGATAGATAGATAGATAGATAGATAGATAGATAGATAGATAGATAGATCAGGGATAGATAGATAGATAGATAGATAGATAGATCAGGGATAGATAGATAGATAGATAGATAGATAGATAGATAGATAGATAGATAGATAGATAGATAGATAGATAGATAGATAGGGAGTAATAATTGTACTTTTATATAATTATAATATTTATTCATTGTTTCTGCTTCGCAGCAATCTTTTTTTGTGACATTAAACCGTATAATGAAGCGTAGGCTGACTAGCTCTAGTCCTTGTGATGTTACGAGTGAATGTTTAAGTCAATTGAAATCATCATCATCATCAGTCCCTTGACTTTCGTCGTGGGGGTGCTATGACAGTTCGCGCTATCAGTCTTCGCCATTCTTCTCGGTTTAATGCTATTTTCTGTAGCGTATCCAAGGGCATTTCAGTCCACTCTTTTATGTTGTCAAGCCAGCTCTTATTCGGTCGACCTCTCTTTCGTGCTCCTCCTACTGTGCCTTGTAGAATCGTTTTGGACAATGTGTCATGTCTTACCGTGTGGCCGAACCATTGTAGTTTCCGTTTCTTTACGATTGAAAGGAGTGGTTCCTGTTTTCCTGCCAGTCTATGGACCTGGTGTAAGACATATTCATTAGTTTTCCTTTCAAGGTAACTTATTCCTAGGATCCTTCTATAGCTTTTGTTTTCGAAGGCTTGTATTCTTCTTTCTGTCTCTGCATTCAGGGTCCAGCTCTCACATCCATATAGGAATACAGAGAGGACCAGTGACGAGTAGAGTTTCATTTTTGCTGAGACGCTGATGTTGCTCTTCCATATTTTCCCTAACTTGGACATGGTGGCAGAGGCTAGGTTTAGTCGAATTTTTATTTCCTTAGTGGACCTTCCATCTTTTGTTAGGGTAGACCCAAGGTATTTGAAAGTTTCAACCTCTTCTAATACATGTCCATCAAGTCTGATACATCTATCTGAGTTGTTTCCTCCGTTAATGAGTATTTTGCTTTTTTCTGTGCTGATTTCATGCCACAGATTTGGTTGCAACATCAAGTCAATTGTGAAATACAGTTTTATTACTTTCAATCATCAAAATAATCGATAATCAACAGTATTGACTGCATGCAGTATTGATCACATTTGACTAGTAAAAGTGTATCATATCTACTGACTTTTTCTGAGAAGTAAAAGGGATGAACAATGCTCGGGCTTTGTTTTTACTCAGAACTTATCATCAAAATAAACAGCATCGTCTTCAATTAGATCTCATCATGCTCAACTCTAGTATACATAAGGATGAAAAAGTGAGGCGATCTGTGTGATGACAAGAGTAACGAAAAACAGCATGATTAAACAAACAACTGTTCAGGTGGGTGTAGTAGTCGATAAAGGACAAGAAAAACAAATATACCGATTACATAATACAAAAGCGTAATGGAAGTGAAGTGATAATGAAGTAAATGAAGCGATAAGATTAAGGGATGGTAAGAAAGGGGTTGAAAATATGAATAAGGGTTGGTGAAGAAGTCATCAGTTGGTTATGTCTTAATAGGCCAATAGGGGAGGGATAATGGCTGTACGAACTTCTTTTGAATGCATAGTTTAGGTTTAATAGTTCGATGCCTATCGCCTCAGCTGTGTGCAATAGACGAATAAGTGAAGTGTATTGGAAAGATTCGGTGGGATACGATGAATTACTTTGAAAGCTCTCGTTTTCTCCACTACATGACCACTATCAACTAAATGTGATGTGACAAAATTGAGCTACGGATTGTTTTGTCTGTCCTTTGCCAAACCACCACGATGGGAGATGTTCAGTAGTGACACGTTGGTTAAGCTGTTTAGTAGTAGTGTGCCCAACATAACTGTCACCGCAGGTGCAGTTGAATTGATAATTGCACATAGATGTGTTTTGATAGCGTTATTAGAAGACGGAGATTATCTGAAAAACAATGTGATGATGTATTTGCGCTATACATTTCAAACAATCTGATCCCTCACACATTTACTTGTCAAGTCAATATATATATGTGCGTTGGTGGCACAGTGGTTAGGACTCTCGCCGACCATGCACATGGTCCGCGGTTCGATCCCCTGCCGGCGCACACCCGATATCTATGGTCGGCCTGCAAAATTTGGGCTACCGATATCCATGCTGAAAATTCCATACTTGTACTGAAAATACGGTGTGGAATCAAGCTGTAAATCAAAAATATAAAAAAATATATGGAAAAGTTAAATTAAACGAAGTGACAAAAAAAGAATTAGGAATAATTAACACAAACGTTTGGTAATCCAATCAAATAAGGATTACCAAGGTAGGTAGGTTAAGAGTAATAACAAACTGTTTTTGAATACACAGGGGGGGGCTTAAGTTTATGAATGGCTATAGCCTCAGCGTATTTCAGTAAACGTCCTTGACCGTTTTTATAGATGACCTTAAAGGTTGAGTTAACATCAACCTTATGGTTCATCTCGATTAAATGTTTAGCTATAGACGAATTTGGTAGTCTGACACCTGCATCTATAGGCTTGTCACAATTTATCTGTTTTTCTAACCATTGTGGGATATGCTCTCCTACCCTCACGGGCAAAGAGCGATTACTCCTCCCAATGTATGTATGTCCACAAACACACGGAAATTGGTAAATTGTGTGGGATGTGATATAATCACTTGTTCACTTTTGAGGTTTACAGTGAAGCATATTTTTAGCTTTTTCCACAATTACAAGCTGGGCTGCATTGTAGGTTCTACGGATGATCCAATTCAACCTTTGTCTCAAAATCCTACTGTTTATTTCCCTGTTATATGGTAGTTTGATGAAAACCTTTTTCTTAGGGACGGTATGGATTGTAGGTTTAGAGGCTAGTTGACTTCGACACCTGTTTAAAAATTTCAAAGGATATCCGTTTTCAACAAGAATATCCATTAATATTTCGCTTTTTTTTGTCTATAACTTCGTCTATAGCTAAACATCTAATCGAGATGAACTATAAGGTTGATGTTAACTCAGCCTTTAAGGTCATCTATAAAAACGGTCAAGGACGTTTACTGAAATACGCTGAGGCTATAGCCATTCATAAACTTAAGTCCCCACCCTGTGTATTCAAAAACAGTTTGTTATTACTCTTAACCTACCTACCTTGGTAATCCTTATTTGATTGGATTACCAAACGTTTGTGTTAATTATTCTTAATCCTTTTTTTGTCACTTTGTTTAATTTAACAGTTTATCAACTCGTGTATTTTACCTATTCTTCTTTACTGTTCACCCTTGCTTATTCTTTCCTGGATTGCTTAAAAAAGACTATGTCATACTTCGTAGAACTCTGAAGACTGTCAGTCAGTTGGGCGAGTGGTGGTATCCCATTGGGCCATATCGTTGACATTGTCACTGATAGGCACTTGATTTCATGCAACAAATTTGCTAAAGGAATTTTGTCAGACTGTGAGCATCCACCTCAGCACCCTCAGCTCCAACCTTGTGTCTCCTCAGGTAAAACAAGAAGTCTTTTCAGAAGAATTTATGCACGTACGTCTAAGTATAAAAATTCCACTATACCATATTTGGCACGTACTTTATGTGATGAAAATAGTGTCAGACATGAACTAACTAACCTTCTTTGCACTACTAAATAAACCATTTCCTTCTCCCTTAAAGCATCAATCTCTATTATTATTGTATTTCTTATATTTATAATCCTCTCAATTTTTTCCTTTTGTTTATTTTATTTTATTATTTTTTTCATAAGTGTGGACATAGTTTTAAGCTGTATTATGACTGTTAATTTTGTATTTCCCCTCACCATACTGCTGTATCAACAGAACATTAGACCCAATAATCTATAACATGCTAAAATTTTCAAACTGAATCGACAATACTGTTGGAAACAAACTCACTGTTATTATTATCATTACATCTCCAGTAGTTCTCTAACTGATGTCAGCCCATGATGAAATCCTCCATGCAATTAAACAAAATCCCTACCAAACCAATGCGTGATAATAATTATGTCGTAAATGTGGACAAATTCCTCCAATTAATTTTGTTTTAATTTTTAATTTTATTTATATTTTGAGTAAATCAGATGCAATATTGTGAAAAATGCTGAGAATTCCATTCTGTATTATAAGTACTGTCTGTTTTGGAATAAAGTAAATTATTATTATTATTATTATATATTGACTTGACAAGTAAATGTGTGAGGGATCAGATTGTTCGAAATGTATTAGCGCAAATACATCACATCACAAAGTTTTTTTTCAGATAATCTCCGTCTTCTAATCGCAACACTATCAAAATTTATAAAAGGGACTAACTGTTTTACATAGAAGATGTGTTTCAAAACTGTCTAGCTTATCCTTCGTCGGGTAGAGAATAACAAACAAACAAAAATTTTAAAATATAAAAAAAATATAGTCAGACATTGGAAAAAAATAAACACAGCAACATAGTTTGCGTATTGTGTCATAATCCACACACGTGCACGTGCGCGACTCACATACACACGCACACACGCACCTACTGTCTGCTTATATTTGTATAAAATATCTGTCCTATAACCAGATCTAGAATGAAATCTTTTATGGACAAAAAAATATGTATAATAATATACCAAAATGAGAACAAACTTGATGTCTTTTCTGTAGTTCATACATACTACCGCATAGATGGAAGACAGACAGACAGACAGGCAGACAACAAACACACACGCCGCACACACTAACGCACAAACAGGAAACGTATCACCACAATTATTAGCCGTATTGCTTGTAAGCGTGTTAGTCTGATAGACAGACGAATAACAGACAGACATACGTGCGAAAATACATACAGACACATACGAACGCATGTACGCGCAAGCGTACGCACACACACACACACACAAACGTACATACACCTTCAATCAAAGTAGAGAAGATAACCAACTAACTGACAGCAGCAATAATAGAGGAGAAATCTGATTTTTTAAAATGTGTATTAAAAGGAGGAGGAGAGTCATTTAAACCAATAAAAGAGGATTGATTGACAGGTGTATACTACACGTTTGTGTACATTCATGCATACGACACATGTCAGTTATGCCTTGATTGATTGGAAATAAATTCTGTTTGTGTGTGTGTGTGTTGTGTGATTTCGCATTGACCAAATTTCTTTAATTGTATTTAATAATCCAATGTTGCAGGATTTCATCATGAGCTGACATCAGTTAGAGAACCATTGGAAAACCTGGGAGTATTGGACAGCTGTTTCGTCCTAATTTGGGACTCTTCAGTAGTACGCACCAACACTTGAAAATCCAATGTTGGTTTGTAAGGATCTCATTTGTCATAGCTTTGATCATGATCATAAGGTGAAATCAGTTGGAGAATTGATGGAAAACCACATCAGGAAGTATTAGATAAACAGATATCTTGGAAAATACCCATTGGAACATTAGATTGAGAAGAACAAGAAGTTCAGCAAAGATGTTGGTTGATCTTTTCGGCGATTTCATTCTCAAATGCGCAGCTGTACAATCGCATTTATATACATTAGTTTACATGGATACAATTCGTATTCCAAACTCTCGCCTTGTATCTCATCAAGTAAAACAAGAAATCAGTATAAAATAATCTATGCTCGTACAACCAAGTACAGGAACTCAACGATACCATACTTGGCCCGTGTTCTAAGTGACAGAGACAATGTTAAGCGCGAAACCTATGACTTGCTTTGTTGTTAACAACATAATTTTAGGCTCTTTTATTTCTCTCTTATTTTGTATTCTATAGTGAACTCCTTCTTAAACATACTTAGCTACCTAAATTATTAACATTGGCTTACTTTTTTGTACTTTACTATATTCCTTCTTTTGTGTATCTACTGGTTCCGACTATATTAGCACTATGAGTAGTACAAAATTGTCCTGTCATTAACCATCATGTAATTATTAGTTTTGTGGTTGTTTTTTCTTATTTTTTATTTTTTCGGCAATATTAACTGACAATCATTGGTTGTGAACGCCATAGTCACCACCTTAAAAAATTTTGTATTATTCAGGATTACTCACACTACCACTACAAACACCGCATTAGACCTGACAATAAAAAACAAAACAACAACCCTGAAATGTTATTTTATGATTGTTTAGAGTTGTTTCAACCAAATTAACTGATCATCTTGGCGATAAACATTCTTAAATATCATTTCATAACTTCTTGTATGACTATAGCTTTACTGTCACCATGCATAATCATATCATAGCTTCCACTACCCAACACTGAGTTATTATTATATGATGTTTATTTTCCTTTCTACTTCTTGGTATTTTTTCGCATTTTTTTAAAATTATTTTGTGTTTTTCCTGTTTTTTGCTGTTGGTGTCTTTATATTTATTTTTTTGAAATACTCCTTTTAAACGTTTTTGATAAAATTAGATGCAAATATTGTAGATATGTGCTGAAAATTCCACACTGTACCACTAGTACTGTTTCTGGAATAAAGCAAATTATTATTATTATTTGTTTAATTCCACATAGTAACGAAGGTGATAATAATTTTCAACTTGATATGAAAGTTTGAAGGTACGAATATATAGATTACAAGGGGCTTAGAGACAAGATTGCATAGGATTAGATAACAGTTACAACGTATGCAAAATTAATATTTGATAACTGGAGAAATAATAGTTTTAAAGGCGAATAAAAGGTGATAATTGTTTTCAACTTGATATGAATTACAAGAGGCTTAGAACGAATTACAGGTGTGAACAAAATGAGCATGGAAACAAATTGAAATCAAAATTTTCAACTTGAAATGTAAGTTAAGAGGTGTGAATATAGATTACAAGAGGCATAGAAACAAAGAATTACACAGGATTAGAATGTAATTGTAAAATAGTTATTCTAAACGGATTACAAGTGTGATCAGGAGGAGCATGGAAACAAACTTAAAATAACTGATTTTATAACTGAAAAAAATGGGATGAATTGAATGAAGACAAAGAGAGAAAATTACACCACACAGAGAACAAAACAAAAAAGCTGAAGGATAAGGGAACATACCGAACTAGGTCCATGGTAGTTGTAAAGGCTGGACTAGTTTCTTTTGAACACATAGCTCCGGCTTTTCGATGCATATGGCGAGAGCTTCCGCAGTACAAAGAAGTCGTAAACACACTGCCTTTGTTGGTGGATTTTTGTTTACTTTGTAGATGACTCTAAATGATGAGTCGGTTGAGATTCTGTGACAGGTATTGACAAGATGTTCAGTTATTGCGCTTCTGATTGAACCAGTGCCTCCTCTTTGCAGCCATGCTGGATGATGTTCTTCTTGTTGAACTTCTTGTTCTTCTCAATCTAATGTTCCAATGGGTATTTTCCACGATTTGAAAAAATGCAAGGACCCTACAACAGTGAAGGAGCTCAATGGGTTTCTACGTTACTCTGTCAAACTTGCCGAATTGAATGCGAAATTAAACAGATATCTGTTTCATACTAGTTTAGTACTCTTCATCAGTACGCACCCACCGGGGTCTATCAAGTCATGTGTACACATATATCGCGAATTAACAGAAGAAGTTGGAATTCAAAGGCCATTGGGTCGAGTCCCACTGACTGAATGGTCTACGAGCTCGCCTTGTAACAGGAAGAGCTCGTGGTTTCGAACCCCAGTGAAAGGCGGGGTGGAAATCGCATTTTATTCTCAGTTCTTTGTTGCTGGTGTTTATGCGCAATAGAAGTGACCCACTGCAAATACCAGAGATATGGAAGATATTATTACCACTAGTCAGTCAAATCAGAGGAGGATAATAAATAATCTTAAAATTCTATTTCAATTCACGTACATCACAACATTCTAATGAGTTACTTATTTTGACTATAAAAACACTCGTCTTATTTCCCATCTGATTGTAATTGATTGATAACACTCGTATTATTATTTCTGAATGTTTATTATCCCATATTGATTTTTATTCAAATGTCTAATCATCGATTCCACTCATGTATATAAATGAAACAAGAAAATTGTGTGAGTGAGTGACTTGATATGATTATGAGCAGTAATAATTTTGTGCTCGAAACTTGGTCATCAGTTAATATTACTATACAACAACACTGTGTGATTTATCAAAATAAAATCTTATCCATAATGGAGTTATACTCTACCACACTGCCCAAGTTTCATACTTATATCAATGATACATTTCTAACAGGCCAATACAGACTTTCATCAACAACTATCCACTTTGCTGGTTCCATATTGAAGAAACTCTGCCAGGCAACGAATCATTCAAGAATCCATCGCCTAACAAATCTATGGAAGAAGATAGAGATGGATGGGATACACTCTGAGGAGACCATTGGAGACATCACGTGCCACATGTAACCTCAAATAGAACCCAAGTGGGGAACTATGAGTCCCCCGGGGTTAACATGGAGGATACCATTTGAGATGGAGATGAGAGAATATGGAGCCAACTGAAGATGACCGTAGATAGAAGGACGAAATTCAGAAGTACTGTTTAAGTAGTGTGTTCCATTGAAACCCAAATGGTACATGTACCACTTCCAATAGACATCTTAATCAATGGCCCGGTGTGTGATATCATTCGAAGGTTTCCCCAAGTCGTATGTGTCGTATCCATCTGTAGATATTTTCCTATGCATGTTTATAGGGTCGACTGGTCCACCAGCTGATGAAGTTCCCTACTGTTTGATCTCTTCCAGTCAGTCAGTCATCTGATCTTCACAGTCGAGCTCTCCAAGTCTCATACAGAAGCAAGAACAGTTTTAACATTCAAGTTGTTCCTTGTATTCAGTGATATAGCTCTTCATATCGATTTTGGAGTGATGAACGCCTGTCTTGTTTCTTTGATATTCTCATCGGTGATGCTGTGTGTAAGTAATATTGTGGTGAAAACTATCGGCAAGCTGAAATCGTAGACAATAATTTTTACGTCGATATTTACATCCTGAATCGGGGTCATGACAAAAAACAGTAACAAAGCTTAACTTTGGGGAAATCACCATTCAGCCATAGTAGACTTAACGTGTGCAAATACGGTTTGCAGATATATGGCTTAACTTTCTAAGAAACGGTCACAAGCAGTACAGAATAACTCCGAGAAAGAAAACGACCAATCAGAAGAGGTTGCTTCTCTGCTAACAATAACGCTAATAATAATGCACATAAAAATCAATAAATATCTCTTGATTTTCTGAATAAACGGTCTGTTGCCTGGCCCCATGTCTTCTGTCGTTACATTAACAATCAGGATTTTTTTTTTCCTGCTGTGTCTTTTTTCAAAAATCAATAATACAGTTTCATTTTTGACATAATTTTATGTTTTATTTAAATCATCATCGTCATCACCATGTGATCGATAAAACATTCTTCAGTAACACGATGGTAAAAGAAGCAAAACACACAGGGAACGCGCACACAATATCTATACAAATAATTTCGATGTGACAGACATTTTGAAAAATGTGTTTCAGGAATGGATAAATAATAATAATAAAAACCGTTTTTTTCAATTTATTGATTGATTTGTTTGATTGTTTTGTTTTTTGTTTTATCTGAAGATGTGAAAAATAAAATCACAGTTTGACTGCTTAAAAAGCTACACACTGATATCTTCTCTTTCTTTTTTCCATCTATGAAAGAAAAGACAACGAAGAATGTCCAAATTATGGTTCAATCAATATGTGTATTGAGGTTTATTGATTTTTTTTGTAAAAGAAAATTCAAAATTTAAGCCGTGACTAGTGAGGTCCCTCCAGTTGGGAGTGAGGACAGAGCTCCCACGAATTGGTAGAAGTTAGAATTCATGGGCTAGCCATTGAATCGGGTGGGGTCTCAGTGGCTGAATGGTCTACGAGCTCGCCAGCCTTGTAACCGGAAATCTAGGGTTAGAACCCTGCTTAGGATTCCCAAACTCGGATGAAACAGTTGTCGAGTACTCCCTGTGGCTGGTTTTCACAGTTTCTCTAACTGATATCAATTCGTGGTCAAACTCGTAAAAACAAATCTAATCCTTACAAACCAAAAACTCTTGAAAATTTAAATTTAGGTTGGCCGTTAGTGTATGTTATTATCTTTTTTGAATAACTTTATAATTTTAAATAAAAATCAATCACTAGCCACCTCTAGCCATAGCCTATCCTGCAGCTAAGCTCGTTTCCGTCTATCGAACATCTTGCTCTCTGGTGCAATCAAAAATCGATAGATATCCTTCTCATGCTAACTCCAACTCTATATACAAATTTACATGTATCTGCGGGTGCAGTTACATTGGAAGAACAGAAAGAAGAAGGGCATATCTACTATTTTCTGAACATGTACCAAAAAGCTTACGTCTTAAGTGAACAAATGATTTAAACAGTGCCATCGCCAGGCATCTCCTCGACACAGGTCTTGAAGTGGACGTCGAGAAGTCGTTCAAAATTATCAATAAGCAAAAGAGCTCAGTTCTCCTCAAGTTTGCTGAAGTCATTTCTATCAAGTGCCTGAAACCTGATTTGTGCGTTCAGAAAGAAGCGATTATCAGTCTTTCTTTGCCCTGCCCGGTAACTGGATATTTTTCATCGGAATGCGAGATGCTGAAAAGTTTTCATCGTGTATGATTGTTATTGTTCGGTATTGTGTTTAATATTGCATATATATGTATATATTATTAGTGTATTCGTATATTGATCGACTGATTTTTGTTTAAAATGAACTCTGTGGAGGTATGTTAAAATTGTTTTGTAGATACATTTAATAATGTCTTTGCCCAGTAAGCAGCTGACGAGAAGGCAACGAAATAAAAGATGGTACCATTTTATTCTGCTAAAACTGTAGTTCTGGCTTTGTTCAAATTAATTAAGGGGAATAAATGTATGAAAAATAAATGTTTTCAGTTGTTTGGTTTAATTTATGCGAATTAATGACACAAATAGATTTCAAAAGGTTGATTTGTTTGTTGTCAATTGGTGTATTAAGACGCATCGTTTCAAATGCTAACACATTTCAGTGGGAACACAACGATTTAGGCACTGGCTGGGATCGCGTATGCATCCGAAGGGAGAGTTCAGAACAGGACGAAACATACACTACCAAGCCCAAACAATTGAAGCAACTAGATCATATATATATATACTCACATGATGAGTCGATTGTTGTATTTATTGCTTTAACTCAGATACCTGGAGTGGATGTATCGTGTAACAGACGACTATCTCCATTTGGTATGCGTGTATGTGTGAGTATGTCTGTATGTGAGAACTAATGATGCTATCCGGTCTCCCACTTTGAAGTAGGGGGAACTCGCTACATCATATAGATTAGCTAGTATTCTGAAAGCTGGTTGTGTATATTCTTCTTCAATATATAATGTTTCCACTTCACAAAGCAGATTCAAAATTCAGAATTCATGCCCAGTAAGCATCCACTGGGCCTTGAACCAAGAATCTTTCACTTACAAGTCAAGTTCACGGACAATTCAGCCACTGGGACAAGACGACTCAATGGCTTATCCATGAATTGTACCAACTGGCGATTTTAACGCGACCACTAACCACCAGTGTCATTGGCGAGTATTTGTCTCTACTCCCAAACGGATCAACCCTACACATCACGAACTTCAGGAAACTTCGTCGTGCTACAATCATAAATCAATAGAAGTTGGAATTTGTGGTTCATTGAATCAGATCCCCTGGGATGAATGGCCTACACACTAACCTTGTAACCAAAAGATCCTGGATGCGTACAGCTGATGAATCCCTGACCAGAATGGTAACAGCTGCCTAATACTCCCAGCTTATTTTCAATGGTTCTCTAACTGATATTAGTCCGTGGTCAGATATGAAACAAATATTCTGTACTCAACTGTTGGTATGCAGGGATTTAATTGGTTGGTTTCAGGCTTTCATCACCAGCTGACGTCAGTTAGAAGACCATTTGAAAAACCTGCCAGGGAGTACTGGACAGCCAGCTGTTTCGTCAGCCTAGTTTGGGACTCTTCACCAGTGCGCGTCCACCGACACAGTTCGAGGCCAGGACCTTCTGGTTACACGGATAATAATAATAGTAATAATAATGATCTACTTTATTCCAAAACAGACTGTACTTATAATACAGAATGGAATTCTCAGTATTTGTAACAATATCGCATCTGATTTACTCAAAAAATATAAATAAAATTAAAAATTAAAAGAGAATTAACCAGAGGAATTTGTCCACATTTAGGGTATAAAGTCAAAAATATTCGAAGTACGAATTGAGAAGATTAAATATAATAATAATAATAATATTGTCGATTCAGTTTGGAAATTCTAGCATGTTACAGATTATTGGACCTAATGTTCTGTCGATATAGTATGGTGAGGGGAAATACAAAGTTAACAGTTATAACACAGTTTAAATGATGTTCACACTTATGAAAAAATAAACGAATAAAAACAAAATATTGAGAGGATTATAAATATAAGAAATACAATAGCAATAAAGGTTGATGTTGTAAGGGTGGAGGAAAATGGTTTATTTACCAGTGCAAAGAAGGTTAGTTAGTTCATGCCTAACACTACTTTCATCACATAAAATACGTGCACAAAGTCTCCTGAAAAGACTTCTTGTTTTAGCTGAGTAGACACAAGGTCGTAGCTGCGGGTGCTGAGATGGGTGCTCAGAATCTGACAAAATTCTTTTAGCAAATTTGTTGCATGACATCAAGTGCCTATCACTGACAATGCCAACGATATGGCCCGATGGGATACCATTTGCCTTCAGAGTTCTACGAAGTATGACATAGTGTGTTTTAAGGAATCCAGGAAAGAATAAGCAAGGGTGAACAGTAAAGAAGAATAGGTAAGATGCACGAGTTGAAAAACTGTAAGAGGATGAGGGGTTGGTTGAGTTATGCCTGAGTGCTTTAACTTCTTAATGTAAAAAGTCAGATGGAATATTCTTTTAGAAATCGCTAAGACATGGGAAGACCAGGATAGGTCAGAAGAAAGAATTAATCCAAGATACTTAACTTCAGACTTGATTTCTATATCATTACTATCATGAATTTTGCAACAAGCTCGTAGATCATTAAACCACTGGGATCCGACTAATCCAATGGTCAGCCGATGAATTCCAACTTCTGTCAATTGACGCAGGATATGGCACTACTGGCAATCTGTTAATGTCGTCGGTGTTTAGTATTTGTCCTCACTCCTAGCTGGTTTTCCAACAGTCGTCTAACCAATGTCAATTCATGATAAAATCTTGAAATAGGCTGTATGCTTTATCATGTCATCTCTTTGTGGTATGACCTTTCTTTAAATATTCCCATTTCTTAATATTAGGGCAAGACATATAAGCGAACAATATTGTTGTTTTACGAGTTGATCACGGACTGATGTCAGTTAGAGAACCATTGAAAACCGGGGAGTACTGGACAGCTGCTGTTTCATCCTAGTTTGGGAATCATCGGTAGTACGCACCAACTGGGGTTCAAATCCAAGACCTTCCGGTTACAAGGCAAGCTCGTATACCGTTCAGCCACTGGGACCCGATTCAATGGCCAGCTAATGAATTCTAACTTCTACCAATTCGTGGTTTTAGCGAGACCCCAACTATTGTCGTTGGTGGGACATCCATCCACACACTTGACTTCTAATTGGACCTCACTGGTCACGACTTCTCACTAGAACTCCAGGAAACTCCATTCTGTAGCAAGTCACTAGCGAGCATAAGATTAATTTTCTATAGTTTGGTTTGTAAGGGTTTGTTATGTTTTTACGACAATGGTTGGGGTAGCGCTAAATCACGAATTGGTAGAAGTTAGAATTCATTAGCTGGCCATTGAATCGGGTCCCAGTGGCTGAACGGTATACGAGCTTGCCTTGTAACCGGAAGGTCTTGGATTTGAACCCCAGTTGGTGCGTACTGCCGATGATTCCCAAACAAGGATGAAACAGCAGCTGTCCAGTACTCCCCGGTTTTCAATGGTTCTCTAACTGACATCAGTCCGTGATCAACTCGTAAAACATAACTAATCCTTACAAACCAAACTATAGAAAACAATGTTGTTGTTTTCAATTAGATCTTCTTCAGGCTTTACTCTAATCTACATGGATTTATATATAAAAATTTTAACCAATGACGATGATTTTGTGGATCAAATAATAACAATGATAATAATGTGGTAAATGTTTTGAACGTCATCAATAACGATGATTTTAATGATAACAAAATATTGATAATAAGGTTTATGCAGGTGGCGATAAGAATAACAAAGGCAGTAATATGTGTATATGTAGACAATTCAATAAATAAATAAATTAGGTCAAATCTTAAAAGTTACATAATACTGAATAAAGGTGAAGTGGACAGATAATCAGAGTTTAAATAAATATCATAAAAGTACGAGGGGGGTGGAAAATAAGAAAGGGTGGGAGGGTTTCGAATAGAATTCACCTAGGCTAAGCAAGGGAGAACAAACTTCTTTTGTTGAATGCAAAGACTAGGATTGTTCTCTCGAACTAATTCCCATAGCTTCGGTTATGTGTTAAAGACGGATTCGAATACCGTTCGAAAGGCTCGATGGAATGCGATAGATAACTTTGGAGGCACTATTTTTGTCCACTTGGTGACCGCTATCAATCAAATGAACCAAAATAGAACTTCTTATAGATTTTATTTGACCTTTTCCGAACCATAAGGGAAGATGCTCATTAATGCGTTTATTCAGCTGTCTAGTTGTTCGCCCTATATAGCTTTCTCCACAGGAGCAACTAAATTTATAGATACACATAGTAGTGATACAGCTAGGTAACTTGTCTTTCGCTTGAGCAATCATAATTGGTCGGCAGTTGGAGAATGACAAACAAAGGGTGACAGCAATATAAGTCCGTTTTATTGCTCTCGATAATCTCAGATATAAGACTTCTCTAGCCACGTCCCCATTAAATTACAATTTCATGAACAGTTGTTTCTTTTCAACTGTTGTAAGTTTCTCTTTATTGTACCTGGTGTTCATGTGTCTCTTTACAAATCTACTAGGATAACCCATTTGGACCAGCGTATTTTGGATCTATTCTAAATCATTTCTAGGGAGTCATCTGTACAGATACGTCTTGCTCTATTCGTGAGGCATCTGACCAAATTGATTTTGTATCGGATTGGTACAAAACTGAGGAAATGTGTATATTGTCCTACAAATGTAGGTTTTCTATAGACATCTCTCTTGAGTGAACCATCCTCTCTTCTGCTCAACTGGACGTCAAGGAAGTGTAGTTTACCATCATGTTCTTCTTCACAAGTGAAGATGAGCGATGGATGTGCATCATTAAACTTTTTTAATATTCCATTCTTGTCAGCTTTCACATCAAAAATAATAAACGTATCATCAATATAACGAAAATAAGAATCAGTTTTATCTATTACTTGTTTCAATGGACCATTTTCAAGCTTAGCAAGAAATAAATCTTTTACGAGTTGATCACGGACTGATATCAGTTAGAGAACACAGTGTTATATATCAACTTGATATGATTATGAGCAATAAATTGTGCTCGAAACGTCATCAGTAAATATTACTGTATAACACTGTGAGACTCTATCAAAATAAAATTTACCCATAATGGAATTACACTCTACCACAGTGCCCAAGTTTTATTCTTATATCAGTTAGAGAACCATTGAAAACCGGGGAGTACTGGACAGCTGCTGTTTCATCCTAGTTTGGGAATCATCGGCAGTACGCACCCACTGGGATTCGAACCCAGGACCTTCCGGTTACAAGGCAAGCTCGTATACCATTCAGCCACTGGGACCCGATTCAATGGCTCATGAATTCTAACTTCTACGAGCTTGCCTTGTAACCGGAAGGTCCTGGGTTCGAATCCCAGTGGGTGCATACTGCCGATGATTCCCAAACTAGGATGAAACAGCAGCTGTCCAGTACTCCTTGCTGGTTTTCAATGGTTCTCTAACTGATATCAGTCCGTGATCAACTCGTAAAACATAACTAATCCTTACAAATCAAACTATAGAAAGAAATCTGCCAAAATTGGCCCCAATGAAGAACCCATGGCAATACCTGTCGATTTGCCTGTAGTAAAGGTTTTTGAATGTGAAGTGTACATTCATTGTACATCTTAAAAGCAACTCTTTCAGACTAATAACTGGAATTCCTATTTCGAACTATTTTTCTAGTATCTGTTGGCATATGAATTACACAGTCTGCACAACAGGAGTACATTGGTGAACAGTGATGCAACATTTAAGGAAAGCATTTGCTTCCCATTTACGTTAGCAATGAATTCAAAAACGTCTTTAACACTATGGTTTACTACCATCTTGTGTAACGGTATGACCTTTCATTGTATAGGTAAATATTCCCATGTACACGCACACACACACACACACACTGTATTCACTTCTAATTAAATTTATCAAATTCATTCACCTTTGTGTATATTTAACACTTGTATAAACTGACCTTTCATTGTTTATTCTTTGTCCACTAATCTTTGTTCTTTTAATCCCATATACACTAAAAAGTCTGAATGACCTTCAACTTCATAATTTTCTCTTCCCGATTTTCATTTTGTTTTGTTTACCTGTTCACATTTATTTATTTATTCATGCCACATTCACATGAACTTTACAATCAGACTGGATAAAAATTATTTTCAAGGATTGGTTTTGTAGGGATTTCATCATGAGCTGACATCAGTTAGAGAACCATTGGAAAACCTGCCAGGGAGTACTGGACAGCTGGCTGTTTCGTTAGCCTAGTTTGGGACTCTTCATCAGTACACACCCAAATCGCCGGGTGCTCACCTTGTAACCAAAGGTCCTGGGTTCGAACCCTGGTGAGTGAGTACTGATGAAGAGTCAAAAAATAGGACGAAAAATTACTTTGTCGGTCTTTAGGGATGTTTATGATTAATTATTTTTACAGGATTTCATCATGAACTGACATCTGTTGGAGAACGATTAGAAAACCTACAGGCAGTACTGGATAGCCAGCTGTTTCGTCACACCAGTTCACGAATCTTCAGCATTATGCACTCACCGACACTACCATCAGCCCCAACGGGTTGATCTCCGACAAAATCTCAGCACGGATAAAGAGAGGGCTAGTTTCGCATATGCCAGTTTACGCCGTCTCTGGCGTAGACGTGATATCCGACCATCGACCAAAGGGCGTGTGTACTGCTCATCAGTCCGCTCCGTCCTCCTTTATGGCTGTGAACGAGACCTGGCCATTGAGAGCGGAAGACATGAAAAGATTAGCTGTCTTTCATTATAGGTGCCTGCGTTTTATCTCCCGTGTGAAGTGGTATAATAAGGTGAGCAATATTGAGGTTAGGCGTCGAGTGCTAGGTAAGGTGGGGAAATCAATCGACGAGACTGTGAAATTACATTGACTGAGATGGTTAGGACATGTGTTACGTATAGCCTAGTCATCGCCTTCCTCGACAACGGGCAATGTTAGCTGATATAGGGTCAGGCTGGAAAAGAGCTAGCGGCGGTCAAACGAAAACATGGCTTCACCAGTCAATGAAATCTACAACAGTTAGTCTAGGCCACGTAGGAAGGTGTAGACTGGCTTCCTGACTGGTTGGGGTCCTCGGGACGGTAAAAACCAATGGCGGTTGGAGACAATTGGTGACATGGCTCAAAATCGTTCTCAATGGCTGTCGCAGATGCATCCACTCCTTGTGACTTATGATTTCCAATGAAACTGTTTTGTTCTTCGTTATTACTATTCCTTTGTCTCACACCTCTGTTTACTGTCTCTAATATGCATTTCTCCTACTTTCTTCTCTTGCTTTGTGTGCTACATGGAGGGAGTGTGGCGCACATATGTGCAAACCGACCGACCGACCGACTCACCGACAGGGTTCGAACTCAGGTAGTTACTTGAGGTTCTAGTTAGAAGTCGTGACCAGTAGGGTACAGCAGGTCGGGAGTGAGGAGAAATATTCACCATCGATGACATTCGATAGTGCCAGTGTCTCACTATGCCATCAGTTGGCAGAAGGTGGAATACGTCAGCTGGTCATTGAATCAGTCACATCCCAGTAACCTGATGGCCTACACACTTGCCTTATAACGGGAAGGTTCTGGCTTCTAGCCCTGTCAATAAATGAGTGTGTAGTGATGATGAATATTCCTGAACTAGGCAGACGAAACAGCTGGCTATCCAGTACTCCCTGATGGTTTTCCAATGGTCCTCTAACCAATGTCAGCTGATGATGAATTCCTGTAGCCAGTCAATCAGATCCCTATAAACCAATACTTGAACGTATTTGTTTTTAACTCAATTTTGACTTTTCACTTGGTTGACTGAACTCAAATGTCTGGCCTGTGTTGAAATATCGGCTCCTAATAGGGACGCTTCGGCGATGTCTGAGGGTTTTGTGTGATGACTAGTTGAAGAATCCAGGATGCGAATTTTGTCCTACTTGGGATATACCTGCAATTATCGTTTCAAACGCCAAAGCGTTATCCACTAGACCAACTGGACCACAATGGCCGAACATCTTGGTCCAATCAGTCAACGGGAAAATCGAAATTTAATTAAAAGTAATTAATAACTGACACCTATTGCACAAGAAGTGGCTCTCGTGGACCAAGTGGTCTACTGGAAAATAGTTTGGCGTTTGAAACGATGGGTACTGGGTTCGAGTGATTATGGGAATACCATTACTCACTGGCTGATGAGTCTCAGTTGGGACGAAATTCGCACATCCTGGATTCCGCTGCTAGTCACCATTCACCAAACTACTTCAGAATTCTTAATTAATTTCAATGTATATTGATTTGGTCATTAGGATATATCCAGTGTCGTGTTCTATACATCAGTTCAATGTGTTCACCAAGTCAAATGACTTGTAATCGCTATACACTCTAAAATGATGTTAAATGGTTGGAGGTGTTTTCATTAGGTAGTCGTGCACCTAGATTTCGCAGTAGTTGGCACTTTTCGTCAGCCAGATGTATCTGTGATTATAAAGGAACTGGTTTCCATCTTCCGTATGGTTCTAAGCCGTGTTACCCAGTGCTTCAGTAAGAGATGTTACTACTGAGGTATTTGGCCTTGCTACTGACACCCTGTAAGACTGAAACGCATACACTGACTAGTCACTAGGACGTAATCAATCTATAATGCGTCTAGTCCTTGATGTCGGTGAAGACTGTAAAGAAATCTACGCAGTGAAATTCAACAATAATAGTTGTTACGACCAGAACCGATGTCTGAATCCCGTTCTATAGCCGTCCGAAGACAGTAAAAATACGATTATTCGTGATTCTATGCAACAATAATAACACTGACAACTCAGAATTACCTCAACAGTGCAGTTAGGCATCCGGTTATACAGACAAGGTAGCTTCCTAAGTACAACACAAGCACTGTAGAACAAAATTAGCTCATACCTTATAATCAAGCAAAATATTCCCAACAAATTCCATATTGGTTTGTTTATTAGATGTATCACACAGTCAGTGAAACAGTATTATTTACTGGATGACGTTTCGAACAAAATTTATTGTTCATAATCAGATCAATTGTAATCACACGACTTTGAAACTTGAGTTTTATAGCTTTCTTTGTTTTCTCCCATTTGTCGTAGGGGTAGTAGAATTTTCCAGATATCGGGGACAGGTGATGAATCATTCCTATTACATGTATTTGTAGTTGATTCGATAAACAAACCTTCTGTTATCAATCTCTCCCTATACCCTGTGACATTAGATTTTAAAACTGTCATCCTATCCCATCCAGCCTATTGTATGGTTGTGTGTAATTGTATGTAGTGCTATAGCTGAACTATTTTCTAGATTTCTTATCTTATTTGGATCAACCAATCTAGATTTTGCTAAGTTTTTATGTTTAGCTAGACTGACTGCCCCTGTTATACTAGTTTGACCTTTGTATTTGACCTGACAATCATTCCAGCAGGGTATTAGATAAACTAAATTGTTTTGTTTTAAAGGCTCCACAGTATCCTTTAACCGACAAAGCTTGTTTCTAATTGAGTTTGTGGGTGGTTTGAATGTCGGCTACTTTTATTCCTGCCTTGTTGAGAATTCTGCGTAAATCTTCTGAGGTTCCTTCCTTGTATGAAATTACTACTGATGATTTAGATTCCTTATTGTTGGTGTCGTCATTAATATTATATATATTATTATTATCATTATTATTGTTATTATCACTATCGCTACTATCATTATTTATTTTATTTCTACATTTCCTTACATATTTCCTGACTAATTTATCCGGGTAATTATTAAGTTTCAAGGCTTCTCTTATGTGTATCACTTCCTGTTTTAGATTTTCTTTGGTACTGCTTAGTTTTTGTGCTCTGTCATTTAAACATTTCACCAATCCTATTTTCACTGACATAGGATGGGATGATTGGAAGTCCAAATATCTGTTTGAATGTGTGGGTTTCCTGTAAACACTAGTGTTTAACTTCCCATCGTCTTTCCTCTTTACGTTGCAATCTAACATTGGGAGCTCCCCTTCCTGATTTTCCAATTCATAAGTGAATTGAATTGCTTCAACCTTCGAGTTGATGTTTTCGAAAAACCTATCTATATCTTGTGTTGTAAGTACAGTGAATGTGTCATCTACATACCTCCACCATACTTTTGGGGTGGGGTTGAACGTTTCAATCGCTATGCTTTCCCACTTATCCATGAATATATCTGCTACAACTGGGGATATTTCCATGGGATCACTGCAGGCACAGAGACGAATAACGAGGACCAAATCAACGTATGATAGATATACAAGTGTCGCAGCAATGATACTCAGTGTAGGAGAAAAACAGACTATAATTACAAAGTTAGTTGAGACATTCCAATAAGTATCAATAATGTGATCAGGTCATTCAGAAGGGATTTATGAAACAATTGTTCCTTTACAATGGTGAGCAATCAGTGTCACATAATTTATCGCCACTTATACACAATTATTTTTAATGCAGATATCATGAGTTATTTGGGCGATAGTAACTGACAGAAGGAAACAAAAACATGCGTTTCGACCCACATTGGAATTCATCAACCGCATTCACTTTCAATCCAGGTGATCAATGGTGTTTTTAAAAATGACACTCAGAACCCACTACCCCCATCGCTTCAAACGCCAAATTGTTATTTATTAAAGTATGATCAATGCAATTACAGTTCATTAAAGATGCTTAAATTATAATAATAATAATAAAGATATAATAGCGAATAGAATATCAACTAAATTAGGGAAATTCCACAAAAATTCCGGATTATTCAAACCTGGATGGCCAAGGTAATGATAATGACTGAACTAACTTCTTTTGGATGCATAAATTAGGCTTGTTAATATGGATCCCCACAGCCTCAGCACAGTGGTTAGGACTCTCGCCGACCATGCACATGGTCCGGGGTTCGATCCCCTGCCGACGCACACCCGATATCTATGGTTGGCCTGCAAAATTTGGGCTACCGATATCCATGCTGAAAATTCCATACTTGTACTGAAAATACGGTGTGGCATCAAGCTGTAATCAAAAATAATAATAAAATAATAATAATTTAGTAGTCGAACTCTTAAAGCAAAATTGAGATTCGTAGGTATGCGGTAAATGACCCTGAAAGCATGATTAACATCAATCTTGTGTTCTGTCTCCACAAGATGCGCCAGAATAGCACTGCGAATAGATTTTGTTTGACCTTTGCTTAACCAGGCAGGGTGATGTTCGGAAATTCGACGAGAAATACGCCTAATTGTACGGCCTATGTAACTGGCTCCACAGGAGCAGTTAAATTGGTATATACACATGGAAGAGGTGAAATTAGGCAGTTTGTCTTTTATTCCCGAACGCAGAAGAGGAGTGGTTTTAAAGATACAGCGTAATTCAGCAGCAGGGAATGCTCTTTTTACCGCATTTCTAAGGCGCTGTGTTAGTATCTCACTGGTGTTGTCTCCTAGGAACTGCATCTGTAAGAATAAGGCCTTTTTTGGAACTGTTGGTAACTTGGGCTGCTTTGGTTTCAGATTCAGATTCTTATCAATAAACTTCTCAGGATAACCATTCTCTTGCTCCGTCGAATGTCTTGACGAGGAACTTAACATTATTAAATGGTTGTTAAGTGAGAATACTGGGTGTCTGTTGACATACTGGACCCGAGTATGGCAGCTTCACCGATATCTTGAGGTTATCATTGTTCAGTAGCTCGATAGGTAACGCTTTTTGTGTTTTTTAAAACTTTCGGTGTGTGGTTCAGGTCTCTGTATGTGGAGTGGGGCAGGACACGCCACATGGATCCATCCCATTATTAGCCACTATCATCCAAATTACTTGATATTCTTTGATCGTCAATTGATCAATATAAAAATATCCATCAGCCAATCAGAAGTCGACAAAATAAATCGATACCATTTTACGACATTCTTGAATAGATCAATTTCTTTGAGGTATTTGTTGTATTTTATCAAGGGCAGTTAAATAGGATTCGCAAATTATGACGACATAGATGACATAGAGTCTAAAAATGCCACTCGAAAAAAAGTAATTTGTGAAAATTTTCACAAAAACTGAAAATTTTGGTGAACATGAAATATCGCAATTCAAACGAACAACCAATGATAATCGTCGGGTAGAAGAAGGCCTCCGTTATTCAGAAAATTATTATTTCAAGTGACACAGGATAGCAGCATTTAATTTGTTGCGCAAATATTCAAGTGGTGCTACAACGTCATTCATGTACCGTGTTGACATTGAAAGGGTTAGAATATGGTTGGTTCGACAGGCTGTTCTATCGGTCTGTGAAACTTTATGTATGTGGTACAGTGAAAAGATCTGAGAAACCAAGTGATGATTTCCAACTAAAGAAAACGAAAATGAAGTGTGTCTCAGTGTGTGTTTTTCAGCTTTCCCTAAGGTGGAAGTGCTGCAATGAGTCCTGGCTGGCCCTCTTGAATAGTGTTTGTATACAATTCCTTTTGTGTGTTATTGGATTGTTGCTGTTGTAATTCAGTATTTGGTCTGTGTGAGTTGACTTTCTATAAACCTGAGTTTCTAATTCCCCTGTGGTCACAAAAATGAGATTTTGCTCTCGGATTCCTCTTCTCTTATGAATTTGAGGAATCCGACAGCATGTGTTTCAATGTCATACTAGACAGCATTATCAGTGCTGATTTCTGATTAAATTAATTAGCATGCTATTCTAGACAGTGTTTATACAGTGTATAGAAATTTCCAGAGGGGTTTATTTCATGATATTTACTCTTCATCCAAGATCTTCGAGTATATTAGTAGGTTGCGTGACACAATGCAGTTTGAGCACAAATCGACCTATTATGATAATTCTGCGTTATCTCTGTGGAGAAATCCACGACATTTGTTATAAAAAGTCCAAAAGTACATTCTGAGACCCAAGGAAATAACTGAAGAACAGTTGGAACACATGAAGGGACACTCATAATCAGGCCTTTTCTTAAGTTTAGTAGAAACTTATGAATCAGCAGGTTGTTAACATTTTAAATACCCGCTGGAGTAAACAGTACCATTAAAGGTCATATTTTAATTGATTAAAACAAAACGGACGAGAAAGATTATATGCAGTATGGAGATAGAACTTTTTGGTAGCCCCAGTTTTAAACAGGCCACCGGTGCCTGTTTATTTGTTTGTGTTCAATGTCAAATCTTTTGGCTTTTACACATCTTTTTTTCTAAACTCCTTAAATTACTGAGTAGACAAATTATTGATTTTCAAGCATTAGTTTATAGGGATCTGATTGATTGATTGATACAGTATCGTTTTGTTTTTCATTCATTCATTGGGAAATACAAGAAAACCTTTATTATAATGAATATCATATACCCAATGCCCAAATTTTTTCAAACTGTTAAAAGTGAACTTGGTTTGGACATATAGAAACAGATGAATTGTAACAAGCCAATAGATGCAGTTGTCAGACTACCAACTTCGTCTATAGTTAGTACTATACTATCTAATTAATTGGTTACAGAATTTCATCATGAGCTGACATAGGTGAGAGAACCATTGAAAAAGCATCAGGGAGTACTGGACACGCACCTGTTTCATCTGCATAGTTGGGGACTCTTCAACAGTATGTACTCACTGTCAAGGTTCGAACCCAGCACCCTCCAGTTATACTGCAACCTTGTAGACCATCAGATCATTGGAACCCAACTTATCCAATGGCCAGCCCATGAATTCCAACTTGTAACCAATTCACTCACGATATGGCACGACTGGTGCTAGCGAATGTCATCGCTTGGTGAGGATTTGTCCTCAGGCTCAACCTGCAGTACCCTGCTGGTCACGACTTCCCACTACTAGAATCCCAGGTAATTATCTACCTGAATAGGTAGGTAGATCTCAAACTAGGATGGAACAGCCAGCTGTCCAGTACTCCCTGACTGGTTTTCCAATGGTTCTCTAACCGATGTCAGCTCATGATGAAATCATATAACAAATTATTGATTGGACGGAGGATTTCATCATGAGCTGACATCAGTTAGAGAACCAGGGAGTACTGGACAGCTGTTTCGTCCTAGTTTGGGACTCTTCATCAGTATGCACCTACCGGGATTCGAACCCAGGACCTTCTGGTTACAAGGCAAGCTCGTAGACCATTGAGCCACTGGGACCCGATCCAATGGCCAGTCCATGAATTCTAACTTCTGCCAATTCACGAAATCCTCCATCCAATCAAACAAAATCCCTACAAAACCAATACTTGAAAATTATTGATTTATTGAATTTTGTTCAAATAAACCAGTGTTAAGGTCGTTTGTTTTATTTTGATTAGTTGTTGAACAATAGTCACTCAGAGAGACATATCTATGTCAATCATAAATTGAAATATCTTCTTCACACAACAATTCAATACACATTTTGACTGTATTGTTTAAAAGTTCAAGAAAGTGAAGTGTAAAATGTCCAACTTGTGTGTGTGTGTGTGCGTGGGCACATTATGACACAAACATATTTCCTTATGAAAATCTTATAACGTCGCTCTTAATAGAGACTTTTCTTTCTATTTAGTAAGTGATATGTCTGTGCACAGATATGTGAGTGCTACTGTGTGTGTGTATGTGTACTTCCGTATGTGCATGTGTGGGTGTGTGTGTGTGTGCAGCTTTGACTCAAACTACATTGTCTATCGCCTCTTTAAACTATTCATTCACACAAAGAAATGTGTCAGTCACGACGATTATAAAACAAAACAATGCATTACATTTATTTGAGTACATTTCTCTTTTTGGTGTGAACTGATAGCCGAAGTAATACAAAGTAGCGGATAAAAAATTAACAGAGAAACACTCAAATTCTATGCGTTTCTATACTTGTAAGATGATTATGGTTATACTATCTTGTAGGCTATATATGTCTGACGAATACAGAGATCTAGTTTCGCATATGCCAGTTTACGCCGTCTCTGGCGTAGACGTGATATCCGACTATCGACCAAAGGGCGTGTGTACTGCTCAACAGTCCGCTCCGTCCTCCTTTATGGCTGTGAGCGAGACCTGGCCATTGAGAGTGGAAGACATGAAAAGATTAGCTGTCTTCGATCATAGGTGTCTGCGTTCTATCTCCCGTGTGAAGTGGTATAATAAGGTGAGCAATATTGAGGTTAGGCATCGGTCGAGTGCTAGGTAAGGAGGGGAAATCAGTCAACGAGACTGTGAAATTACATCGACTGAGATGGTTAGGACATGTGTTACGTATGCCTAGTCATCGCCTTCCTCGACGGGCAATGTTAGCTGATATAGGGCAAGGCTGGAAAAGAGCTAGCGGCAGTCAAACCAAAACATGGCACCAGTCAATGAAATCTACAACAGTTAGTCTAAGCCACGTAGGAAGGTGTAGACTTCCTGACTGGTTGGGGTCCTCAGGACGGTAAAAACCAATGGTTGGAAACTATTGGTGACATGGCTCAAAATCGTTCTCAATGGCTAGCGCAGATGCATCCACTCCTTGTGACTTATGATTTTCAATGAAACTGTTTTGTTCTTCGTTATTACTATTCCTTTGTCTCACACCTCTGTTTACTGTCTATAATATGCATTTCTCCTACTTTCTTCTCTTGCTTTGTGTGCTACAAGTAGGGAGTGTGGCGACTTGAACTGCCGCACATATGTGCAAAGTTCTATGTCGAAAACAGACAGACAGACGTAGGCTATAAGCAATGCGAACCTGGTGCATTCACAACAACTACACTAATCGATAGTCACAACACGCACTACAACACACACACACACACTATAAAAACAAAGATGGAAGCCTCAGTGTTTACGTATGAGATTTTACTGTCTACCTCAAACAATAGTTGAAACATTTATTTATTTATTTTATTCCTTTACGTTTCCCCCGTGGAACATAGGGGGCTTCAAGCTAGAGGCTTGAAGTTTCGGTATCAGTGGTGTTTATCTTTACGGGATGGGGTTGCTGCTAACCTCATGCCCAACCTTCCCTCTTTTTACCAGTCTTATTATTGGCTTAGGCGTCTGTGGCCGGTTGGTCGGCGAGTATTCCACCGCTGTGCCACCGACGCACAGTTGAGACTTTATTTGTTTTTAGTTCAATTTTGATATCCCCGCTGTTTGATCGTCTTTTATCGACATGTCAGCTGCTAGAATGGACACTTTAGAGACGTCTGAGGATTAACGTGAAGTAATTGGGTGGTTGGTTGGTGACTAATAGTCGAATCCAAGATGGGACTGGTTAGCTGGACGCCCCAGTATCCCACTGATACCCGGTGCACAAGTGATAGTTCTTGTGATACTAAATGTCTAGTGGATAACTTCTGGCGTTTTGAACGAAGGGTACTAGGTTCGAGTCTCAGTGAGAACACTACCACTCATTGGGGTGTGCAGGTAGATCCAGACGACAAGTCCCAGGCAAGACGAAATACGCATCCTGGATTTCACTGTTGGTCACTGTTCACCAAATTAATAGTTAGAATGCTTGACAGTAATACTGAATGTACACTTAGATTTTAAATGACCTTCACAAACATTTAATTCACTGATAAGTCTAAAGTGCCAGCAACTAATGAGAGTGCAGCCTTGACAAAGAGAGCAAAATACGAAAAGAACTGCGTAAAACAATCAATAAAATACCTTTAAGACGATCAAACTTAAAGAATGTGATATGGCAATCTGTGTACTATTAAATCCTGAACTCTACATACGGAAGATGCTTGTTCAGAGGTCATTGAAACTAAAAGAACTCTAGTTTGGAAACATTTATTTCCCGATACGAATTTAAAACAAGCAATAAAGGTTAATAAAGCAGGATGATTTAATGAATTCATCGAATTTCGGTAGAACTCGTCAGCTGAATGCTCTACATATACGGATATATATACTTTTGAAATTACATTGGGAGATATAGGACTGATAAGTAAATAAATAAACTACATTGAATTAGTCATGCAGAAAGACAGGTGCGAATGTTTTTCCAGGTCATGTTCAATTAGATAAGGGGAGAGAGTATGGGAGATCAAAATTAAGATAAATTGCACTACGCTTCAATTAAATCACTTAGATAAACAATTAGACATTAGAGAATTTAACAAGAATTGCAACCAGAGGGATGTCAATGGTAATAGTTATAATAACAATAATAATAGTGTTGAAGTGAGTTAAGATAATGCTACTGATAAAGGATAGTTTTAAATGAATCAGGAATAATAATAATGAGAATAATAATAGTAATAATAAAAATAATAATAATAAGAGGTAGAATTATAAGTAAAACGTATTACCATGGTAGATTCAGAGTGACAACCATCTTCTTTTGTAAACAGAGACCTGGTTTGTAAACTCGAATCGCACAAGCCTCTGCAATTGCATCATCGGCCGTACCCAGCGCTCGCTTTCCAAACGTATCACCGAGCACTTACCAGCATGGTTTTACAAAGGAGAAAATCGATGCCCCCGCAGTTCCATCTTAGAACATCTGATAGAATCCGGACACCAAGCTACACCGCAAACAAACTTCAACGTCGTCTACAGAGTAAGAGGTGGTCTCCCTAAAGGTGTACGAATCAGACTTCTTCAAACTGCAGAAGCAATGGCGATTCACTTGCTAAGTCCTGAACTCTGCATACAGAAGAAGTTCGTTCAATCGCTACACTTGCAATGGACGTAATCTATCTTATTAGCCAACATGTAAATTCTACCTAATCTTTTTTTTTCTTTTTTTTTTCTTTTTTTCTGTCTCTTCATTAGTATTATTTTGTCTTCTCAATTGTAACATTTTACATTCTCAACTTTCTTGTTCTCTACCCCCACCCGATTCAATCTCTACACCCCACTACCACTGTTACTGACTTGAACAACGCTCAGTTTCTAGTCATTCATGTTACGTCATCCAACTTATTCACTCAATTTCACTTCTACTTAATCTCTACCTGTAATTACCTCTGTTGCTATTCTTGTTTCTTTGTCTGCTGACAATGGTGAATGACTTGACTGCGTCGATATCATGCCCGTAATCCACAAGATGCTTTGTTATTGAGGATTTTGGCACTTTGAACTCAGCTGTTTTCAACCATTTTGGCAAATGCTCCATCATGCAAGTAGACAATCTCCTTTCCGTACGACCTATGTATTTGCTTCCACAAACACACTCAAATTGATATACGCAGTTTGAAGTGTCGAGGATTGGCGACTGGTCTTTCCCAGATTGTTGAAGCACTCGCTTAGTGGTGTTAAGGAAAACAAGTTTTGCAGCATAATAAGTTCTCTTGATGGCTTTGTCGAGTCTTCGTTTGACTACTTCCTGTACATCATCTCCTTTGAACGGCAAGCTGATATAGACAGGTTTCTTCGGAACTGTTTGGATTGTTTTGCAGGGGGTGTTTTCTTTAGAGTATTTATTAATGAACTTCTCAGGATATCCATTCTTAGATAAGATATCCTTCAGGGATTTTATTTCATACTCAACAGTACTGTCAGAACAAATTTTTCGTGCTCTATTGAACAGTGTTCTGACTAAGTCCTTTTTATTCTGGATGGGAACAAAACTCTTGAAATGTATGTACTGTCCTGTCCATGAGGACTTTCTAAATATAAATCTTTCGATTGTGCCATCATTCACTATTGACATCCCTCTGGTTGCAATTCTTGTTAAATTCTCTAATGTCTAATTGTTTATCTAAGTGATTTAATTGAAGCGTAGTGCAATTTATCTTAATTTTGATCTCCCATACTCTCTCCCCTTATCTAATTGAACATGACCTGGAAAAACATTCGCACCTGTCTTTCTGCATGACTAATTCAATGTAGTTTATTTATTTACTTATCAGTCCTATATCTCCCAATGTAATTTCAAAAGTATATATATCCGTATATGTAGAGCATTCAGCTGACGAGTTCTACCGAAATTCGATGAATTCATTAAATCATCCTGCTTTATTAACCTTTATTGCTTGTTTTAAACTCTAGTTTGTCTCAACATTTGATGAATAGTTTTTTTTAAGACGCTTGAAATACCCATCTGCACATCAAAATAAAGAAACAACTTCATTGAAGAGAGACTCTTTACAACGAATTATTTTCCTAGCACCTGTCTCACTGCTACACTTCTCATTTGTATGACGCTGATCTTAACTTGACACTCTCCCTAGTATTGTTGAACTCGACTCATTTCTCTTAATCATATTATTGCGTCATTCCATTTGACTGTTTAGCATTCTTTTACTTTCTACCCAGTCAGTAGTTTCTGTACTACGTAACTGTTGTATAAGATCTACAGGGTTTTGATTGGTTGGTTTCAGGATTTCATCATGAAATGACATCGGTTAAAGGACCATTGGAAAACCTGGGGGTTTTGGACAGTTGTTTCGTCAGCCTAGTTTGAGACCCTTCAGCAGTACGCACCCACTCACTGCCAGGGTTAGAAGCCAGGACCTTCTAGTTACAAGGCAAGCTCGTAGACCATTAGATCACTAGGACCCAATCCGCTGGTCCATGGACTCCAACTTCTGCCAATTCATGATATGGCACGACCACCACAATTTCAGCGACTCATCTTTGAAAATATTACTTTTGTTGCTATGGTAATGTCTTTATTATTTAAACATACGACTGTACAGCTTAAGAATGATGTCGTTGACAAGAGTAATTCTTTTTTGATGTGGTTGTGTTCTCTGAGCTGGATAGTTAATTTGCAAAGCTTTCATCATCCTACTAGGTGACATCTTCAGCGCATACTTCAATTTGAAGTGAGCTTTTAGATTTCTCCACGAGTTTATTAATCATCTCTCCTGGTGACCTTGGACGTGATTGGTTGTTTTGTGTGTTTTCACACACTCTAGGCCACTTGTATTGGTAGTGGTGTTGATTGTTTCCTTGACTTGAACTTTGATCCTTTGTGTGTGAGGTTTCTTTCTTATCGGTTGATAAATTTTGTCTGTCTCGATGTGTCTAGTGATTGATGATTCACTGGAATGCCAAGCTTCTAAAAATTCTCTAGCATTTTTGTTGTTTCCTTTGTCTAATATTTGAACATTGTCCCAATCGAATTGATACCCGTGGTTGTCTGTATGTAGTGATACGAGGGAGTGGATGTCATGTCTTTTGACGCTAGTTAGTTTGTGTTCATGGGTATGAAGACGAAGGGTACGTCAACTTTGGCCAATATAGTGTTTTTCGCAGTTGTTACAATTTATCTTGTAGATGATGTTGGTTTTATCTTCTTTCGTTGTTGGGTCCTTTGGTTGACACAGGGTTGGCTGGCTGAAGTGATTTTGTTGGTTTGTGTGTGACGTCAATTCCTAAAGGTTTAACGATTCTTGTAGTGATTTCTGATATATCCTTTATATATTTTAGGGCGACTTTCTTTGTGCTTTCCTTGGGGGTATATGTCTTTTGATGAAATTCCTTGGATATCCATTTTTTTGGAAGACGTCCATGAGATATCTCTCTTCAATTTTCCTTAAGTTGGGAGTGCTGCAATGAGTCCTGGCCCTCTTGAATAGTGTTTGTATGCAATTCCTTTTGTGTGTTATTGGGTTGTTGCTGTTGTAATTCTTCATTGAAAGCCTCATGTTCTATATATGACCTTAAAGGGATTTTTGCAAAATGTATTGATTTTGAAGGTGTATATAAACAGCCAGTAAAGTGGTAGTTTCTACAAGTCTAAATTTTGTTTGTTAGTGAAGACTTAATTAAGTTGATTAACTTGTTCGCTGTTATATACTACTAATTTATATGAGTAGTTAGTTGGAATCAACTGACATCAAACAGTAGTAGTGTTTACTAGCTAGCCAGTTAGTTGGAAGGGGAATGGGTTCATAACATACCTTAACAACGACCCTGATTGTAGCGTTGCTATGGTCATGTAATGACATCAACAATATATGCTACCTAAATACTTTAACACTCTAGATGCCACTGTTGCCTTACATCATAATATTGTCTCTATTTTAGACAATGGTGTTGAATAGGTTCGTTGTGCCTTCTTTGCATACACATCTGCTTTCGACTATGTACCTAGGCCTTTTTTGTTAAACAAGCTTGCTGCGAAACAAGCAAGGAAGCAGTACACTGTACATAAAAGGAATTCTTCCCCTGCTTTACCCACTGTAGTCCGTGTCTATCAAGGTGATGTTCTTTCTCCTTTTCTGTCTTCCTTCCTCTTACTTGACTAGCTCCATTCTGAGGAAACCAATTTTGTTAAGTATACCGTTGATCTGACTGTTTCTATGTCGACGGTTACTTCTCAGTCTGACTGTTCCAAAATGAACAGCTTTTTATCAGAAATTAGTCAGTGGTCCTCATCAAGTGCTCTTAAGCTTAATCCCTCAGAATGACAGGTGGTTATTTTCACTTTTACATACAGGCATGACTTACATGAAGTGGTTAGTTCGCACGGTTCCACTATCATAGATGGCACAGAAGTTGAAACCAAATCGAATGTTAAATCCCTTGCACTGTATATTTCCTCTAATCAACTTTCCCGAAAGAATGGACTCGGAATAAAGACTACTCTTTTCGATAACTTCATCATCAGGTTCTACAATTATATATACATTATAATGAATGAATGAATTAGTCTTATGAACTACATTATTGTTGTTTAAATAACATCAAATCAATAATACTGATAAATTACAGCTGAACAGCATCAACATAAAATAAACTGAATGTCAGAAGAACTATGAAAAATAATAGTACAAATTCATGAGTTTATAGTTTCTACTGAGGGCCAGGGTAGTATTAGGGGATGGACTTGTTTCTTTTGAACACAGAGAACTGGTTGTTTGAGGCCAATTGCAATAGCCTCTGCTGTTTGAAGCATTTGGTGCTTCGACGATTTTGGTAATTTGTTAGGCACCCGGTAAATTATAGAGAAGGATTCTTCTACGCTAGCTTTGTGGCCGGATTGCACCAGATGGTCTAATATCGAGTTGTTAATAGTTTTAACTACACCTTTACTTAGCCGTAGTGGGATATGTTCCAGAGCAGGAAAAATCAAGTTCCTAGAGCAACGGCCAACATAACTCGCTCCACAAGCGTAGTTGAATTGATAGATACAATTTGAAGTGGCTAGTCTAGGTACTTCATCTTTCAGTCGAGGTAGCACCATCGGTCGTGTAGAGAATAATACGTGTAGTTCACCAGCATTAAAAGTTCTTTGAACTGATTTTCTAAATTTCTTCATAATTAGCTCGCTTGGTATATCGCCCATGAATTGTTGTCGTATATAAAGTGGCTTCTTGTTTACAGACAGTGGGTAGTCCTTTTCAGCTTTCTTTGTCATGTGTTTCTTGATAAATTTGTCAGGATAACCATTTTCGATTAAAGTATCATATACCATGCTTAATTCATCTTTAATTACTTCTTCAGAGCATATAGCTCTAACTCTGTGGCTAAGGGTCCTCACCAAATTCCTTTTGTATTTGATGAGAACGAAGCTATGAAAGTGTGTATATTGTCCCGTCCAAGTACTTTTTCTATGTAAATTTCTTTTTATGCTTCCGTCTGGTTTTCTTGTAAGTAGGGCATCCAGGAAGTCAATTCTGTCTTGGGATTCCTCTTCGCATGTGAATTTCATAGCCGAATGTACTTCATTGAATTCAGTAATTATTGTACTCCTATCAGAAAGACATTTCGTTTGATGTTCAACGTAAGGAAGTTAAGACGATCTGGTATCATTTCGTCTTTACTATTACAGTTTTTTTTTTAATTCTTGCATTCTGCCTATACTTCTTCACTGTTCCGTCAGCTTAATCTTTCCCAGGCTACTTAAGAAATACTTAGTTACACTGAGAAGGATACTAAAAGCTATCAGTAGGGCGAGTGGGATTTCGCTTGACCAACTTCTTAATACTGTCGAAGATAAACACATGGACTCACACAAGAAATTACCGAATATCATCTTCTCGGACTCTGAGCATCCTATCTTTACACGCCTCTTCCCTCTTGCATCTCATCAGGTAGGGGAAATAGAAGCAACTATAGAAAACTGTATGCTCAGACGACTGAGAATAAAAACTCTATGATAACTTATTTGGCAGGCAAACATTTTATGTGATGAGAAAAGTGTAGAGGAGGAAATTACCAACTTACTGAGAAACTCCAAGTAAAAGACCCTATTCGATTTCTTAATTGTTACATTGTCGTTATTATTTTCACAGTATTCAATTTTATCTTCATTTCTTATTGAACAATATTATGAATGTAAATGGCCTACTATAATTATTACCCCTGTAATAAGGAGATTAGATGCAATCCTGTACTACATGCTGTAAATTCCATATTCCATATTTTCATAATTATTGTGAGTTGTAAAGAAGTTTATGAAGTATTTTATTAGACGACTTCAGAGTTCTTGTTTGTCTGTGACAGCAAATATTAATTCATAATCATATCTAGGCTTCAGTGTTAAACACATAAAATACATTTTCAGGATTTTATGCTGCTAATGGGGGCCTATTATTGCTTCCTTGGGTACCGAGTAGAGCGTGGAGTTTCAACAGTACATCTCCACTTCACCCTGTTCTCTGCAGTTCTCTACAGCTGCTTCCCCGATTGTTCGTAGACTGTCACCTCCCCTCATTCGACCTGTTCCGCATCACCTTCCGAATGACACCCAACTCATTCACACTTGCAGTGTTTGGTCTACGCCAATACACTGCTTATACGTAGCGATCCAAAAACACTTCTGGAAACCTGCTACTCACATTTAACGCGGTTTTGGCGAAATGAATCACCTAAAACAGAGATAGTGACAGATAGAGGGAGAGAGACCAGAAACAGTTAAACCACTTCAATTATGCCTAGCTAAATACTAATTAAAAGACATAAGCAAATAAATTGAATGGAACTACCTGATTACACAACTAACTAACTAACTAACTAACTAACTAACTAACTAACTAACTAACTAACTAACTAACTAACTAACTAACTAACTAACTATGAACTAACTAACTAACTAACTAACTAACCATGAACTAACTAACTAACTAACTAACCATGAACTAACTAACTAACTAACTAACTAACTAACTAACTAACTAACTAACTAACTAACTAACTAACTAACTAACTAACTAACTAACTAACTAACTAACTAACTAACTAACTAACTATGAACTAACTAACTAACTAACTAACTAACCATGAACTAACTAACTAACTAACTAACCATGAACTAACTAACTAACTAACTAACTAACTAACTAACTAACTAACTAACTAACTAACTAACTAACTAACTAACTAACTATGAACTAACTAACTAACTAACTAACTAACCATGAACTAACTAACTAACTAACTAACCATGAACTAACTAACTAACTAACTAACTAACTAACTAACTAACTAACTAACTAACTAACTAACTAACTAACTAACTAACTAACTAACTAACTAACTAACTAACTAACTAACTAACTAACTAACTAACTAACTAACTAACTAACTAACTAACTAACTAACTAACTAACTAACTAACTAACTAACTAACTAACTAACTAACTAACTAACTAACTAACTAACTAACTAACTAACTAACTAACTAACTAACTAACGAATAGAGTCAATGAGAATCACAATATGCTCTGTTCATTCAATAGTTAGAATAAGGAAACAAACAAAATATATGACAATAATAATAAGAATAATAATAAAATTAACATTTGTTCGATGTCCAAAACTGAGATTTTGGACAACATTTGATGAAGCATTCATTACACAAGCTTGTTTGAATTATGTTCACTGTAAAAATGTATATATGTGTGTGTGTGTGTTCATACTCTATTGATACATGGGCATATGTGTTTGTATTCGTGTGAGTGCATGTGTGTGTGTGTGTGTATGTGTACGTGAGTTCGTGAGTACCTGCGTGCGTGCGTGCGTCTACATTTAACGTAAAGCTCCTAGTTGTGTGTATAGACACGTAGAGCATAGCGTGATCACAGTTGTTGTTTTTTCCTCTCTCACATTCTCCATTTCCCATTTGTGAGAACATGATTATTATGAATGTCTGGAATTGAAGAGAGAGGGAGAGAAAGAGTGTGTGGAAAAAACCACCTCAAAGGAAGTAGGCAGACTAGAGAATATGCTAAGTCTAAAGAAAAAGAGGTAATGCGTAGGCGGATAGAAGAAGAAGTAGATGACGGCGATGAAGAGGAGTATTAGTCGTAGCAGTAGTAGTAGTAGTAGTGAAACGTCGAAGAAACACTATGGAGTTTAGCCTACAACTGAGAAACACAAAAAATCCCTTTTTTTCACTCCTGTACTCTCACTGGATAACATCGTGTGTACAGTCAACCACCCACCCTATGCCAGCTCACCAACCCACACACATACACGCATGGAGGTACACGCAGTTTAGTGTTGAAATGAATAAAGCATGAATGTAAAGACTCAAAAAACAAGAAAACGAATAAACAAAACAAAGTTTTTTTTAAAAACAACATGTGCATAGTAGAGGGAAGAAAGTGTAAAACATTCTTAGAACAAAAAAGAGGAAATGTAGTCCCCAGACGACTGTCATTCAGATTATCTAGGTTGGATATTATAAATTAATAGACTTAATTCTATACAAATGTATAGCTGTTTAATATGATGCGAGTATATGTCATTCAATATTTCAATGTCACACAAACTTGAAGACTTCATGGCAGGCAGACAGGCAGGCGAAAATCAACAAACTGGGCGAAGAAACTGGCGGTGAAGACGGGACTTCAGGTGAACACAGAGAAGACGACGGAGGTGATGAAGATAACAGATCTACAGCAACAGCAGCAACAACAACAACCAGCACCAGTCATCAACAAAGGCGAGAGATATGTGAGAGGTGACTTTCTTCACTTATCTAGGAAGCACGATTTCAACCACAGGCGACAGCATGGATGTCAGAGACAGGCAGAATTGGAAAGGCAAGATTGAGCTTCAACCAACCTGAAACCAGTTCGAAAATACTCTCTACTCATCCAGAATAAGCGACAAGATTCGGATTTTAATACAAATGTCACTTAGGTCCGTTACTTCTTCTATACGGGTCAGGAAATTGACGGGTGAGTCACGGAAAGGATTTCTAGTAGGTTGCAGACTTTTATCAACAGCCGCCCTCTTCTCTGGCCGACCGACCAAAAAGAATAAGCAACGAGAAACCAACTAAGAGCCTATCACTCAACAAATATGTAGGAGATGGATATAGCATACAGTGAGAAGGCCGTCGAATGACATTGCGCGCGAGGCCTTTGGGAGAGTGAAACCCCAATAGGTAATGACGAGCGGGTAGTCATTGCGAGGGTGACATGGAAGAAATTGTGTGGGGAGGAGGAGATGAGAGACTATGGTCAACTGTGGATTGAGCTAAAGAGGACAGTAGAAAATAGAACGAAGTGGAGATGCGTTGTTGAAGCCCTATGTACCACTCCGATCCCAAGGAAATAATAGTAATAAATGCTATTCAGTTTGATGATGGCTAGCTGTAACATCCGGGATGCGTGTGTCTTTTCCAATTTAGAACTTTTCATCTGGACGTAGTGAGTAATACTTTTCCCATTGAGATTCGAAATCCTCACTCATCGTCTTAAATGACAAAGCATGATCACAATACCCAACTATTGTACGATGTGTATCACCTCTTATTTGTTTAATTTTGCTTTGTATTTCCATTAGGCGCGTCGATTGTTCAGCGATTGAACACTCACTAACCACGCCACACGTGGTTTGGTCTTCGGCCAATGCAATTTCAAACCTTGCTAAGCTAATAGTAAGGTTGCTAAAGAGGACAGGTTGGACGTAAGGGTAGAAACCGCAGCCCGAAAGTTAGCGTGCAATCTATTTACTCCTTGGCAGCTAGTAGGCGAATCTAGGACGCCTATTTTGTCTTATTTGGGACTCGTCAGTTGGATATACCTTTATCCTAGTGAGTGGTGATGCTCCCACTGAAAGTGGGACACAGCATCCATCCTTTTAACCAGAAAATCCAAAGCAATGGTAAGTGATACTGGTTAGCAGAGGAATTCAGAATTGACGTTCACACCATTTTCAGACACATCATCATTGATAATGTTTGAGCATTTCTTTTCTAGGAGCCAGCTAATGCGTCATTAAAGGTCAGTCAGCATACTCACAGGTTTCTAGAAATAATTGAATTTTTAATGTTAAAAGTCAATATTTTTGTGGAGGTCCTATACTCTGCCTTTGAAGGGAGGTGGGTGGGAGGGTAATTTTTATCAAGTATATTTTATAATTTATTAAATGAGATAAGGTTAGAAGGTGGTGATGTGTGTTTCTGTTTTTAACCATAGTCCTTCTAAAGAAAGCAAGAGTACTGGGGGTAAACCAATAAACACACTAACAAGTGATAAACCTTGTGCTGACTTCTGTTTCATACATGCGTCGTTCTTTATTGTCTGTCGTCTACTACTTCTTAAACTGTCCTCAGGGTAATAAATTCCTTCCAATAGTTCTACCTCAGTATCTTAGCCAATGGCGGATGAAATTATTCATGATTCTCCGAAGATATCAGTCTACATATTACCTACGTCGTGAATCGGCAGAAGTTGGAATTCATGGACTGGCCATTGGATCGGGTCCCAGTGACTTAATGGTATACGAGCTCGCCTTGTGACCAGAAGGTCCTGAGTTTCGAATCCTGGTGGGTGCGTACTGCTAAAGAGTCACAAACTAGGATGAAACAGCTGTCCAGTACTCCCAGGTTTTCCAGTGGTTCTCTAACTAATGTCAGCTCATGATGAAATCCTGTAACCAATCAAATCCCTAAAAACCAACACTTGAATATCAATGAGATGCTCACTAGCGACTTGCCCTATTAAGGTGGGTAGTCACCTGGGGTTCTATTGAGAAGTCATGACCAGTAGGGTGCAGCAGGTCGGGTGTGAGGACAAATACTCGCCGAAGACATTGTCTAGAGGTCGCGCTATATCGTGAATTGGCAGAAGTTAGAATTCACGGGCCATTGGACTGGGTCCCAGTGGCTTAATAGTGTACGAGCTCGCCTTGTAACCAGAAGGTCCTGGGTTCGAATTCCGGTGGATGCGTACTGCTGAAGAGTCCAATGGTCCTCTAACTAATGTCAGCTCATGATGAAAATCCTGTTACATATATTCTAATCAGATTGAGCTCCCCTAATCTACGAAGTCCGACATCATATCTGTTCCGTTATATTTTTGGAGTTCTTCATCAGTGCTCACCATGACCACCCCCCCTACGAGGGATCTTCAGATTATGAGGTGAGCTTGCTGACTATTCAGGCACTAAGGGAAGAAAATAATCCAGTGGCGCATGATATCTAATTTCCAGCAATCCATGATTTATCAACCTGAAACCAATCTGGAAATCTTCGTCACTCAGCCAGCATCAACAACAAAATTCGGATTTTCAATACAAACGTCAAGTCAGTCAGTTCTTCTATACGTATGGATCAGAAACTTGGCGGCGGTCACAAAGAATATTTCCAACAACCTGTTGCAGATCTTTATCAACAGCTGTCTTCGTTCTATACTGAAGATCAGATGGCCGGAAAGAATCACCAACAAGAAACTATGAGAAAACAAACAAACGAAACAAGAACCAATCGCCCAACAGATGTGCAGGAGAAAGTGGAGATGGATTGGACACTGGCTGAGGAGGCCACTGAGTGAAATCGCGCGTCAGGCCATCGCTCGAGTGGAACCCAAAAGGGAAGTGGCGAGTGAGACGTCCAAGGGTGACATGGAGGAGATCGTGTGAAGAGGAGTTGAAACAGTATGGACTAAGATGGATGCAAGTGAAAAGTACAGCAGAAGACAGAAGCAAGTGGAGACGTGTAGTTGAAGCCCTATGTTCCACTAGGAACCCAAGGGAACAATAATAATAATATATATGATTTATCAAAACCAATGCAAGCCAGTGTTATTAGTTAGTATTTGGCCATATACCTGACCTAGTGGACGCCATTATGATTCATTATGGCTTATTCTGGCACTGATTCTAAAAACTGACTCGTTTAAGTAAAGTTTACTCTCCTGTACCACTCCACCCCTGTTCCCGGCCCCTTACTCACGGTCTTTATCGATAATCTTGTTATTCTATTAAAGTGAGATTTTGAGGTCATAATCTTTAAGTAATTTTTTCTAATAACCGTGTCCAATAGACCAACTTTTTGGACAGATTCACAGAAAGAGACATTATACATTTGTCAATTTGCCTGTTTTTCTTTTAACTAGGCTTGAGTTCCTCCATTGGTAGTATCGATTAGCTGTATTTCCGCTTTTCTATCTACCCTTCATACTTCTCATTGTTCAAAAAAATTATTTCATATTTGATCATAGATTGATATATCAGTTAGACAACCATTGGAAACTAAAGACTACTTACTGGACATCTGTTTCGCTTTAGTCTGGAACTCTTCGTCAGTACCTGTCCATCAGGGTTCAATCAATCCAGAGGTCTTCCATTGTGTGGGTACCGATGAAGTGTCTCAAACTAGAGCGAAACAGCCGTTTAGTAATGCCTAGTTTCCATTGATTGTCTGATTGGATGACACCTTTATTCTTTGTGATAATGCTTCCGATAGGACTACAATAATTACTGAATTCAATGAAGTACATCCGGCTATGAAATTCACATGCGAGGAGGAATCCCAAGACAGAATTGCCTTCCTCGATGTCCTACTTACAAGAAAACCAGACGGAAGCATAAAAAGAAATTTACATAGGAAAAGTACTTGGACGGGACAATATACACACTTTCATAGCTTCGTTCCCATCAAATACAAAAGGAATTCGGTGAAGACCCTTAGCCACAGAGTTAGAGCTATATGCTCTGAAGAAGTAATTAAAGATGAATTAAACATTGTATATGACACTTTAATTGAAAATGGTTATCCTGACAAGTTTATCAAGAAACATATGACGAAGAAGGCCGAAAAGGACTACTCACTATCCGTAAACAAGAAACCCCTCTATATACGACTACAATTCATGGGCGATATACCAAGCGAGATAATTACGAAGAAATTAAGAAAATCAGTTCAAAGAACTTTTAGTGCTGGCGAACTACACGTATTATTCTCTACACGACCGATGGTGATTCGTCGACTGAAACATGAAGTACCTAGACTAGCTAGCCACTTCCAGTTGTATCTACCAATTCAGCGGCACCTGTGGAGCGAGTTATATTGGCCGTTGCTCTAGGAACTTGATTTTTCGTGCTCGAGAACATATCCCACTATGGCTAAGTAAAGGTGTAGTTAAAAGTATTAACAGCTCGATATTGGACCATCTGGTGCAAACCGGTTACAAAGCCAGCGTAGAAGAATCCTTCTCTGTAATATACCGGGTGCCTAACAAACTACCAAAATCGTCGAAGCACCGCTTACTCCAAACAACAGAGGTTATTGCAATTCGCCTCAAACAACCAGTGTTCTGTGTTCAAAAGAAACAAGTTCAGCCCCTAATACTACCCTGGTAGGGCCTCAGTAGAAACTATAAACTCATGAATTTGTACTATTATCTTTCATAGTTCTTCTGACATTCAGCTTATTTTATGTTGATGTTGTTCAGCTGTAATTTATCAATATTATTGATTCGATGTTATTTAAACATTAATGTCGTTCATAAGACTAACTCATTCATTCATTATAATGTATATATAATTGTAGAACCTGATAATGAATTTATCGAAAAGAGTTCTCTTTGTTCAGTGTCTATTCTTTCGATTGGTATCAATTTATGATCAGTCTTGAAACAAATTAGATCCTTGCATTATTAGCTCTTGGAAATGATATGTCACCCATGGGTCAAAGACTTTTGTTTCAGAGGCTAAGCGGTTCGAGTCTCACCTGAACCTCATGATATTTGCTTACTTTCTTGTTGAGGATTCCATACTTTACCAAGAATATGTAGTTGAATACTGAGGAGATGGTTGACTTAACTCCGAAGCTTTCGTCGTCTCCCTTCTAGACAGCATCCTCCTTCACCACAGGTTTTAATATAAAATGAACTCATTTAAATTCTCCATGAATGACGATATAATTGTATCTACTGGTGACCATTATCGTGACTGTTTGTTAATATACGTCTCTATTGATCATTTTTATTGATTTGGAATTAGAACTTTCCTGTCATGTGATTTACATTTTATTATTATTGTTAATGTTTCCTTTAATTCCTAGAGGAACATAGGGCTTCAGCCGCTCACGTCTACATTGCCTTCGGTTCTCTGCCTACGTTTTCATTACCTGGCTCCGTATCTGCTCACATGCTTTCATCTCCTATTCACATCACCTCCTCCTACTCAATGTCACCTCACTCTCGCACTGACAAACAACTAACTCGCCACTTCACATTCGAGTTCCAGTCGAGTGATGGCCTGGTGTGTGATGTTACTCACTTGATGGTGGTTTGTTTTCTCAGAGTATGGCCAATCCAATCCACCTCCATTTCTTCTTGCATATTTCTTGCACAATTGGTTCCTGCTGAGTTGGGTTGGTTCGCTCATTGCGAGAGATCCCTCCCTGTTTCTGATCTTTTCTGACCGGCCATCTGATCTTGAGCCACGTATTGAGCGAAGGCAGCTGTTGATGAAAGTCTGTAGTTTGTTTGAAGTGCCCTTTGTGATGCGGCGTGACGCCAAGTCTCTGATCCGTTTGGCAAGTAGCACTGACTTCACATTCAAGTTGAAAATCCGGTTCTTATTTTCATTTTCATGCTCAGTCAGTCAGTCCTGTTGACCTCCACACAGACTAGAGTATTGAATGCTTGCCTTGCTTTCCCAATCCTCGCTTTGATATCCACATCAATTCCGTCCGCCTGTAGTTGAAACGATGCTTCCCAGGTCGGTGGGTAGGTGAAGGGTGCTGCTTTTTTGAGATTCCTCCCATTTATACTGATTGTTGTCTGTTGTTGTTACTTTTTATTAGCTGGTAAATTTGGCCTATTACAATGTGCTTGTTAATCGCTTGCTGATTCACTTGAGTACCAGGCTTCCAGGAGTTCCCTGGCGGCGCTTCTTGTGTTTCCTCTATTTAAAATTTCTACATTATCCTAATCGTCAAATTGGTGTCCTTAACTATCAACATGCATTGATATCAAACAGAAATGCATATCGTGTCTTTTAACAGAAAATTTGTGTTCTTGGATTCGGATTCGAAGGGAACGTCCACTTTGACCAACGATGTAGTGTTTATTGCAGTTCATACATGCAATTTATTTTGTAAATGGTATTAATTTTATCTTCTTTTTCTGTTGGATCTTTCGGTTTGCACAATATCGAATGAAGTGATTGTGCTGGCTACCTGGCTGACTGGCTTGTGTGCTATATCTATTTCAAACTGTCTTAATATTCTAGCTGTTATTTCAGAGATATTTTTTATATATGGTAGGATGAATTTTCATGTGGTCTTTGATGTTGGCTATTTGTTCGTGTTATGACTCGACTTTAAACACATTTTGATGAAATTGTGAGGATATCCACTCTTTTTGAAGACGGTAAGTAGGTATCTCTCCTCCATTCTCTTCAACACAGGAATAGTGCTATAGTAGATTTGAACTCTTTTAAACAATGTCTGCATACAGTTTCTTTTGTGGGTAATCAGACTTTTACTACTATAGTTGAGTATTTGATCTGTAAGCGCTGATTTTCTATATACTTGTGTTTTCAAATTTCCTGTCACAACAGTGGTTGCCAGTAGATACAATTACATCATACATTTTATACTAAACCCTGTGCTGAAGGAGGATGTTGTCTAGAAGGGAGACGACGAAAGCTTCTCAGTTAAATCAACCAGCTCCTCAGAGAACACAACTAATTCAATATCATCCACCTGAGCGAGAAATCTCCATAATTTCAGTGATGCTGAATAGCACTGAGTCACTGAACACTGTCCCAGTGGGTGGATGTTGGATGTGTTCATCAGTCTTTGGCCGTATCGTGGTTGAGTAGTGTTAAGAAGTCTTAAACTGGGGAAAAAATCAATTGTCTCTGATGCTTCCTAGTTTTTTTTCAGTAGCTCTCAAAGTAATGTCATTTCTTGACGAAGTTCACGATGAAATCAATAAAAATCCCCACAAACAACTTAATACTTGAAAATAAGGATTATAGCCAGTGACATTTGGCTTCATTATTATCAGTGATAGAATAAAGTAGGTATTAACAGCAGTATATAAAACGGCAACATTATTATTATTATTCATTCTATGAGTTCTGAGTGGAACATAGGGCCACGGTGACACTTCTTCAGTTGAATTCACAACTGCCTACAAGATCTCCATGTCACTTTCGATTGCCCAATTCGTCACTTTCCATTCGGGCTCTATACAACGGAGTGTGATGTTTAGTATCACTTGAATGACTTTTCAGTGTAGTATGTCCAGTCCACCTTCATTTCCTTCTGAATATGTTTTAACTAACAGATTAGTTGGCTGGTTCCTTGGTACTCTCTGAACCGCATATAGAAGAGCCAACTTTTGAGATGGCCGGTCAGAAAAGATCAGAAACAGGGATCTCTGGGAGCAAACCAACCCAACAGGAGCCAATTGTGCAAGAAATATGCAGGAAGAAATGGAGGTGGATTGGTGGCCATACTCTGAGAAAACAAACCACCATCAAGTAAGTGAAATCACACATCAGGCCATCACTCGAGTGGAACCCGAATGTGAAGTGGCGAGTTAGTTGTTCGTCAGTGCGAGGGTGGGGTGACATTGAGTAGGAGGAGGTGATGTGAAGAGGAGATGAAAGCATGTGGGTAGACGTGGAGCCAGGTAATGAAAACGTTGGCAGAGAACCGAAGGCAATGGAGACGTGAGCGGCTGAAGCCCTATGTTCCTCTAGGAACTAAAGGAAACAATAATAATATAATAACTTGACATTGCGTACAATGGAATTAAGACCTACCCAGTCAGCTATTCTAAACCTCCATGGTTCGAATGTTAACCTAGAATAAGGAAATACAAGAAAGGATTCCTGCTGATTGCCTCCAACTGTCTAATAACAACATTTCTAAGTACACAGTGATGGTCATCCACCTAGTGGCATGGTGGCTATATTAGATGGTTGGAGGCAATCGACAGGAAGCCTTGCCGGGACCTAGGTTTCGTGCTAGTGGCCACATTGCAAGCTTGACTGATAGAATTCAGCCTGCAACGAAGATAGGACTAGACACATTACACTAGTTACTGACTAGTGTGCAATCAAAAATGGTGGCTATATTGCAAACTTGACTGATAGAATTCAGTCTTCATAACAAATAAAGGACCAGACGCGTGAGACTAGCTACATACTAACTAGTTTTAAATCAAAATAAGTACAAAATAAAAACAGATAAATAAACAAACTTGCTTTATCTATGAAAAATATAAAATTAAGATAAAAGATTATGTGATTATCACCAACACATCTGTAGTTTTGAAGTGCTCTTATTTACCAAAAAAGCTGACTTCTTATTTTGATGAAGTTGTGTTCTCTGAGCTAGCTGGATAGTTAATTTGCGAAGCTTCCATTGCCCTACTTACTAGGCAACATCTTCAGCGCATACACTTCAATTTGATGATGAAGTGAGCTTTCAGATTTCTCCACGAGTTTATCAGTCATCTCTCCTCGTGGGTGACCTTGAACGTGACTCTTTGGTTGTTTTTTTGTGTTTTCACACACACTCTAGGCTACTTGTATTGGAACTGATTGTTTCGTTGACTTGAACTTTGACCCTTTGTGTGTGTGAGATTTCCTTCTTATCAGTTGGTAAATTTTGTCTATCTCGATGTGTCTATTGATTGACGATTCACTGGAATACCAGGTGGGCTTCTAAAAATTCTCTGGCTTACATTCTTGGTGTTTCCTCTGTCTAATATTTGAACGTTGGTTGTCCCAGTCAAATTGATGTCCGTGGTTGTCTGTATGCAGCGAGTGATATGAGGGGGTGTATGTCATGTCTTTTGATGGTTAGTTAGTTTGTGTTCATGGGTATGAAGACGAAGGGGATGTCCACTTTGACCAATGTAGTGTTTTTCGCAGTTGTTACAACTTATTTTGTAGATGATGTCGGTTTTATCTTCTTTCGCTGTTGAGTCTTTTGCTTGACACAGGGTGGCTGGCTGGCTGGCTGAGTGAAGTGATTTTGTTGGTTTGTGTGTGAAGAGTCTTTCAGTGATTTCTGAAATGTCCTTTATATATTTTAGGGCGATTTTCTTTGTGCTTTCTTTGGGAACTTTTTGTCTGATAGGTTGGCTGCTTGGGGATAAATGTCTTTTGATGAGATTCCGTGGATATCCATTCATTTGAAAGACATCCATGAGATATCTTTCTTCTATTTCCCTTGAGGTAGGTGGGAGTGTTGCAATGAGTCCTGGCTCTCTTGTTAACTATATATAATCTGATATACGCTAGTGATTCGTTACAGGGCGACGTTACCTGGACTTCTAGTGAGAAGTCGTGACCAGTAGGGTCCATATAGGCGATGTTGAGGAAAAATACTCTCGAATGGCACTGGTTGATACTCAGGCTGAAATCATAAATCGGTAGAAGTTAAAATTCATAGTCTGGTTATTAATTCGGGCTGATCTCACAAAGCTGAATGGTCTGCGGGATTGTCTTTATAACCTGAATGTTCCAGTGGGTGCGTACTAACGATGAGTCTTATACTAGGACGAAACCTGTGTCCAATACACCCTGGTTTTCAATGATTCTCTTATTATTATTACTATTATTATTGTTGTTCCCTTGGGTTCCTAGTGGAACATAGGGCTTCAACTACACGTCTCCACTTGCTTCTGTCTTCTGCTGCACTTTTCACCTGCATCCATGTTAATCCATACTGTTTCAGCTCTTCTTCACACGATCTCCTCCATGTCACCCTTCGACGTCCCACTCGCCGCTTCCCTTTCCGGTTCCACTCGAGCGTTGGCCTGACGCGCGATGTCACTCAGCGGCCTCCTCAGCGAGTGTCCAATCCATCTCCACTTTCTCCTGCATATTTGTTGAGCGATTGGTTCTTCTTTTGTTTGTTCCCATAGTTTCTTGTTGGTGATTCTTTCCGGCGGCCATCTGATCTTCAGTATAGAGCCAACGAAGACAGTTGTTGATAAAGGTCTGCAACAGGCTGTTGGAAATATTCTTTGTGACCCGCCAAGTTCCAAGTGATCCGTATAGAAGAACTGACTGACTTGACGTTTGTATTGAAAATCCGAATTTTGTTGTTGATGCAGGCTGAGTGACGAAGATTTCCAGATTGGTTTCAGGTTGATGAATGTGTTTCTCGCCTTCCCGATTCTCGATTTGACATCCTCGTCCGTTCCACCTTCCTGTAGTTGAGACAATGCTCCCTAGATAAGAATGATTCTCTAACTGATATATGAATCGAATCCATGGTTAAAATTGAGAAAAATAAGTCAAAACCCTACAAGCTAACTTCCGAAAAATATTATATAGATGTTCAGAAGAAGGCCAATGACATGATATCAGACAAAGTCTGTCGTTTTACTGGTTCGTTATGTTGTTTTATATTTTCTAGGACAACAATGTATGTGCATTTATGTGTCTATTTGTTGTAAAGTCGAATACATACGAACACTTACATACATACAATTCACCATGGTTGCATGTGCGTTCGCATACACATACGCACGCGAGATGATTAACGCCTAACTATCACGTCTCATGATGAATAAATTGTATAGAGAGAAAGAGGGAGAGAGAGCGAGAGATATAGGGAGACAGAGAGACTGAATGTTGTCCATCAAAGCGACAAAAATATATAATAATGTTTATTATAATGACATTGTTAACGGACAATCCTGCTTTTTGGATGGAAAATATTATTATTATGCCTAGAACTTACTTAAGACAAAAATGAGAAGAAAAATGTTTTGATCAAACAATATTTCTATGCTTATAACATGAGTGACTGACGGACTGGTTTCAACGTAGAACTGTGCACTGTTGTGTCGATTGATTGGACCAAAGTACTCGGTCTCAGGTTAACATGTCTGTCAGCTTCTTGTGCAGATGCTTCGACGATGTCTGGGCATGTAGTTAGAAGTTAATTGGAGGATGGTGACTAGCAGTGGAATCCAAGATGAAGCGCAGTTCGTCCGACTACTTGGGACTCGTCGGTGGCTGGATGTACCTGCATTCCCCAGTCAGTTAGTGATGATGTTCTCACTGAGGCTCGAACCCAGTGCACAAGAGGTGGCTCTCGTGGCCCAAGTGGTCTAGTGGATAAAGCATTGGCTGGAGTTTGAAACTGTGAGCGCTGGGTTCGAGCCTCGGTGGGAAAATCATCACTCACTGGGGAATGCAGACACATCCAGCCACCGACGAGTCCCAAACAGAATGACACAGTTTTATTGGAAATTATAAGTTACAAGGAGTGGGGCAACGACGATTTTGAGCCATATCACAAATTATCTCCATCCGCCATTAGTGTTTACCGCATCAAGGACCCCAACCAGTCAAGAAGTCTACACCTTACTACGTGACTGGTTGGCTTAAAATAACTGTTGTGGATTTCATTGACTGATGAAGCCATGTTTTGGTTTGACCACCTGTAGCTAGCTGTTTTCCAACCTGACCCTATGTCAGGTAGCATTGCATATTTGAAAAGTTACTTGTTTTCATAATGGCTTGGGAATGAAATAAATCCAGGATGTGAGTTTCATCCAGTGTTGAGATTGATACATCAGTTCGATAAACGTACATCTCCCCGTCACCGCCACCACCCAAAGCACCGCTCAGGGAAACTATAACCCAACAGCCATCGTTTTATGCACTGACGATATTGTCTTTATTATTATTATTGTTTCCTTTAGTTCCTAGAGGAACACTGGACTTCAGCCGCTCACGTCTACATTGCCTTCGGTTCTCTGCCTAGGTTTTCCTTACCTGGCTCCACATCTGCCCACTTGCATTCATCTCCTATTCACATCACCTCCTCCTACTCCATGTCACCCCACCCTCGCACTGACGAGCAACTAACTTGCCACTTCACATTCGGGTTCCACTCGAGTGATGGCCTGATGTGTGACTTCACTTACTTGATGGTGGTTTGTTTTCTCAGAGTATGGCCACCAATCCACCTCCATTTCTTCCTGCATGTTTCTTGCACAATCGGCTCCTGCTGGGTTGGTTTGCTCCCAGAGATCCCTGTTTCTGATCTTTTCTAACCGGCCATCTGATCTTGAGTGAAGTATTGAACGAAGACAGCTGTTGATGAAGGTCTGTAGTTTGTTTGAGGTGCTCTTCATAACGCGCCAAGTCTGTGATCCGTATAGCATTGGAGTTGAAAATCCGGATCTTATATTTCATGCTGAGTAGTGATGTTGATCTCATAATGGCTAATAATTCGATGTTATTTGTTTGAAAGTGGTTAACAGCGGAATCCAGGATGCGTGTAATTGTGTGTACTTGTCAGGTTTGTGTTCATTTCATCACTGACCAATATCATTTATAAGGTTCGGGAACTGCTGGTTCGAATCTAAACGCTTTACAGGCGTTCATGTCGCCTTCAGTCCCTACACACTACATCAATAACAATCTACCAATCCACATCTGTCTACGATATCGTTAACATCAATTTATAGAATCATCGAAAAGCATTTTGGATCAGACACTTGATTGATTGTGTGGTGAGAGCTGGCTGCTAGCCAAAGTTGGTAGACAGTAATTGACGTCAATGTTTATGTCCCCAATATTGGTGGTGAGAAGAAAATGAGAACAAAGGCTTTGCGTAGGCGGATACAGTTAGCATATAGATGAACTGACACAGCCACAAAGAGATGAAAGATTAACTTTAAGTGAGAAACAACCAGTCAGAAGACTGTGTTTGTTTGCTTAACTAATCTATAATAATGTACATGAAAATATATAAATATGCTTTGATTTCCCTTATAAACGATCTGTTGCCTGGCCCTTGTCTTCTGTTGTTATATTTGGTGTCGCTGCCTACCAAAAAATGGAAAGCCTATGCCCTGCAGTTTTTGATGGAGACATATGGATCTTCGGGCAGGACTTCGAGGCTTCCTCGCAGTTGAGTGGCGTTTAAGATCTTTCAGCGATGAGGCTGCTACTTGAGACGCTGCTGGGAGGTTGGGAGAAAGCAGCATATGAAAGTGTGAGGCGAAATACCTACGAATGTGCGACAGGGTCAGGTAAACAGTTTCCAAAGTGGGAAGGACCACATATGGTCACGTTGAGATGGGGTTACGCAGACACAATCGCATTGGTAAACACAGAGAAACAGGTGAACATCCGCAAGCGCTGAGATTCCAGACAACAAGACAAAAGAGCAAAGCCCCAAGAACCAAGAAGACCGAACCAACTTCAGTCGCAAGTCTTTGACGTGGGACGAGTATGGTGAGAGCTGGCTGCTGGCCAAAGTTGGTAGATAGTAATTGACGTCAGTGTTTATGTCCCCAATATTGGTGGTGAGAAAATGAGAACAAAGGCTTTGCGTAGGCGGATACAGTTAGCATATGGATGATCTGACACAGCCACAAAGAGATGCAAGGTTAACTTTCTGTGAGAAACAACCAATCAAAAGACTGTATTTTCTACTAACAATAATCTACAATAATGTACATTAAAATCTATAAATATGTGTTGATTTTCCTTAATAAACGATCTGTTGCCTGGCCCTTGTCTTCTGTTGTTACAATTGGAACTAACTCATCAACAGTTTGCATTATCGATCATATCACCAATAGATCGAATTCTCCACCGTAAGATTATCCCTATCAGCTGAGTATGTCTAATTAATATTCATCCCCTGAAGACTTATGCATTAGATTTTAGACTGGAGATTGGGGATTGGACGGGGGGGGGGGGGCAGGATTGGTTGGTGTCAATGAATAATCCAATAACTAAGTATTAGTTAATTCTGTGTGTATTCAATTGAATATTGAATTATTATTATTTCACTCTACACAGATCATTTACAATTACTGATAGTCAATAGAATTGATCATATATAGCGATTATTGATACATTGATCTAATCATTGTATTCTGAATTTGGTAGATATTGGACACCTGTAATACCTTCTTTGTTTATATTTGAACTTTTATAAAAAAATTTATCATACACTATTGTACTGTTAATATTAGTCGTTTCTCACTGCTTTAAGTTTCTAACTGAAGAGGAGACTTCAAGACTTCAAATGTGAGTTAGCAGTATTGTTATTTTTACCTGATGGGTTCGATAGCCTCAATCCCAATCTTTCCTCTTCTCCAGATTTACTATTGGCTGTTAAACTAATTGAGGTTCTGAAGTTTTATTTGTTTTTTTATCATTTTATTCCTTTACGTTCCCCCACTGGAACGTAGGGCTTCAAGTTGTCTGTCTGTTTTCGACATAGAACTTTGCACATATGTGCGGCAGTTCAAGTCGCCACACTCCCTCCTTGTAGCACACAAAGCAAGAGAAGAAAGTAGGAGAAATGCATATTAGAGACAGTAAACAGAGGTGTGAGACAAAGGAATAGTAATAACGAAGAACAAAACAGTTTCATTGGAAATCATGAGTCACAAGGAGTGGATGCATCTGCGCTAGCCATTGAGAACGATTTTGAGCCATGTCACCAATTGTTTCCAACCATTGGTTTTTACCGTCCCAGGACCCCAACCAGTCAGGAAAGTCTACACCTTCCTACGTGGCTTAGACTAACTGTTGTAGATTTCATTGACTGGTGCCATGTTTTGGTTTGACCGCCGCTAGCTCTTTTCCAGCCTGACCCTATATCAGCTAACATTGCCCGTCAGTTGAGGAAGGCGATGACTAGGCATACGTAACACATGTCCTAACCATCTCAGTCGATGTAATTTCACAGTCTCGTCGATTGATTTCCCCTCCTTACCTAGCACTCGACGAGCCTAACCTCAATATTGCTCACCTTATTATACCACTTCACACGGGAGATAGAACGCAGACACCTATGATCAAAGACAGCTAATCTTTTCATGTCTTCCGCTCTCAATGGCCAGGTCTCACAGCCATAAAGGAGGACGGAGCGGACTGATGAGCAGTACACACGCCCTTTGGTCGATAGTCGGATATCACGTCTACGCCAGAGACGGCGTAAACTGGCATATGCGAAACTAGCCCTCTGTATTCGTGCTGAGATTTCGTCAGAGATCAACCCGTTGGGGCTGATGGTACTTCCCAAGTAAGTGAAGCGGTCAACGTGCTCTACCACTTCACTTCCTATTTCTAATCTAGGGGTCGGTGTAGTCCAATCCTGCAACATCATCTTACATTTTACAGGGGCGAATCGCATGCCAAACATACGAAGATTGCAGCTCAAGGTGTTCAGAAGACTCTGCATTTTGTCAGCGTCCTCGCCTAGAAGGACTATATCGTCTGCATATTCTAAGTCAACGAGATTATTCCCTGGTAGCAAGTCAATCCCTGAGTCTCTGAAGTGAGTTAGGGTTAAGTCCATTAGTACGTCTATGATGAAGTTGAATAGAAATGGGGATAATGGGCATCCTTGACGGACGCCACTAGTCGTCACCACTTCAGATGACAACTCGCCGTAAGGGCTTCAAGCAAGAGCTTTGAAGTTTCGGTTGCAGTGGTATTTATTTTTACGGGATGGGGTTGCTGCTAGCCTCATGCTGCCCAACCTTTCCTCTTTACCAGTCTTATTACTGGCTAGTCGAGGTAAAAGAGGAGTGCGTCTGTGGCCGGGGTTCGAACCCCGAACCACATGCATGGTCGGTGAGCATTCTACCGTTGTGCCACCGACGCACGAGGTTCTGAAGTAGTCGGCTGCTATTCTAATATGTATCAATGTTGACATTTTTTGGGATTACTTTGATGATCCTGTTGACTGATTTTCTCACTGAACCGGAATGCTCTTATCACGTGCCACGCCTGGGAGGATGTATGCGTCTGCTTGTCAGCAGACTTTCTGAGGGTTACCACTAAAACTGGCATTTTTGTCTGTCTGTTATTTAATGAGGTTGATACAGACTTGAGGAACGCAGTAGTGTTCAAGTAGTTTCCAAATTACTTCTCAGTCAACGCTGTTTGTCGAAAGCCTTCCCGAAGTCGATGAAGGCGGTTGAGGTGGAGAGAGGTTTGACTGCTGGCATTCTATGCTTCGTTCTGTGATGATGATGTGTAGAGTTGCAATTTGATCAGCACATGATTCGCCTTTCCTGAATCCAACCAGCTTGTTCCGGTCTGGTGGAGTTCTGTATCCACTGCATTCTTTACTCTCTCCAGGATGATGCGACGTAGTATTTTACTTGGCGTAGACAAGATCATTATTCCACGCCAGTTCTTGCAGAGTCTCCCTTCTTTGTCAGCGCCAGTTCTTGCAGAGTCTCCCTTCTTTGTCAGCTTGACAAGGTAGCCAGCCTTGATTCTAATTGGCAGGTACCTTTTACTTCTTTCCAAACCTTGTGCAATAATAGTGTGAGAACATCTGCTTCGAGGGGAATTCCATCTGCGTCTGCTGCCTTCCTGACTGAGGTTCAGTAGCTTGATCGCATTCGAGATTTCCGCTTTCGTTGGAGGATTGGTTTCCACTAGCAATCTATTATTGCAACCAGAAACATTATGCATGTACAACACAGAATTTAAAATAATATCTTTAGTTTATACTTACCATTTCAGTAAAAGTTATTTGATTTATGTTTGTTACACTTCTTTATCGCGTGTCATGCCACCCACCATGATGAATTTCCCCCTAATTTATGCAGAACAAGAATACATCCTACTGTGTATTTGTTGAGCAATAGATTGTTGGTTGACCATCTGCCTGTCAGAGTTTGTTCTACTGACTATTCCCTTCTAGCCGGCCCAGCCAGCTGATCTGCAGCATCGAGAGAAGAAGACAGGTTTTGATGAAAATTTTGGATGGCTTACTCTTGGAAATGTCTTCACTGACATACTCAACAAGTCTGTCAGTCATAGAGAACCAGTAACGGGTTTGAAATTAGTGTGAAGAATTCAGTTTTAGGATTTCATCGTGTGGTGACACTAGTTAGAGAACCATTGGAAAACCTGCTGTTTCCTCCTATTTTGGGACTCTTCATCAGGACGCACCCACCGGGATTCGAACCAAGGACCTTCTGGTTACAAGGCGAGCTCGTATACCATTAAGCCACTAGGACCCGATTCAATGGCCCGTGAATTCTAACTTCTGCAAATTTATGACACAACGCGACCCCTAGCCAGTGTCTTCACCCAGAGGGTCCTGGGTTCGAATCCCGGTGGCTGCGTACCGCCGAAGAGTCCCAGACTAGGTCGAGGAAACAGCTGTCCAGTACTCCATGCAGGTTTTCCAATGGTTCTCTAACTAATGTCACCTCATGATGAAATCCTGTAACCAATCAATCAAATCCCTACAAACAAACACTTGAAAATTCAGTTTTAGTTCTTGATAGTGAGTGGTTGTTGATTTCCACACTAATTTCAGAATTATGAAAGCCTGTCTTGCTTTCCCGATCCTGGTAAGCTTTGACCTCGCCATTTGTTTGGCTTGTAGTTGAAACAATGCTACTCAGGAGAGTAAGTGGACTATATAACCTTTTTAGATTTCTACCACGGGTGGTGATTATAGTTTTATCACCTCTGTCTTCTTTATATTCACCTGAAATTCTGTCTTCATTGCCTCTTCTGCAAAACTGGGTGGTTTTCTCATATATATATTAGATTATAGCTTGATCCCACATCGTATTTTTGGTACAAGTATGGAATTTTCAGCATGTGATATCGGTAGTCCAAATTTTGCAGGCCGACCATTGATATCAGGTGTGCATCGACAGGGGATCGAACCCCGAAGCATGTACATGGTCGGCGAGAGTCGTAACCACTGCGCCACAGACGCCTATGAGTTTAATAATAATAATAGCTCTTATTATTATTATTATTATAATTTAAGCATCTTTAATGAACTGCAATTCCATTGATCTTACTTGAAAAATCGATATTATTTAAAAAAACCCTAATATTGTTATTGACTACTATTCTAGAATATTCTGTGTATATAAACATATGTATATATAATTGTAGAGCCAGAAGAGGAATTTATCGAAAAGGATATTCCTTGCTCAATTATTTTGTGTTTTATTGTTATTATTATTACTATTAGTATTAGTTTCTTCATTCTTCGTTATCCAGAGAAATCTAACGCTATCCGTCATCATAGAACAGCAGAAACAGCAGAAGATAGAACGAAAAGAGAACAAGGCGTATGCAGTCAAAGTCAATCTGGTTTCACATATTTTTTCTTCAACATTTTCATGAAGTGATTTTTGAAAATAAAAAATCTTTTTCCGCCACTTTTTTATCGGTTTCATTTTGCCTCGATAAAACTCTTGAAGATCATGTCTTGGTGTAGGATTTAAAAGAAACAACCAACCAACCAACCAAACAAACAAAACAGTAGCCTCCTAAAATCATTGAACTGCCCAAGTTTTCTGTCCATTCCAACGCATCATGTTGGGATTGACTGCATTCCAATGAGGTTGTAATCGACAATCCCTACTAGTGTACTCTTTTCAAAATATATTTCTATCCACCCGGTGAAAATTTTTCGAAGGAAATGGCGAGAGATCTCTGTGAAGAGTAGTGCTGGAGCCAAGCTAGCGTGGAATATTATTGCTTGAAATGATATATTATCGACTATTATATTATTTGATTGGGTAGAGGATTTCATCATGAGCTGACATCAGTTAGAGATCCATTGGAAAACCTGCATGCTGTCCTGAACAGCTATTTTGTCGTCCTCGTTTGGGGTTCTTCACCAGTACTCACCCACCGGTATTCGAAGACAGAACCTTCTGGTTACAAGGTTAGCGAGCTCGTAGACCATTGAGCCACTGGAACCCGATCCAATGGCCAGTCTATAAATTCTAACTTCTTCTAATTCACGACAAAACCAATTCTTGAGAATTGATCTAATGCTCACTAGCGACTGGCCCTATTGAGGAAGTGACGTGGGGTTCTAGTGGGAATCCGTGAGCAGTAGGATATAGCAGGTTGAAGATGAGGCAGTACCTCATCGAAGATGACATTGCGAAATGGTCGCGCTATGTTGTGAATTCACTGAAGTTGAAATTCATGGACTGGCCATTGAATCCATTAGATTAGTCGGGTTCCAGTGGCTTAATGGTCTACTACCCAGGAGGTCCTGGGCTGGAACCCTAGTGGTGGAAATTTTTCACAGGAAATCGCTGGAGATCTCTGTGAAGCATAGTACTGGAGCCAGACTAGCGTGAAATAATATTGATTGAAATAAGATATATTATCGACAAGACAAGACAAGACGGAGGTTATGAAAATAACCAACCAACCAACAAAAACAACAACAGCAGCAACATCCAGCGCCAATCACCATCAACGGGAGGGATTTGAAAGAGGTTACTTCATTCACTTATCTAGGGAACATTGTCTCAACTACAGGAGGAACGGACGAGGATGTCAAATCGAGAATCGGGAAGGCGAGAAACAAATTCATCAACCTGAAACCAATCTGGAAATCTTCGCTGTCACTCAGCCTGCATCAACAACAAAATTCGGATTTTCAATACAAACGTCAAGTAAGTTCTTCTATACGTATGGATCAGAAACTTGGCAGGTGACAAAGAATATTTCCAACAGCCTGTTGCAGACCTTTATCAACAACTGTCTTTGTTCTATACTACTGAAGATCAGATGGCCGCCGGAAAGAATCACCAACAAGAAACTATGGGAAAACAAACAAATCAAGAACCAATCGCTCAACAAATATGCAGGTGAAAGTGGAGTCGTGCAGTTGAAGCCCTATGTTCCACTAGGAACCCAAGGGAACAATAATAATAATAATATAATAATCGATTATTAAATGATTTGATTGGATGGAGGATTTCACCATCAGCTGACATCAGTTGAAGAACCCCACAAACTGAGAAATCTGAAGACGATATCAAACCGAGAAATGAGAAAGGCAAGACAACATCATAGAATTTCATCACTCTAAAATCTATTTTTATAAATTTCTTCTGCTCAACGTGACTGGGCCTAAACACTCTCTTGATATGGACCAGTTGTGTATAATATGTCACCACCATTACTTGAGTGAATTTTATCACACTCTGCCAGTAAAAATAAACTTGCCAAATCACGTTTCTAAATACCTGTGATTTAAGTTTTTTTTGAAAAATCAATCACAGTCTAGAACGTGTGAATTGTTTGTGTTTTAGATTGAACTAGACATAATAATAATAGTAATAATAACTATGATTATTACTATTATTAATAGTGATCTAAGTATCATTATAATTATAATGGTATAATCATGTCTGCGGGTGTACGTGCGTGCGTGCGTGTGTGTGTGTCTGCAGGTATCGCCTACGCGAATGCGTGTACGTGTGCGTACACACACATATACACCCAACCAAACATACAAACAATTATTGACGTACACTCCTAAAAAAATAATTACAAATACATATTTATGCGAACGAAACGCTGTCTGATGTAAATATGAAAACTATCAAGTATTAAGTGTATTTATTGAAAACAGAATGTGTACGCGTGCGTGTTTGCGTGTGTGTGTGTGTGTAAGTGTGCGTGTGAGACAGCAACAAAAAACACAAAGTGAAAAAACGTCACTACTAGACGTTGCTGTTAGTGTTTTTTTTATACGGAGAAAATTTGTTGAATCAAATAAACACTTAGTAATAATGTGCACAGTTGAATTGCTTATTGGGTTTGTTGTCGTCTAGCCAACAGTTTACTGACTGAAATAGATCACAGTCAGTCGAATTTGAGCCGTAGTCAGTAGGTTAAGACAGTCTGCATGGTGGCCTGCTTAAACCTTGGGCTACGAAAATTTTCTGTCACTTATATTGAATCTCATCAGATCGCCATATTACGGATCATCATTGAACAAAGCTTGGAATGGCAGTCACTCAGCTCTCTATCTCAACTTCATCGACTTTGAAAAGGTCTTCGACAGCGTCGATCGAGAGGTGATTTGGAAACTACTTCGCTACTACGGGGTACCACCGACAATCATACATCTCATCCAACAGCTGTACGACAATGCTGCATGCCAAGTAATCCACAACGGGAAACTTACGGAATCCTTCGAAGTGAGGACAGGAGTAAGACAAGGCTGCCTACTATCGCCAATGATTTTCCTGATTGCAGTAGACTGGATAATGCGACAAACAGCGGGCAATGAGGAAACAGGCATAAAATGGACTCACACAAAAAGAACTTGGAGGATCTGGACTTCGCTGATGATATATGTCTGATTTCCCACAAACTGGAAGATATGCAAGTGAAAAGCAACAAGTTGGCAGAAGAAGCATCAAAGATAGGAGGGACTTCAGGTGAACATAGAGAAAACAGAGGTAATGAAGATTCCTGGACAAGAACAACAACAACAGACAACAATCAGCATAAATGGGAGGAGCCTGAAAGAAACAACCTCTTTTACCTACCGGCATAAGAAGCATCGTTTCAACTACAGGCAGACGGAACTGACGAGGATATCAAAGCAAGAATCGGAAAAGCAAGACAAGCTTTCACTACTCTCAAGTCTGTGTGGAGGTCAACAGCACTCAGCACGAATTATAATATCCAGATTTTCAACTCGAATGTGAAATCAGTGATACTTGCTATACGGATCAGAGACTTGCACTGCGCGTCATAAAGAGCATCTCAAACAAACTACAGACCTTCATTAACAGTTGTCTTTGCTCAATACTACTCAAGATCAGATGGCCGGTCAGAAAAGATCAGCAACAGAGATCTCTGGCAATGAGCGAACCAACCAGGAACCGATTGTGAAACAAATAGGCAGGAAGAAATGGAGATGGATTGGCTGGTCATACTCTGAGGAAACCATCAAGTGACATCACTAGACAAGCCATTGCTCGAGTGGAACCCGAAAGGGAAGCGGCGAGTTGGTCGTCAGTGCAAGAGTGGGTGACTTGGAGGAGGTCATGTGAAGAGGAGATGAAAACGTGTGGGCAGACTTGGAGCCAGGTGAAGACTCTAGCAGAGAACCAAACGCAATGGAGACGCACGGCTGAAGCCCTATGTTCCTCTACGAATTAAAGGAAACAATAATAATAAATAATAATATATTGCATTTGATTACTTGGATTGATTTTGTTTTAATTGTTATTCAGTAATGTGTCCAAATCGTATTATTAGAGGAAGAATTTCAGTTTTCTTGAAAAGACATTGAAGAGCAATGGCTACCCTCAAAGGTTCATCAACAAGTATGGAAGATCTGAAGTCACAAATGAAAAACAAATCACAGTAGGAAAAAAGCCAATCTACTTTGAGCTTGATTATAAAGGCGAAAACATTGCAGCGATGATCAACAGAAGGCTGAGCACATCACTAGCCATAGCCTATCCTGCATCTGGCGAAGTTCGTTCCCGTCTATCGAACAACTTGCTCTTTGGTGCAATCAAAAATCGATAGATATCCTTCTCATGTTAACTCCAACTGTATATACAAATTTACATGTATCTGCGGGAGCAGTTACATTGGAAGAACAGAAAGAAGAAGGGCATATCTACGATTTTCTGAACATGTACCAAAAAGCTTACGTCTAAAGGGAACAAATGCTTTAAACAGTGCCATCGCCAGGCATCTCCTCGACACGGGTCATCAGGTGGACGTCGAAAAGTCGTTCAAAATTATCAATAAGCAAAAGAGCTCAATTCTCCTTAAGTTTGCTGAAGCCATTTCCATCAAGCGCCTGAAACCTGATTTATGCGTTCAGAAAGAAGCGGTTATCAGTCTTTCTTTGCCCCCTGGTAACTGGATATTTTTCATCCGAATGCGAGATGCTGAAAAGTTTTCATTGTGTATGATTATTATTGTTCGGAATTGTGTTTAATATTGCATATATATGTATATATTATTAGTGTATGCGTATATTGATCGATTGATTTTTGTTTAAAATGAACTCTGTGCAAGTATGTTAAAATTGTTTTTGTAGATACATTTAATAATGTCTTTGCCCTGTAAGCAGCTGACGAGAAGGCAACGAAATAAAAGATGGTACCATTTTATTCTGCTAAAACTGTAGTTCTTGCTTTGTTCATATACTGTTTAGGTAGAATAACATCACTTTTCTTTGCTTAATTGGTGGATGGTGACTATCAGTGGAATCCAGGATAACGCACATTTCGTCCGACTACTTGGGACTCGTCGGTAGCTGGATGTACCTGCATTCCCCAGTGAGTCAGTGATGGTGTTCCCACCGAGGCTCGACCCCAGTGCCCATAGTTTCAAACGCCAGCTGAAGCATTATCCGCTAGACCACTTGGGCCACGAGAGCCACTGCCTCTTGTGCAACGGGTCATATTGATTATTTAACTGAATTTTAGATTTTCCAGTCGATTGATTGGACCGAAGTGCTCACAAATAGGACGAAATGCGCTTTATCCTGGATTCCACTGCTAGTCACCATCCACCAATTAATTCTAATTGCATACCCAGAAGCATCTTCGAAGCATCTGCACTAGAAGCCGACTTTTCTTCGCTGTTTAAAATAAACAAATAAATAAATAAGGGTAATATTGAAATAATCTTAGACATTGAATTAAGAAAATAGAGGTCTTCTGATAAGTTTGTATATATATGCTCTTTTACGTCATGAATGATGTTCTGAAGGTGAAATAAAAGTGTTGATACCAGCAGGATTCAAACCACTGACTGCTAGTCGACCTATGAAGCAATGCTCAAAATTGGGTTTCTGATAGTTCAGAAAGTCAGACAACCACGTTAGTAAACCGAATCTTCCTCCCACCCCCAACCCCACGATGCATATTTCTATTTCATCTTCAATTATCGCGCATTACATCAACAGTAGTAGTCTGCCAGTCCAAGGTACCCAAGATAGTCTCACTACCATATATATATATATATATATATGATAGGACACCACTCAGTAACTAGTGTAATGTGTCTAATCCTAACTTTGGTGAAGACTGAATTCTATCAGTCGAGTTTGCGATTTGGACACCAAGCTAGGTGGCTCGCCATCATGGTGGACTGTCCTAGCTGTTGCTTGTCATCAAGGCGGACCTGCAACCTTGAAGGAACTAATGTCACTTCTGAGATTCAAACCCACGTCACTGACTAGTGTTCAACCACAAATTTCTAATATGGTCCTTCAGCGGGTCCATGGCGAGCCCAAATAGCTGCTCAGTGGTAACGCCTATGACTGCAGGTAGCACTGGGTGAAGCGGGTTCGACTCTCAGAAGGGACATGAGTTCCTCTAAGGTTACAGATACGCCTTACTGCTGAGTATCAACTAGGACGAAACCTAGGTCTAGTCAAGACTTCCTCCCGATTGCCTGCAACCATCTAATACCAGGTTTTAGATACTGTAGGAGTTTCGGTGAAGTTCAGCGTAGATTTCATCGCTTATAGGCATCAATTAAAGAATCACTGAACAGATCTTCTACTCTTCAGTTTAGCATTCTTCAATAGTATTATTAGTAGTATTCCCTTGAGTTCCGAGGGCTTTAACAACACATCTCCATTTTGTCCAGTTCCCTGAATATAGCAAAAATATACATTCAGACATCTACGAAACACAAAATAACTGAGCAAAGAATATCCTTTTCGATAATTTCCTCCTCTTGCGGCTGTACAATTATATAAACATGTGTTTATATACACAGAATATTCTAGAATAGTACTCACATAACAATATTAGTCTTATCTAAATAATATCGAATTGTAAGGTAAGATCAATGTGATTACAGTTCATTAAAGATGCTTAAATAATAATAATAATAAAGATATAGTAGCGAATAGAATATCAATTAAATTTGGGAAATTTCACAAAAATTCCGGATTATTCAAACCTGGATGGCCAAGGTAATGATAATGACTGAACTAACTTCTTTTGGATGCATAAATTAGGCTTGTTATTATGGATCCCCACAACCTCAACAATAATCGAACTCTTAAAGCAAAATTGAGATTCGTAGGTATGCGGTAAATTACCCTGAAAGCATGATTAACGTCAATCTTGTGTTCTGTATCCACAAGATGAGACAGAATAGCACTGAGAATAGATTTTGTTTGTCGCTTATTTAACCACTATGCAGGTTGATGTTCGGAAGTTCGACGAGAAAAACGCCTGTTCATTTGACCCGACGATTCTCCTTAAGCCTATTTCTTTTTCTTCTTCTCCTTCTCGTCCTCAAACTATTTCCTCCATGTGACCCTCGAAGTGATGCCCAACTCGTTGTCTCTTACACGAGTTCCACTCGAATGATAATATGGAACACGGTACCACCCGTTTAAACTAGGATAAAACATCTACTTCTACTAGTACTCTTTGACTTTCCCGATGATTTTCTAAATAGTATGAATTCTTGAAGAAGTCGACACTGCTATCACGCAGGTAGCAGTATCCGATACTACTACTACTACTGTGGTGACAGTGTCAATACTAGCCAAATTGGTAGACAGTAATTTACATCAATGTTTACGTTCCCAAGATTTGTCGTGAGAAAATATGAACAAAGTCTGATGCAAAACCGACCACAGCAAACTTTGCGTAGGCGGATACAGTTAACATATAGATGATCTGACATTCAAGAAACAGTCACAAATAGATGAAAGATTAACTTTAAGTGAGAAACAACCAGCCAGAAGACTGTGTTTGTTTGCTTAACTAATCTATAATAATGTTACTGAAAATATATAAATATGCTTTGATTTCCTTAATAAACGATCTGTTGCCTGGCCCTTGTCTTCTGTTGTTACATTTGGTGTCGCTGCCTACCAACAAATGGAAAGCCTTTGCCCTGCAGTTTTTGATGGAGACATATGAATCTTCGGGCAGGACTTCGAGGCTTCTTCGCAGTTGAGTGACACTCAAGATCTGCCAGCGATGAGGCTGCTACATGCGACGCTCCTGGGAGGTCGGGAGAAAGCAGCATATGAAAGTGTGAGGCGAAATACCTACGAATGTGCGACAGGGTCAGGCAACGGGTTTCCAAAGTGGGAAGGACCACATATGGTCACGTTGAGATGGGGTTACGCAGACACAATCACAATGGTAAACACAGAGAAACAGGTGAACATCCGCAAGCGCTGAGATTCCAGACAGCAAGACAAAAGAGCAAAGCCCCAAGAACCAAGAAGACCAAACCAACTTCAGTCACAAGTCTTTGACGTGGGGACGAGTGTGGTGAGAGCTGGCTGCTAGTCAAAGTTGGCAGACAGTAATTGACGTCAATGTTTATGTCCCCAATATTGGTGGTGAGAAAATGAGAACAAAGGATTTGCGTAGGCGGATACAGTTAGCATATGGATGATCTGACACAGCCAGCCACAAAGAGATGCAAGGTTAACTTTCTGTGAGAAACAACCAATCAACAGACTGTATTTTCTACTAACAATAATCTACAATAATGTACATTGAAATCTATAAATATGTGTTGATTTCCCTTAATAAACGATATGTTGCCTGACTCTTGCTTTCTGTTGTTTCCACTATTACTACTACTACTACTACTACTACTACTACTACTACTAATAATAATAATAATAATAATAATAATAATAATAATAATAATAATAATAGATATAATGTAGTATGTTATTCTTGTTTATTAATATTTCTCTCATTATTTATTCACAATATTAAAATAGTTGAGACAGGTGAACTTTTATGTCAGACAGTCTGAACTAGTCTATCTCTCTCTGTCAGTATCTCTGTCTTCACTTTTATGTACACAGAGAGAGAGATTAGCGGTATGTGAAATCAAAAGAGAGTAAATAAAACACACGCTTTTCTTTACGATTACAAAAATAAACCAAAATATGAATAGAACTCATCGCGTGATGCGGAATTACATAAAATAGGTCTATTTTTCTTCCTTCATTTCTTTGACTGTTCCGAACAGAACACACAGAACTTCAAGGTTTTTAGTAAAGAATTTTTGGTAAAGATGGTGTTATCTGCTTTTATGTAGGGCGGCAGCGGCGGCGGGGGGTGGGTAGGTGGATGGATAAGATAGTCTCATACTCACAAACTTCCTTCTTTTGTTTCCTAGGTTCATCATCATTAGCTAGTAAAGTGTGCGCTGTTTAGTAAAATACGTCGGTTGACAGTCAAGCCTGGATCGACTTGGGTGGTTGGCGAGTTCTCCTCCACCACTAAACCACTAACACTAACTTGAATTGTATGCTTACACAAGGCGGAATGACTCTTTAGTTAAAATAATTTCCAAAGTACTCATAAATGTATTCATGCATTGAGTTAGTTAGTGGTTGAGTATAGTACTTATCTGGTAAAGTAAGAGGCTAGTAACTGACAATCCTCTGGTTGGAATCCTACATCCCTCACTCACTTAATCTTCATTCATGATATGAAAGAGAAATTGGTGATATATACATTTTCAAATTTGGAGAGGACTATTTCACTATCCGTAACACCACAAGAAGTCTTTATACATACAACTGCAATTCAATGGCGATATACCTAGCGAAATAATTACAAAGAAGTTAAGAAAATCAGTTGAAAGAACTTTTAATGCTGGCAAATTACAAGTCTTATTTTCTACACGACCGATGGTGATTCCTCGATTGAAAGATGAAGTACCTAGATTAGCCACTTCTGATTGTATCTGGAATGGCAATCAAACCTCTACCTCAACTCTTTATAGACTTTGAGAAGGCCTTCGACAGCGTCGACCGCGAAGTAATTTGGAAACTACTCCAGTACTACGGCGTACCCCAAATATTCATCAACCTTATTCAACAGCTGTACGACAACGGCACATGTCAAGTGATCCACAACGGAAAACTCAGTGAGGCGTTTGGAGTAAACACAGGAGTCAGACAAGGGTGCTTATTATCACCAATGATATTCCTAATTGTGGTGGACTGGATTATGCGTCAGACAGTGCGAAACGAGAAGACAGGGATATCCTGGACCGACGTGAAGAACCTAGAAGACCTGGATTTCGCGCGTGGATGATTTATGTTTGATGTCACACAAAATCGAAGACTTACAAGCGAAAACCGACAAACTGGTCGAAGAAGCAGCCGGTGAAGACAGGACTCCAGGTGAACATAGACAAGACGGAGGTTATGAAAATAACCAACCAACAACAACAACAACAGCAGCAACATCCAGCGCCAATCACCATCAACGGGAGGGATTTGAAAGAGGTTACTTCATTCACTTATCTAGGGAGCATTGTCTCAACTACAGGAGGAACGGACGAGGATGTCAAATCGAGAATCGGGAAGGCGAGAAACACATTCATCAACCTGAAACCAATCTGGAAATCTTCGTCACTCCTCAACATCAACAACAAAATTCGGATTTTCAATACAAACGTCAAGTCAGTCAGTTCTTCTATACGGATCACTTGGAACTTGGCGGGTCACAAAGAATATTTCCAACAGCCTGTTGCAGACCTTTATCAACAACTGTCTTCGCTCTATACTGAAGATCAGATGGCCGGAAAGAATCACCAACAAGAAACTATGGGAACAAACAAAACAAGAACCAATCGCCCAACAAATATGCAGGAGAAAGTGGAGATGGATTGGACACTCGCTGAGGAGGCCGTTGGGTGACATCGCGCGTCAGGCCATTGCTCGAGTGGAACCCGAAAGGGAAGCGGCGAGTGGGACGTCGAAGGGTGACATGGAGGAGATCGTGTGAAGAGGAGTTGAAACAGTATAGATTAACATGGATGCAGGTGAAAAGTACAGGAGAAGACAGAAGCAAGTGGAGACGTGTAGTTGAAGCCCTATGTTCCACTAGGAACCCAAGGGAACAATAATAATAATTGTATCTTTTGCCGATTTAACTGCGCTTGTGATGGAGCTTGTTAATTCGCCATTGCTCTGGAAAACTTACCAGTGTGGTTAAATAAAGGTGTAGTGAGAAGCATCAATAGCGTGATATTAGAACATATGGTTCAAACGCGTCACCGGGCTAGTATTGAAGAGTCCTTCTCCGTCATCTATCAGGTAGCAAATAAACTGCCAAAAACATTGAGGTACCGAAAACTCTATTAAACAACAGAGGCTATTGCAATTCGCCCCAAACAACCAGTGCTTTGCGTGTGCAAAAGAAGCATATCTAGGCAGCCACTACTACTGCTCTGACCGGCCTTCATTGGAGACTATAAATTCATGATTTATTGATTCGATGTTATGTAAACATTAGTGTTGTTAATACCACTAAATCATCCACTATTATGTATATTTAACTGTAGAACCTGACGATGAAGAGCAGGTTTTCGAAAAAAATATACATTCTTTGTTCAGTAACCATTCTTTTGAAGAAAAACATGTCAATGGGCATTTTTATTCAGTTCAAATTTGCTTCTGTTGTGTGTTCTCTGAACTACATAGCTTAGTTTTGTGCAGCATTGATTTACCCTCTGAACTACACAACGTCTTCAAAGCTAACTTAAATATAAATTCACAGTAAAACGATAACTTTGAAGATGTTCTCCATAAGAGGAGAATGAAACTTTGGCAAGTACACTGCATATGTTATTATGATTATTGTCCCCTTGGGTTCCTAGTGGAATATAGGGCTTCAACTACACGTCTCCACTTGCTTCTGTCTTCTCCTGTACTTTTCACCTGCATCCATGTTAATCTATACTGTTTCAACTCCTCTTCACACGATCTCCTCCATGTCACCCTTCGACGTTCCACTCGTCGCTTCCCTTTCGGGTTCCACTCGAGCATTGGCCTGACGCGCGATGTCACCCAGCGGCCTCCTTAGCGAGTGTCCAATCCATCTCCACTGTCTCCTGCATATTTGTTGGGCAATTGGTTCTTGTTTTGTTTGTTTTCGCATAGTTTCTTGTTGGTGATTCTTTCAGGCCATCCGATCTTCAGTATAGAGCGAAGAGAGTTGTTGATAAAGGTCTGCAACAAGCTGTTGGAAATATTCTTTGTGACCCGCCAAGTTCCAAGTGATCCGTATAGAAGAAGTGACTTGACTTTTGTATTGAAAATCCAAATTTCGTTGTTGATGTTGAGGAGTGATGAAGATTTCCAGATTGGTTTCAGGTTGATGAATGTGTTTCTCGTCTTCCCGATTCTCGATATGACATCGTCGTCCGTTCCTCCTGTAGTTGAGACAATGCTCCCTAAATAAGTGAATGAAGTAACCTCTTTCAAATCCCTCCCGTTGATGGTGATTGTCGCTGGATGTTGCTGCTGCTATTGTTGTTGTTGGTTGGTTATTTTCATAACCTCCGTCTTGTCTGTGTTCACCTGCAGTCCTGTCTTTGCTGCTTCCACATCCGTTCCATCTGCTCTCGAAGATTCCCAACACTTCCATTCCATACCTTCTCATTTTTTCGGCTACCTGAGCAGCCTTTCCAGTTTCGTACATTGTATGAACATTCTACGTCCGCATCCTTATTTTCGCTTTCATCCAAAGGAGGCACATCGGCTGACTGGCTTTCTGAAGGCTTTCACCAGCCTGTGTCATTTCACTTCCCCGATTCCAGCAAAATATAAGGTTATTGTTTATATTTTTAGTATTTTTAATATATTTGTGCGTTGAAGTTTCCGTAGCAATTTGGTTAAGTTTTGGGGGTGGAGTTGCTAGCACCACGCCCCAACCCTCCCTCTTTATCCGGGTTTGGGACCGGCTAGAAAACTAGCGAGCTAGAAATCTAGAAATATTGTAAATTCGATTTTAAGAGGAAATCAGAGTTATGTTATTTCATTAGTCATGCCTAGTACTAGGCTGCAACCCGACTCAATGTCTTACTAATTCTAACCTGTACTGCCGACAGGACGAAGTCCGCCGGAGTTCTGGTGAGAAGTTGTGACCACTGGGGTCCACTCAGTCGGAAGTGGAGAGAAATACTCATCGACGACATCGGTTGGTGGCTGCTCCAGAATCACGAAATTATAGAAGTTGGAATTCATGGGGACATGGGCAACACCACCAACAGCAACAACGGCAACAGCAGACAACAATCAGCATAAATGGAAGGAACCTGTAAGAAACAACCTCTTTTACCTACCTGGGAAGCATCGTTTCAAATACAGGCTGGCGGAATTGACGAGGATATCAAAGCAAGAATCGGAAGAGCAAGATAGGCTTTCACTACTCTCAAGTCTGTGTGGAGGTCAACAGCACTCAGCATCAAAAATAAGATCCGGAATTTCAACCCCAATGTGAAGTCAGTGCTACTCACTATACGGATCAGAGACTTGCACTGCGCGTCATCAAGAGCATCTCAAACAAACTACAGACCTTCATCAATCAACAGTTGTCTTCGCTCAATACTCAAGATCAGATGGCCGTCCAGAAAACATCAGCAATAGAGATCTCTGGTAATGAGCGAACCAACCCAGCAGGAACCGATTGTGAAACAAATAGGCAGGAAGAAATGGAGATGGATTGGCTGGCCATACTCTGAGGAAACAAACCATCAAGTGACATCACTAGACAAGCCATTGCTCGAGTGGAACCCGAAAGGGAAGCGGTGAGTTAGTTGGTCGTCAGTGCAAGGGTGACTTGGAGGAGGTCATGTGAAGAGGAGATGAAAGCGTGTGGGCAGACTTGGAGCCAGGTGACGACTCTAGCAGAGAACCGAACGCAATATAGACGCACGGCTGAAGCCCTATGTTCCTCTATGAATTAAAGGAAACAATAGTAGTAATTCATGGGCCATTGAATCCAAATCCCAGTGACTGAATGGTCAACGAGCTTGACGTGTGTAACCGGAAGGTCTTGGCTTTGAAATCTGGTCGATCCGTCCTTTTGATGATTCTCAAACTCTGAAGAAATGGCTATTTAGTAACCTGTGGTTTTCAATGATTCTCTAACTGTTATCAATCCATGGCTAAACTTGAGAATTCAGGAATCTCCAAGTATTGGTTTTTGTAGGGATTTTGTTTGATTGCTTGGAGGATTTTATCGTGAACTGACGTCGGTTAAAGAACCATTGGGAAACCTGTCAGCGAGTACTGGACAGTCAGCTGTTTCGTCTGCCTAGTCCGTGACTCTTCATCAGTATTCATCCGCCGACAGGCTTCGAACGTAGGAAATTCTGGTTACAAGGCTAGTAAGCTCGTAGACCATTAGACCACTGGGACCCTATCTAATCTATCCAATGGCCATTCCATGAATTCTAACTTCTGCGAATTCATGACATAGAACGACCACTTCACAATGTCTTATTTGATGAATAACTGTCCTCACCTTCAACCTGCTGTACTCTATTGGTCACGGCTCCCCACTAGAAATCCAAGTCACTGCCTGAATAGGGCCAGTCGCTAGTGAGCATCAAAACAAATTTACCTCCAGCCTTGGTTACCACTTAATAGAAATGAATAGAACAAAGATGGTCAATTATGACTTTAATTTACTCATATAGTTTGTCTTATCTGCTTTTGTATTACAGGTTTGTAGGAATAATGTGAAGGTGTTTCATCCGTATTCTTTTAACCGTTGAAATATACCTATACTATTCACGATAACACCTCGTGCAATTACTTCTATCCTCAATCAGAGAGGAAAGATTTCAAAACACACTTGAGTGAAAATATTACAATAATTTTGATAGAGTTAAACAAAACTGGATTATGCGTCAGACAGTGGGAAACGAGAAGACAGGGATATCCTGGACCACCGACGTGAAGAACCTAGAAGACCTGGATTTCGCGGTGGATGATTTATGTTTGATGTCACACAAAATCGAAGACTTACAAGCGAAAACCGACAAACTGGTCGAAGAAGCAGCCAGAGAAGACAGGACTCCAGGTGAACACAGACAAGACGGAGGTTATGAAAATAACCAACCAACAACAACAACAGCAGCAGCAACATCCAGCGCCAATCACCATCAACGGGAGGGATTTGAAAGAGGTTACTTCATTCACTTATTTAGGGAGCATTGTCTCAACTACAGGAGGAACGGACGAGGATGTCAAATCGAGAATCGGGAAGGCGAGAAACACATTCATCAACCTGAAACCAATCTGGAAATCTTCGTCACTCAACCTGCATCAACAACAAAATTCGGATTTTCAATACAAACGTCAAGTCAGTCAGTTCTTCTATACGGATCACTTGGAACTTGGCGGGTCACAAAGAATATTTCCAACAGCCTGTTGCAGACCTTTATCAACAACTGTCTTCGTTCTATACTGAAGATCAGATGGTCGCCGAAACCATGAGAAAACAAACAAAACAAGAACCAATCGCCCAACAAATATGCAGGAGAAAGTGGAGATGGATTGGACACTCGCTGAGGAGGCCGTTGGGTGACATCGCGCGTCAGGCCATAGCTCGAGTGGAACCCGAAAGGGAAGCGGCGAGTGTGACGTCCAAGGGTGATATGGAGGAGATCATATGAAGATGAGTTGAAACAGTATGGACTAACATGGATGCAGGTTGAAAGTACATCAGAAGACAGAAGCAAGTGGAGACGTGTAGTTGAAGCCCTATGTTCCACTAGGAACCCAAGGGAACAATAATAATAATAATAATAAACAAAACTGTGTGTAATTAATTGAGGTAGGATATCCTTTTGTAACCTCAATGTTTATTCAGGCCGCCACTAGCACAAACTACTATAAAATAATAATAAATTTTGAAACGATCAGCTGAGGACAAAAGTAATTGCAAGGTGTTTTCGTGCATCTCACGGCAAAAAATGCCACGACAACGCATACTATTCCAGCTGCGTAAAGATGGAAAAAAAATCAATAAAAGAGCTTTACATAGAATAGAAGATCACTTAAGACAAACAGTGTGAGGAAAGAAGTTAGAATTCATGGACTGGCCATTGGATCAGTCTGGTCCCAGTGGCTCAATGGTCTACGAGCTCGCTAGTCTTGTAATCAGAAGGTCCTGGTCTCTAACCCTGTCGGTGAGTGCGTGCTGATGAAGAGTCCCAGGCTAGGCTGACGAAACAGCTAGCTGTCCAGTACTCCCTGGCAGGTTTTCCACTGGTTCCCTAACTGATGTCAGCTCATGATGAAATCCTCCAACCAATCAAACAAAATTCCCTACAAAAATCAAGCTGTAATTGACCACCTCTACTCTCTATTATATATCACAAGTACAAATGAAATAAGAAGAACTATTTCATACTGAATTCAGCTGGTTAATATGCTGCGAAGTAAAATTTAGATAAATTGAAAATAGTTCTTACGGATTATTATTTTTTTTCAAAAAAATGTAAACAATGAGTGACCTTATAGACACAATAAGTGAAAAACAAATGTCTCATACACCTTCATGTGTTTTCAAGTCACGCGCAAAAAAAATCACAAAATTTACTCTTTATTCATTTTATTTATAAATAACAAACTGACTAATTAATTTACCCAGATCAAAGTAAAAAAAAATCTTAAAATTTAAGAAAAATTTCACGAGGAGTCGACTAGCAACTATTAGTTAGACGTAGGTTAGTTGTGTTGTAGCCTTTAGACATCATTATTATATTGGTATTATTATTATTGTTTCCTTTAATTCCTAGAGAAATATAGGGATTCAACCACGCACGTCTCCATTGCGTTCGGTTCTCCACAAACGTTTTCATTACCTGGCTCCACATCTGCTCACATGCTTTCATCTCCTATTCACATCACCTCCTCCTACTCAATGTCACCCCAACCTCGCACTGACGAACAACTAACTTGTCGCTTCGCATCCGGGTTCCACTAGAGCAATGGCCTGGCGTGTGACGTCACTCACTTGATGTGGTTTGTTTTCTCAGAGTATGGTCAATCCAATCCACCTCCATTTCTTCCAGCATATTTCTTGCACAATTGGTTCCTGCTGAGTTGGGTTGGTCCGCTTCAAGAGATCCCTGTTGCTGATCTTTTCTGGCCGGCCACCTGATCTTGAACCTAGTATTGAGCGAAGACAGCTGTTGATGAAACTCGACGCGTCGTGGTGCCAAGTCTCTGATCCGTATAGCAAGTAGCACTGACTTCACATTCGAGTTGAAAATCCGGTTCTTATTTTCCACACAGACTTGAGAGTAATGAAAGCTTGCATTGCTTTTCCGACCCTCGCTGCTTTCATATCCTCATGAGTTCCGTCCGCCTGTAGTTGAAACGATGCTTCCCAGGAAGGTGGGTAGGTGAAGGATGTTACTTCTTTCAGATTTCTCCCATTTATACTTATTGTTGTTTGCTGTTGGTGTTGTTGTTGGCCGGGGATATTCATTACCTCTGTCTTCTCTATGTTCACCTGAAGTCCTATCTTCTCTGGATGCTTCTTCTGCAAACTTGTTGCTTTTCACTTGCATATCTTCCAGTTTGTGAGAAATCATCCATATATCATCGGCGAAGTCCAGATCCTCTAAGTATTTTGCGCGGGTCCACTTTATGCCTGCGTTCCTCGCTACCCACTATTTGTCGCATTATCCAGTCTGGCGCAATCACGAAAATCATTGTTTAGACATCATATAAGAGATTTTTGTCTCCGTGTAAAATTCTGGAATATTGTTCACCATAGAATTAATTAACCAGCCAACAAGATGAGATGGTACACGCTCTACACTTGTTGGATATAAGTAGTCTTTGAAGAATTCAAATCAACTACCACTAGTTCTTCTGAAGATCGTTCCACTCGTCTACGGCCGAGCTATTCAATGGTGTGTGTATATGTAGGCTGTTTGTAACTTAGAGAGCTGAAAAAGTTCAAACCACATAAAATTTCTCTTTATGGTAGTCGAATCTATACCTCAACTTCATCGATTTTGAAAAGGCTTTCAACAGGGTTGACTGTGAAGTAATCTGGAAACTAATTCAACACTATCTCTATCAACCTCATTCAACAGCTGGCTACTATATGACAGTGTCAAATGTCAAGTGATCTACACCGGAGAATTCAGAGAAAAATTTTTGAAATGAATACAAGAGTAAGACAAGGCTATCTTCCTATTATTACCGATGATATTCCTAATTGCCGTGGAGTGGATTATGCGTTTGACTGTACTCGGGAGAGAGAGCAGAAAGGAATACGTTGGGCTGATAAGAAGACTTAAGAAGATTTGAACTTTACGGCAGATTTATGTCTAATGTCACACAAAATCAGGAATCTACAGGCGAAAACCAATAAACCGGCAGAAGAAGTAGAACAGAGAGGAATTCAAGTGAACGTAGAGAAGACAGAGGTCATGAGGATGACCAACCAACGAACAACGACAACAACAAGCACTAATCACTATCAATGGAAGAAATTTGAAACAGGTCACTTGCTCCACTTACCTAGGTAACATCATTTCACGAGTTGATCACGGACTGATATCAGTTAGAGAACCATTGAAAACCAGGGAGTACTGGACAGCTGCTGTTTCATCCTAGTTTGGGAATCATCGGCAGTACGCACCCACTGGGATTCGAACCCAGGACCTTCCGGTTACAAGGCAAGCTCGTATACCATTCAGCCACTGGGACCCGATTCAATGGCTCATGAATTCTAACTTCTACCAATTCGTGATTTAGCGCGACCCCAACCATTGTCGTTGGTGGGACATCCATCCACACACATGACATCTAGTTGGACCTCACTGGTCACGACTTCTCACTAGAACTCCAGGAAACTCCATCCTGTAGCAAGTCACTAGCGAGCATCAGATTAATTTTCTATAGTTTGGTTTGTAAGGGTTTGTTATGTTTTTACGACAATGGTTGGGGTCGCGCTAAATCACGAATTGGTAGAAGTTAGAATTCATGAGGCCATTGAATCGGGTCCCAGTGGCTGAATGGTATACGAGCTTGCCTTGTAACCGGAAGGTCCTGGGTTCGAATCCCAGTGGGTGCGTACTGCCGATGATTCCCAAAACTAGGATGAAACAGCAGCTGTCCAGTACTCCCTGGTTTTCAATGGTTCTCTAACTGATATCAGTCCGTGATCAACTCGTAAAAACATAACAAACCCTTACAAACCAAACTATAGAAAACATCATTTCAACTACAGATGGATGAGAACGTCAAAACCAGATATAATAATCGGAAAGGCAGGACACTCCATCCGTGCATAAACAACAAGACTGGGATTTTCAACACTAATGTTAAGCTAGTCAGTCACTTCTTCTATGTGGATCAGAAAATTAACACTGCTGTCTCAAAAAACATTTCGAACAGGCCAATGCAGACTTCTATCAATAGCTGTTCACTTCGCTGGCCCCATACTGAAGATCAGAAAGCACTAGCTACAAGAAACTCTGGCGGTCAACGAAGCAATCAACAACCTATTGCTCAAGAGATATACTGTAAGAAATGAAGATGGTTTGGACATACACTGTGGAGATCGTTGGGTAAATTCCCTGACCGATAGCTGCTACCTTGACGTGGTGGTCGCCGGGTTTGCACATCGCAATGACCCAACAAGCTACACTGGCTGGAACTATTGTTCCTGCAGGTCCTACCATGCCAGGAAGGTTGTTAAGATAGCGATTCTTACACTATGCTTGGGGTCTGTGGGCGAAGTTGTACTGCTGGGGAACAGGGATGTAACAGCAGTGAGGTGTTTCTCTCAGATGACCAGCATGCCAGCCAGCTATGCTGTCTCTCCTCTCTGGAGAGAGGGGATTACATACAAAAGGTCGACCCCAACAATTATACATCCCGACTTACCCTACGGTGGTCCGTAACCGGCGATAAGTTTACTAATACGGAACCATACCAAGAAACCAGTTCATACAGGCCGTGTGTGTGTGACCGGCTGGCCTCAAGCAGTTGTCCCCTGGGCTCTACGGTCACGCAACACTAACACCCTCTTTCTATTTCAGGTATCCGGTGTGGGCAGCCGGGAAGTAACAACCACCCACACACTTCCAGGAGCACACGTAAATTGCGCATCAGGTCATCACTCGACTGGAAGGTAGATAGGAAATGAGGAGTTGGGCATCACTCATGAGAGTGACGTGAGGCCGAATTGAGTGGATAGGACAATGTGAAAATATTCTGTTGAAGTCGTATGTTTCACTCAGAACCCGAAGGAATAATAACAATAATAATACGGAATAAATTTCCCTTTAGCTATTTAGATAATTTAGGAAGCAAACTATAGTGGATTGTCACGCTGGATTGACTAATTTGACAGTACGCCTCTTACAGAATTAATCCGACCTTTTACAGGCAACCACACAAGCACACCATCATGTTCTTCTTCACAAGTGAAGATGAGCGATGGATGTGCATCATTAAACTTTTTTAACATTTCATTCTTGTCAGCTTTCACATCAAGAATAATAAACGTATCATCAACATAACGAAAATAAGAATCGGTTTTCTCTATTACTTGTCTCAATGGACCATTTTCAATCTTGGCAAGAAAGAAATCTGCCAAAATTGGCCCCAATGGAGAACCCATGGCAATACCGTCGGTTTGCCTGTAATAAAGGTTGTTGAATGTGAAGTGTACACATTGCAAACATGACTGATAGAATCCAGTCTGCACGAAGATAGGACTAGACACATTACACTAGTTACTGACTAGTGTTCAATCAAAAATATCCAACACAGTCCTACAGGAGGTCAGTCGCGAGCCTGAATAGCTCAGTGGTAACGTCTCTGACTGCAGCACTGGGTGACGCGGGTTCGAATCTCAGAAGGGACATGAGTTCCTTCAAGGTTGCAGATACGCCTTGCTGATGAGTGCCAACTAGCACGAAACCTAGGTCGAAGGCTTCCTGCCGATTGCCTCCAACCATCTAATACCAACATTCCACAGTCTCCATAAGTGGTACATTGGTAAACAGTGACGCTACATCTAAGGAAAGCATTTGCTTCCCATTTACATTGATATCATTCACGTTAGCAATAAATTCAAAAAAGTCTTTAACACTATGATTTACTACCATCTTGTGTAGCGGTTGGAGGAGTTCACCTAGCCACTTTGCCACTCCATGGTAGGTGGAATTTGACATATCCAGGACTGGGCGAAGAGGAAGTCCTGGTTTATGTACTTTGGGCAGACCGAACAGACGTGAAGTATTACTTCCAGTAGGTTTAAGACGGTTATAGGCTTCCTCTGAGATTACTCCACTTTTTCTCAGTTCCTTAAGAGTGTTAGTTAACTGCTTTTCAGCTTTTCCGTCTAGATCTGTTGGGTTGATAAGCTTTTGGAATTTCGTTTCATCCGTTAAAAGCGAGTTCATTTTGTCAACATAATCACACTTATTCATCAGTACTACTCCGGCTCCTTTATCAGGTCTACATATTATAATGTTTTCGTTGTTCCTTAACTTTCTTAGGGCTTCTCGATGCTGTTTAGTCAGCAAACTCTTACTAGAATGACTACTGTTTTTATACTGCTGACAACTGTCGACTAGTGTAGTTTTAAACCTAGCGACTTCATCGTCTGACGTTGGTATCAAATCTTTTGTTTATAGGAGGAGGTTTTCAAACTGGATATTGGTATCGAGTTGGTTGACCTTATATCCTTGGTCACAAAATCTAAGACCCAAGGATAGAGCTTCTAACTGTAATTTATCTAGTGTTACACTTGAAAAATTATGGACGTACCGATAAGGGTCTGAAGGGAAATCCTTTTCAGGATTTTGACTGTCTAATGATTTGATAAGTTTCGTTCTCCTTTTCTCTGCTCTGTTTTGGCTAACACTGTCGACATACTCAATGAAATTAGAGAATGGACCACTGAAAGGAGTAATTAATGACATGGATTTCTACTGCCGATATATGGATGATACATTTGTGGTTATGAAAGATGAGAATGATGCAATGAATATCCTTGACAAGTTTAATGATGCACATTCAGCAATAAACTTTACCATAGAGAAAGAAAGTAATGACAGTATCTCATTCCTAGACGTCTTCATGGCAAGGAAAGAAAATGGCACACTAAGAAGGAGTGTGTATAGGAAACCTACAACAACAGGTCAGTACACTCATTTTTTGAGTTTTGTACCTTTGAAATATAAACGTAACCTGGTAAAGTGTCTGGTTCATAGGGCTAAGTTAATCTATTCAGACGACTGCCTCAATGTGGAGCTTAAGATTATTAAAGAATTACTTAGAAAAAAATGGTTATCCGGATAAATTTATTGAGAAGAATATGAATTCAGAACCAAAGACAGTCAGTATAGCAACAGTTCCGAAAAAACCAATGTTCATAAAATTGCAGTTCCTTGGTGACAACATCAGCGAAATAATAACACAGCGCTTGAAGAATGCAGTTAAAAGAGCTTATTATGCAGCAGAGGAACGTTGTTTCTTCAAGACCACCCCTATTCTATGTTCGAGAAATAAGGAAAAACTACCTAATTTTGCCTCTTCTCTGTGTATCTACCAGTTTGACTGCAGCTACGGAGCCAGCTACATCGGGCGTAGAATTAGGCAGGTTCATCGTCGTATTTCCAAACATCATCCAGTAGCATGGTTAAGCAACGGACAAACACGATCTATTCGTAGTTCTACTTTAGCACACCTTGTTGATACTGAGCACAAAGTTGATGTTAATACTGCATTTAAAATTATTTATCGCATTCCGACTAATCTTAACTTTGCTCTACGAGTTCGTCTTCTACAGACAGCTGAAGCAATCGGAATCCACCTGAAGAAGCCAAGCCTATGTGTTCAGAAGAAATTTGTACAGCCACTTTCCTTACCGTGGCCATCGTTACAAGACAGGACTACGTCACCCCCCTCCCCTATAAAAATTATAATTGTCCAAATTATTTTATTTTTATTTTGACCACTTCATCTTTAATTACGTGTTATCCTTGTAAAATTAATTTATTCTATCCATTTCTACCTTTTAAATGTGTATTGATTTTCTGCGTTAATTATCAACCCATTGACATTTTGACACTGTTTAATTATTGTTAACAAACATATCAGTGCCACTTGTTTGGTAAACTGTTGTGTATTGTAATAAAAGTGCTATACGTGTATATTAGAGTAGAGCCAGAGATGAGGATCTAATTGAAAAGTAAATATTTCTTCGCTCAATCTTTCTGTTTTCTAAATGTCTAAATGGGGATTTTTTCTATATTGAAATAACAAATCCTCAGGAAGTTCATAGACTGCAAATTTCTTCTGTGATAAATTTCTTTCTATATCCGAAATGTACATTTTTATTATTATATCACTCATGTTGTATAGGTTGCTCTCCCCCCCCCGACCTCGTCTCTCTCTAATTATTATAATGATTATGCAATCTACTCAGACCGGTTTCAAAAAAGGAGAAATAGAAGGAATCATTCCTGTAGAAAAGAAAATGAGAAAACTGTATAATTTATTTATCAATATATTTATTTATTAACTTATTGATTTGTTTATTTATATTTAAATCATTAAAATCTGGAAAACAAAAGAGAGGAGGAAAAGAGAACCAAAATGGAGCAGGAGCAGGAGGTGGAGTAGGAAGAGGAAGAGAATAAGTCAGGAGAAACATTTAAAGAAATTGTGAATACAGTCCACAAAAAAAAAACACAAGCAAGCAACATATTTATATTTGAGTGTATATATATATATGTATAGTAACGGGAATTTTACAAAAACTTGGTTTCTCTGTGTTAATTGATCAGAATCATAATGAATAGTGTCTACGTGTCTCTCTTTGTGTGTGTGTGTGTGTATGTGCGTGTGTATGTATGTGTTGTGCACAACTGAACGCGTATACATTCGCCTACTTGAGTCTCAATATTATACAGATGTATGTATATCTTCATATCGAGTGAACCGTCAACCTACTGTTATCATCATCATCAATAAATCGATTTATCAATAACAAAATCAATAACTGACTGACTAACTGAGTGAATGAATGTATCAATCAATAGATCAATCAATATATGAAACCAGTCAAATAAATAGAATTGAAAACGGGGACAAATATATTGTTGTATGTATGTACGTCAGTCTGTATTTCTGTGTGTTTTTGTGCGTGTGTGTGTTGATGTGCGTTTTTCGCGTCAGTGTAACAGTTACAGGACAGAAATACAGTCAAGTCATTGAATCTTTTAAAAAATATCTATATATATGTATATATTTGCAAACAAGACAATTTCATTTTTCGTTTTTTTTCTAAATATTAATATTCTTAAGAATTCAACGTATTGTATCGCTCACAAAATATATTGGTATTATTATTAGTATTACTGATTCTGCTTCGGCTGCTGACGACAACACCGACTAGGACAACGACGGTGACGGCGGTGAAAACGACAAAACAACAACATTAACAACAACAAGAAAAAAGAGAACAGTCAAATATTGATAACCAAAAATGAAGGAAGGAACTATATAACTGAGAAACACCATAGCAACTAAGAGTTGGTTGTGTGTGTCTGAGTGCGTGCGTGCGTGCATAAGTGGGTGGGTGGGGAATAGGTAGTAACGTTAGAGGAAAGTAACAATAACATTGTGGAAAGAGGAGATTTACTAATATAAACTCTAACAATAGTAAGTAAGTAAGTAAGGAAGTAGGTAGGTAGGTAGGTAGCTATTATGAGTAAAAGTAAAAGTAAGAGGGATACATCTTAACCAATTAACCAATCATCATCATCGAAGGGCAAGAAGGGATGTTAAAGACGGGCGGGCAGGGGTTAAAGGAGGCGCCGAGTAAAGTAAACACTTGGTTAAAACCGAAGTGGATAGTAATCATCACTAGGGTTCACAGTATGCAAAGTCATTAATCAATTAAATTATTATTGATTAATTATAATAATAATGATAATAATAATTAAGTAATAGACAGCAGTGTTGAGTGTTGTTATTGTTAATATTATTATTGTTATAATGATTAGTACTAGCAATAATATATACCATCATAGAGACAAAATAAAACAACGTCTATGTTTGTGTGTATCCAAAAATAAATTTACAGTCAGACAGAAAAGAACAAGAAAACAAACCAGAAAGGAGGAGGACATTATACATAATAAACACAACGACAGTAATAAGAATAATAAAATAGAATCGAACTAGAAACCCCTGATAATGATGATATAATAATAATAATGGTAATATTTGAAAATAACATCTACACACGGGTGTTAATATTGACAATCAGTAATAATAATCATAATAATAATAGGGATAGTGATGAAGAACAGCTGTTTGTCGGCGCAATGTCCACACACACAGTCATTATGAATGAAACACACACGCATAAACAGAGAGGGGGGGGGGGAAATAAGACCCAAAATATGGATGCTAGTATGGAAATGAACGCAAAAGAACCATAGGTACCTGCGTCAGTGTCTATGTATGATGGTGCATAGCTGTCTTACACAACTTCAGGTTCCAGAAGATGGGGACTGAGCAGAATGAAGAGGATGTGTAGAGAATGGTATCAAATTTTGAGGGGAACAAGCCAAAAGACGTGGAGATACGCACAGATAGCCACACACACAAACAAACATAAGTAGCCAAAAGTAGAACAGGACAAATTTGTTACATATTAGATAAACACATGATACACACACACACATACACACCTACGCACGCCCACACACACACACTAATATACTTGCATACAGGTTGAAAAAGAGAGAAATACAATAATCGTTACGTAATAATAATAATAATGATAATAATAATAATAGTAGTAATGGTAATAACACTAATCATAAAAGTGTAACGAATAAAGAAGAAGCTGATGAAATAAAAAAACAAAAAAATGCACAGAGATGATAAATGTGGTCGTCAGACAGTCAATGATGTTGTTTAAAAAGAGTAGGTAGGAATCAATAGAAAATCAATAAACTTACACCAAATATGTATATATATATATAAATCATAACTATGACAAAGTATGATATTCATAATGGCTAGCTAGCTAGGTAGCTAGGTAGGTAGGTAGTTTTAGTAGTAGTCGTAGTAGTAGTAGGAAGCAGTGTGTGTCAAAGGTCAACTTTTAGTGTAGCGTAGATAATCGGAGTTAAAAAAAGAATAAAGCAATCCATATCCGAAGGGGGTGAGGATGGGGACGTGGAGTTTACAAACAAAATGCACGGTAACAATAATAGTATAATAGAGATAAGTTCCTCTGGGTGCGTTTTCATTCATGTGTGTGTTTGTGTGTGCGTGAATCTCAAGCTGAAATGAAGGATTTGACCGCTAAGATAACCCAAAAGTCGAGGAAGAAAGGTGGGTGTATTGCACGCGCATACACGCTATACACACGCACAGACCCATTTAGATCTTTTGATGTTCTGTTCTTCAAAACTTGAAGAGAGTAAGAGTTGTGCGTGCATGTGGCGACGGGATGTTGGAAGGTTTCTGTTTTTTTGCTTTTAGGGGGGGGGTACCTGATTCAATTGGGGACGGGGACAGATGGGATTCAGTTATACACGGACAAGTAACCAGTTTATTTTTAATTTTGCTTTATTCACACACACGCACACATACATACGGACGAATACACTTTAGTACATCACATTAAAATGGGAAAAAATCACAGTAGACAAGGAAAATGACGACAGAAAAGGGAGCGATAAATGAAAATTCAGTAGCCAGGGGGTGAGTGGTGGGGTGTATTTTTACTCTTAGAGAATCTAATTTACATAAAGGATAGCACACATGTATATACAACACACACACGCACGCACGACGCACACTTCCTCTTCTGACGACAATAAAACGACAACAGGAAATAATAGAAGAGAGAGTATAAACGGAGTAGTTGAATTCTGGCTACTAGGCAGTTTTATCGGGCCTTGTATGTGCGTCATTATTAACATTATTATAATTATTATTATCAAAGGTATAGTGAAATCAAACAAAAGTATGGTATAATAATAGTTTTACTAATAGGAATAATAATGATAATAGTGATAATAATAATAGTAATGCTAGTAATAATAATAATAACAATAATAATAACTAGTAATGGTTGGTATATATAATTCTAAGATAAAACTGAACTCGACACATGTAATAGGAGGAAATCATCAGTTGGATGGAGTACAGGGGGATTTACTGCGGGTGAACCTGTATGAACCTGTATACAGACGTATATTTATATATATATATATATATTGTTGTCATGACGACTGCTATATTCTTCTCTGTTATAAACATATACTATTATTATTACTATTTTAATGGGGTAGTGTATGTGTGTCCATGTTTGTGCGTCTCCAGATATTGATTCGCATAGGAAGCCTATACAATACACACAGGCTCACTAACAATTGAGGAAATATAATTTGTAAGAGAGGAATTTTTATATGTTACCATTATTATTATTGTTAATATTAGGTGTAGAAGTGGCAGCCACAGCCTCAGCCGAGGCGACAGCAGCAGTGGCGGACAGATGGATGTTTAGTGTACGTCGTTTTTTAGGTTGATGCGTATAAATTGTATGATTTTTCGGCATTGTTGTTGTATTCCCCACCACCATCATTGGTGAATCATGAAGTTGAGGAATAAATTTAGCTGTTGTACCATCATAACTTCTACCAATATTATTCTGATGTGATAATTCCCATGAAGTTGAAGATTTGTCAATTGTTGTCAAAGAAGATTTTAACCAGACGCTTGAATCAGTTGCTTCGCCTACACATGGATTTGGACTTTTTTGAGATTCTGTATGATTCATTTCTTCACTTGAATGATCATCTTCATCAACGCATCATCCTCATCTTCTTCTCCAGGATCTCGAGGGAAACCATCAGTTTCAGAGGCTGTTGGAGTAGAAGAACTTTGACTATGTCCTTCTCCTCCTCCACCTCCTTCTGAAGGACTTTCACGACTTTCACAGGTACTAGCACCAGTAGCAGTAATAGTAGTAGGAGTCGTCGTCGTTGCCTGTAATATGTCTGGATAATTATTATTTGCCTCTAAACGTTCTTGTACATTATTATTATTATTAGACAAAGATGATAAAGTTGATGTGGAACGATGCGTTTCAAAGTCGAAATCATCATCATCATCTAATGAATCATTTTTACGTTTTAAACTTGATGATAGTGATAACAGCCTTGACGAGGATGTTGTTGACAAGGATCTAGACGAGGAATGTAAACCTCCAGTTGGATAATCATTTGAAGTGGAAGCATGCTTATGAAGTGAATAAGCGGAGATAGGAGGCTGGGGAGGAGGAGCGGAAGCAGGAACAGAAACAGCAGTAGAAGGAGTATTGCTTGTCATAACAGTCTTTGACTGAATCTCGTCTGATGTACTCATTGGCTTCAGTTTGTTAACACACTAAAATTGGTAATAAATATTAATAATAGAGATGAAAAGGATTATAAATTACAAATGGAAATTAACGCGGCAGAAGATTACAAATAAAAGGCATACAGAAACAATACGCCAGTTGGCTATCCAATCAAACAAATCTTTTCAAGGTAACGCTTCAAAACTAATCTCAGGCGTACTAGTGACCGACTCCAAGAGATGAAGTTACCTGACTGTTATCTTACTGTGAAGTCATGACCACTGGGATCCACCAAACTGAGTATGAGGACAGATACTCACTGACGACATTTACTGGCGGTCGCGACATATATCCCGAATTAGCAGAAGTTAGGATTCATGAATTGGTTGGTGGATTTCATCATGAGCTGACATCAGTTAGAGGACCATTGGAAAACCACCAAGGAGTTGTTTCGTCAGCCTAGTTTGGGACTCTTCAACAGTACACACCCACCGATAGGCTTCGAATCCAGGACATTCTGGCAACAAGGCTAGCAAGCTCGTAGACCATTAAGTCACTGGCACCCGACTGATCCAGTCCATGAATTCTAACTTCTGTGAATTCATGGCATAGTGTGACCACTTCGCAATATCTTGAATTATTTTGGATGATTGAGTGGTCACAACGAGGTCACCTTGTAGACTGAAAGTCCTGGATTTGGCTGCTGTTCACAGTACTCCTTGGTTTTCAGTGTTTCTCTAACTAAAGTCAGTTCGTAATCACATTTGAAGAGTAGATCATTCTAAATAACTTAATTAGCACTTCTATAAGACTAGATGACAAATACCTAATATAAAACTATCCATACATTATTATCACTACTATTATTATATATAATAATTTACTATAGAGAAGACGGAGGTGATGAAGATAACCAACCGGCCGACAGCAACAATCACTATCAACGGCAGAGATTTCTCAGAGGTTACTTCCTGCCCTCACTTATCTAAGTGAGCACAATTTCAACCACAGGCGGTGGAATGAATAAAAATCGGAAAGGAAAGATACACCTTCATCAACCTGAAAACCAATTTGAAGATCATCTGTACTTAATCAGCATAAAGAACAAGATTCCGATTTTCAACTCAAATGTGAAGTCAGTCAGTCAGTCGGTCAGTTCTTCTATACGGGTCAGAAACTTCCACTGAGTCTCATGAAAAGGATTCCCAACAGACTACTGCAGATTTCTGTTAACAGCTGCCCACTTCACCGACTCCATACTGAAGATCAAATGGCCAGCCGGCCGACCAGAAAGGATTAGCAACAAGAAACCCTGACGATGAACAAAAACTAACGAAGAGCCGATTGCTCAAACAAATGTGTAGGAGAAAATTGAGATGGATCGGGTATACACGCCACTGAGGAGGCCATCGAGTGATATTGCGCGCACTGCGGGCCATTGGGCAAGGGAAATCCCAGTGGGAAGCGACGAGTGGGTCGTCAGTGCGAGAGTGACATGGAGGAGATTATGTGGTGACGAAATGGGAGATTATGTGCAATTGTGGGGTTAACCAACTGAAGAGGATGGCAGAAAATAGAACAAAGTGGAGATGTGTTGTTGAAGCTCTATGTTCCACTCGGAACCCAAGGGAATAATAATAAGAATGACCATTCAAGAAGTCACGAAACTTATTCATTAATAAGGAAATATCAGACAATGACTTCATTAAATAAACAACCTGACTACCGTGCATACACGCACACACGCCTACCCTTAAGGTTTACATACTACTGAAGAAAGTGGAGAAATATTGATGAAATCCTGTAACCAATCAAATCCCTACAAACCAACACTTGAATATCAATTAGATGCTCACTAGCGACTTGACCTATTCAGGTAGGTAGTTACCTGGGGTTCCAGTGAGAAGTTGTGACCAGTAGGGTGCAGCAGGTCGGGTGTGAGGACAAATACTCGCCAAAGACATTGGCTAGGGGTCGCGCTATGTCGTGAATTGGCAGAAGTTAGAATTCATGGACTGGCCATTGGATCGGGTCTCAGTGGCTTAATGATATACGAGCTCGCCAGCCTTGTAACCAGAAGGTCCTGGGTTCGAACCCCAGGGGTGGGTGCGTGCTGATGAAGAGTCCCAAACTAGGACGAAACAGCTGTCCAGTACTTCCAGTGGTTCTCTAACTAATGTCACCTCATGATGAAATCCTGTAACCAATCAAATCCCTACAAACCAACACTTGAATATTGATTCTTTTTTTGTCGAAATCACTTAGTTGACAATGGCTAGCAATGGAATGCACTACATGTGTGTGTTTCGTCCTATTCAGGGCTCGTCAGTTAGATGCACTTACATTTAATTGAGTTATAGGTGTCCTCAATGCTGCTCAAACAGTCAGCAAGTATAGCTTCAAACTCTAACACACATGCAGAGCACACACACTCAAAGAGAGAGAGAAAGCCTTGCAGTCCAGTGAAAATCGATCCTGGAGGAATTCAAAATAATCACATACAGACACACACTATTGCTACATAAACTGTCTCAAACAGACAGCGAGAGAGAAAAAAAGTCAAAAAAAGGAGTTATTGCGATGTTAACATTGAAGTAGATCAGTTTCTTTTCACTAGTAAACACATATATTACACGTAGACAGAAAAAAATCTTTATATTCAAAAAAACCCACATCATGTGAGTGATTCCAAACATATATAGCGATAAAACATCTTCACCATCTAGTAACGGTTGCATAAAATATACTTTAGAATGTGTCATTTGAAGCCAACGTCGACAGTCCATTGGTTGAATGCTCGCCAAACTCACGATGTGATCCGCGTTCTATTCCCAGCTGACAAACCTCCCTTCACTCCAGCTTAGCTGGTTTATAGTAGGAGTTAGGCATGAGGTATCCTGTAAAACAAACACTACCACTGTAACTCTCGTAGAAGACGAGAGACTTCGTAAAGGAACGTTTATTTGCAATTCGGTGTCTTTACATAACCGAATTATGTACAGTTTATATTCAACGCACCATTTGCACAGATCTTCGTGTTGTGCTACTTTTGGGCTTAATGTTGTGTTTCTTTGTGTTTCTTTCACGTCTCCCATGTATCTCCACAATGCTGTACCATTTGCTTTTTCTGACATCAAATCTATCTCCTTGCTATTTGATTTTTTTATCCCGATGAACGTCCCTTTATATACTACTGATAAGTCTTATCAGTAGTACACTCTACACCATGACTGAAACTTCAAAGTTCAAAGCTTGAAGGGCAAAGTTAAACTTTAAGCACCACTAACTACCAATCAGCGAATGACCTCGAACGCACCAATCAAGTGAAGGAGGAGGAATTTTTGTGTATGGAATGCATAAATATTTATGAAAAAATGCATAAAAACTGTATAAAAGTGTTACAGAGGATATCTTGCTCTTACATGTGATTCTAAACCATGCACATGGTCCGGAGTTCGATCCCCGGCCGAAGCGCTCCTTTACCTCGCTAAGCCAGAAATAATGCTGGTGAAGAGTAAAGGTTGGGCATGAGGCTAGCAACCCCATCCTTTAAAATAATCACTGCTACAGAAACTTCAAGCCACTAGCTTGAAGCCCTATGTTCCACTGGGGAACGTGAAGGAAAAAAAACTAAAAATAACCCTAATCTTTCCTGAACCTAACCCTAACGTGAAAATATCCCTCAACTCACTGTAATCTAACTCAAATGAAATCTACTGTCGCCTTTGTTAGGTTAACCTAACCTTAACTTGTCCTTGGCTTAATCTTTCTCAAACCTAAGCTGAAACTTGCCAGATATCCCATTTAAAAGAGCATAACACTTCGATTAGCATATTTTATTGATAGGTGACAACATTATTTGCTGGATTTCACTAACTTGCTCAGTGAGCGTCTCAAAGTCATTGGTGCGGTCGCACTGCATTGGTAGTTAGTGGTGCTTAAAGTTTAACTTGGCCGCTTGAAGGTCCCCCTATGGAATAAAACAAAAATTTCAAGTTGAACGGTAGGATGTATTATCATGTTTCTAAAAAAAATGGAACGACATGTACCCAAAATGTTCTCCGAATGGTAACTCGCACTAATCAAGGCACTCTACTCAAACTCACGTAGCCGTGTAAGGGCTTATGGGGAATTGTCATCTGAATTGATAACAACCAGTGGTGTCCGTCAAGGATGTCCACTTTCCCCATTCCTGTTTAACTTCATCATAGATATGCTAATGGAAGTATCCTTAACTGAACTTAACGACTTAGGAATCGACTTGTTACCAGGGAATAGTCTTATGGACTTAGAATATGCAGATGACATAATCCTGTTAGGGGAGGATGCTGAAAAAATGCAGAGTCTTCTGAACACCTTGAGCAGCAATCTTCGTATGTTCGGCATGCGATTCGCCCCTGTAAAATGTAAGATGCTGCTACAGGAATGACTGGACTACGTCAACTCCTAGCTTAGTGATAGGGAGTGAAGTGATAGAACATGTTGACCACTTCACCTATTTGGGAAGTTGTATCAGCACCAACGGATTGATTGGTGACGAAATCTCAGCACGGATCCAAAAGCTCGGGCTGCTTTCGCTAACTTACACTGTCTCTGACATAGGCGTGACATCCGGCTATCAACCAAGGGATGTATGTACTGCTCAGCAGTTCGCTCCTTTTCTATGGCTCTGAAACATGGCCAATACGAGTTGAAGCATAGGTGTCTACGATCTCTTTCTCACGTTAGGTGGTATAATAAGGTAAGTAATGTTGACGTTAGGCGTAGAGTGTTGGGCAAAGAGGGAAAATTAATCGACGAGGCTATAAAGTTACATAGATTGAGATGACTAGGTCACGTGCTGAGCATGCCTAGCCATCGCCTCCCCAACCTCGACGGGCATTACTAGCTGATGTAGGTGCAGGTTGGAAAAGAGTAAGTGGTGGCCAAACAAAAACATCGCATCAATCAATCCATGAAATCCTTGACAGTTAAACTGAGTCAGGTAGGGAGGGAGATGCAGACTTCCGGGTTGGGGCCCTCGGGACTCTAAGAATCAATGGCTGGAGACAATAGGTGACATGGCTCAAAATCGTTGTCAATGGCTTACGCAGATGTCTTCAGTCTCTGTAATCTTTCATATTCCTTTCTACCATTACTCATTCTATTCCACTCTTATACTTGTCAAAACTCTATTGATTCTCTTCACTCTCATCTTCTTGTCTACCTTTGTGTGCTATTTGGAACGTGGCAACTCGAACTGTTGCACTTCGGTGCCAAGTTCTATGTTGAATCCAGACAGACAGACTAATGGTAACTCCCACCGATTAAAGCGCACTGAGCGATGCAGACTCACACTTCTCTCGAGGTTGTAAATTGTGTAATTACTTCTAGCCGCTTAACATTCATTCATTCAAATTGCACAATTATTGAGGGTGGACCAGCTTGATAAGTGGTGGAATTTACTCAGAATTTACACTTAAGAAAACGGACATACATGACACTACTACTGGTTACGCCCTAGTAACCCTCCCTCCCTCTCTGTATACATACATAATATACACATATATGAATGACCGTCATAGCCATGTGATTGTACAATCTATCCACTTCTATGAAATATTTCATTACAAGATCACATGACCTGTATCAGTTCAGTCTTAGCCTAACCAACTATAGTAGAATCACTCCTTGACTAAGTAATAACAATAAAGATTTTTTCTTCAAAACAGCTATAAGAATCAAAGGTAAATACTCATGTGATGATATTATTGTGTTTTTTTTCTTTCTTTTATTACACTGATTTATAATCATAGCTTTATTATAACTAGAGGATTTTGCAATCAATTGAACAGTAAACTACATTGGCATATTTACTGGTAATATTCGTGTGGCGTATACTACTGATAGGGCTTTGCAAGTAGTACAGTCAGTGTATGTGATGTCTTCTGAATCAGTATGGAATAACAGAGCAACAGATTAAACTGTTATGAGAAGAAATAATAAAAGGGCTTTATTGGAGTAATATGTGCGTCGGTGGTACAGCGGTCGAGTGCTCACCGACCATGCAAGTGGTCCGGGGTTCGATTCCCCACCGACCACAGACGCACTCTTCCTTTACCTTGCTAAGCCGCCAGTAGTAAGAGTGGTAAAGAGGGAAGGTTGGGTGGGCATGAGGCTGGCTAGCAAGCAACCCCATCCTGTAAAAAAAAATCACCAATGCTACAGAAACTTCAAGAGATTTCTAAGTCCTTCAAAATATTAAGTAAACAGACAAAGGACAGCAAATTTACTACGATTTGCCAAAGCCATCGCAATCAAACGATTCAAACCAACCAGACTTATGAATACAGAAAGGGAGTGGGATTAATCTCTCACTCCCTTGGGTAAGTGACTTTTGATTTTGATTACATCAATTAGTCATCTAATTCAGTGATCTTAACTCAATCTTATAAACTGTAACCGCGGTTGTTTATTGAGTTGCTACGTGAACCTACAAGCTAACACTGTTTGTTAATTTCTTCTCCTGTTTTCTGTCTTACCCCTCCCCCCGACTCTTTCCTACTTTGAACGCGTAAAAATCGATGATGAAAATTTAGACTAAACAAATTGTAATGCTCACATTTTGCCTGACAATAGTCTGTAATCTTAATATATTATCATTATGATTGTTTCCTTTAATTCCTAGAGGAACATAGGGCTTCAGCCGCCCACGTCTCCATTGCGTTCGGTTCTCTGCTAGAGTTTTCACTTGGCTCCAAGTCTGCCCACACGTTTTCATCTCCTCTTCACATGACCTCCTCCAAGTCACCCACTCTTGCACTGACGACCAACTCGCCGCTTCCCTTTCGGCCGGGTTCCACTCGAGCGATGGCTTGTCTAGTGATGTCATTTGATGGTTTCCTCAGAGTACATTTCGCTTACATGCGTCAATTTCATAGTATTTCTTCTCTACTACCACTTAAACATAAAAGTATGTTGTTATTATTAGTCTATATAACTATTGTAATTTCAGGTAGGGGTGTGCAGCTGATGAGAACCTGTGAAATAGACTGTTGATATCTTTTTATACTGCAAATTTCGTCTGCCTTTCTTTATCGAAATTTATCAAGGGAACCAAATGTGTGAAAAAGTAAAGTTTCAAATTAGAACAAACTATGAACAAGAACGGAATAACTATTGTTATGAATAGACAGTACGTATATATATCCGTATAGTTAGTTAGAATTGCTGCCTTTATATGCAGCCTGTCAACACGTACAACACACTATGACAGTCTGTAAAGACATGACATGAAAACAAGCTCATAACGAGAACAGCTTATAACACAACAACACGACAAGAACCTCATCATTATCATCATCAAGCCATGCGAAAATAGTCATACTAACTGACTTGTCCAAAAATAAGCTAACAGGAAATCTGTGTGAATAAATCACTTATGAAAGGTATCAGAAAATAAGAAAACCAACCAACGACGACAACAATAAGTATTCAAGTGTTGGTTTGTAGGGATTTGGTTGATTGGTTACAGCATTTTCATCATGAGATGACATTGATTAGAGTACCATTGGGAAACCTGGGAGTACTGGGCAGCTGTTTCGTCCTAGTTTGGGACTCTTAAGCAGTACGCACCCACAGGGTTCGAACTCAGGACCTTCTGGTTACAAGGCGAGCTCGTAGGCAGTAACTCATCGAAGAAGACATTGTGAAATGGTCGCGCTATGTCGTGAATTAGCAGAAGTTAGAATTCATGGGCCATTGGATCGGGTCCCAGTGGCTTAATGATCTACGAGCTCGCTGGCCTTGTAACCAGAAGGTCCTGGGTTCGAATCTCGGTGTGTGCGTACTGCCGAAGAGTCCCAAGCTAGGACAAAACAGCTGGCTGTCCAGTACTCCCTGGTGGTTTTCCAGTGGTTCTCTAACTAATGTCATCTCATGATGAAAATCCTGTAACCAATCAACCAAAATCCCTACAAACCAATACTTAAATATTAACGAGATGCTCACTGGCGACTGGCCCTATTCAGGTAGGTAGTTACCTGGGGTTCCAGTGGGAAGTCGTGACCAGTAGGGTGCAGCAGGTCGGGTGTGAGGACAAGTAGTCGCCGAAGACATTGGCTAGCGGTTGCTCTGTATCGTCAATTGGTAGAAGTTAGAATTCATGGGCCATTGGATCGGGTCTCAGTGGCTTAATGGTATGCGAGCTCGCCTTGTAACCAGAAGGTCCTGGGCTCGAACCCCGCGGTGTGGGTGCGTACTGCTGAAGAGTCCTAAACCAGGCTGACGAAACCGCTAGCTGTCCAATACTCCCTGGCAGGTTTTTCAATGGTTCTCTGACTGATATCAGCTCATGATGAAATCCTATAACCAATCAACCAAATCCCTACAAACCAATACTTGAAAACCAATAGGGACTTGAATCCATGATCGTCAGATAATGCGGTCAGCTCATTGACTATTGAGCCAATGATCCGTGAATTTGAACTCCTGTCAATTCGCTACTTGGTACTACTACCAACTAACTATGACAGTTAATAACAAAAAGTCATACTTGCAGGTCATGTTGGATCACTAGGCTTAAAGTTAAGCCATCATCGTAAATCCCAAGAAACACACTGAAATTCGATTACTCGACTGCTTTGTTAATCTATCGAGAATCAAAAAAAACTGTTTTATTGTTCTGTAATATCAATTCTTTTCTAAACGACTGTTTTGATTTTCCTGTCAACTGGACGCAAAATGTTCAGCTGTCAGTACACAGGCTTAGATAACGCTTTGAGGCTAACACCATATAACTTCTCTGGTGGTGACTGATAGCTATGTCAGTAGAATTCAGGAGACGCGCTTCGTGTCCTACTTGAGGCTCACTGAGACTCGAAAGTGGCACTTAACGTTTCATATATCGAAGCGTTTTACTCTGAGCCAGTGGAACACATAAAAACCACTTCTTGTACTAACAAGTCCTAAATAAGATTCTAAGCCACCACTAACCTTCTTATTTTATTCCTTTGTGTTCCGCGTGGCGAATAGGGCTTCAAGCAAGAGTGACCTTTGAAGTTTCAGTAACAGTGGTGTTTTTTCTTACGGGATGGGGATGTTAACCTCACGCCCAGCCGCTTACTTCTTTACCAGGCTTACTCTCGGCTAACCGGAGTAAAGGAGTGTGTCGATCAGGGATAGAAGCCCAGACCGATTGCGGGATTGGTCAGTGTGTGTTCCACCAATGAACCAACGACGTATGAAATGTGGAAAAATGCTTTAAAACTTATGAAATATAATTATTATAATAATAAGACTTACAGATACATTTCGTATTGCGTCAGTGTTAGCCAAAGATGAAAATTCATTTCGTGGAAAGTGGGTTAAGTTATTGTTGATATTGATATTTTGAATATTATTATTATTACTAGTATGTGACATAACAGCATTCCCTGTTTCATCTGACCTGTTGAACGTGTATGCACTGTCTGATTTACAATCAAAATGATATTGCTGCTGTTGGTGCTGCTGCTGCTGATGATGAGGAGGTTGAAATGATTTAAGATTTGAGATGGATGCCATCGACGCGGATGTAGATGGTGTTGCAGCAGTAGCTGTTACTGTTGTCGCCAATGCTGACATCGGCACTGATGCTGGCGTCTGCATAGTTGACGATGAAACCGGTAGTAACGACGATGATGATACAGCATTACTGTTATTACTATTATTATTATTATTATTATTATAATTCATGAAAGATTGTAATTGTGGTTGACAGAGTAATAATTGACTTTGAGCTTGTGTAAGCTTCTAAATCAGGAATGGAAAAGAGAAAAATATGAATAAGTAAGAATTGAGATTTTAGATTTTCCAGTCGATTGATTGGACCGAAGTACTCGGTTTCAGGTTGACATGTCTGTCGACTTCTTGTGCAGATGCTTCGACGATGTCTGGGCATGTAATTAGAATTTAATTGTAAGATGGTGACTGGTAGTGGAATCCAGGATAAAGCGCATTACGTCCGACTACTTGGGACTCGTCGGTGGCTGGATGTATCTGCATTTCCCAGTCAGTGAGTGATGATGTTCCCACCGAGGCTCGAACCCGGTTCACAAGAGGTGGCTCTCGTAGCCCAAGTGGTCTAGTGGATAACGCTTTGGCGTTTGAAACTATGGCCACAGGGGTTCGAGCCTCGGTGGGAACATTATCACTCACTGACTGGGGAATGCAGGTACATCCAGCCACCGACGAGTCCCAAGTAGTCGGACGAAATGCGCTTTATCCTGGATTCCACTGCTAGTCACCATCCACCAGTTAAAGAATTGAAATCATCCGCAAAGTTACATATACCTGATACTCAGAAAACGGCTATTCAAAACAGTATTTTGTTATGTTCCAAAGACTGTAACAAGCCATACTTACTATGTGTGAAGGAAGAGAGAGAGAGAGGGTTAACAGTACTACTCAGTTGTCTACAGGCTGAACCAGATGAAATGGGGTATTCGAATTAGGAACCTGTTGAAGGAAAGTTTATTGCCAAGGCACCGATATATATATGCCACATCTCCATCTGTATCACATCACTGATACAAATGTTTATGATGGAATTTTTACACCGCTTAATGTATATTTCTGTAATGGTAGAAAACGAGAGACTTGGTTAAGGAAGGAATGTTTATTTGCCTAATTATGTACACGCCATCTTCAATGCAGCATTTGCGCACAGATCTACCGTGTTGTTGTGCTACTTCTGCCCTTCCTTCGAATTGTGTATGCGTATGTCTGTGTATTTCTTTGTCTTCCTTTTCACATCTCCCATGTATCTCCACAACGGTGTATCATTTACTTTGTCTGACATCAAATCTATCTCCCTGCTATTTGATGTTTTTATCCCGATGAACGTCTCTTTTATATACTGTTGATCAAGTTTGTCCACGAGATGACATCAGTTAGAGAAGCATCGGAAAACTAAGTAGCACTGAACATCATTTTCATCCTGGTTAGCGACTGTTCATCAGTATGCACCCAGTACCTTTCGGTTATAAGGGAGGCTCGTAACCCATTTAGCCACTGGGACCTGATCCAATTTGTAATTTTACCGCGACTGATACCAGTCAATGTGTTATCAGCTAGAGTATCTGTCCTCACGCCTTTTATAACCAGAAGGTTCTGGTACTGCTGAAGAGTTTCAAACTAGGATGAAACAGATGTTCTGTACTCTCTGATGGTTTTTCATTGGTTCTATAACCGATGTCACTTCGTGGTCAAACTTATTATTATTGTTCCCTTGGGTTCCTACTGGAACATAGGGCTTCTACTACACGTCTCCACTTGCTTCTGCCTTCTGATGTACTTTTCACCTGCATCCATGTTAGTCCATACTGTTTCATTTCCTCTTCACACGATCTCCTCCATGTCACCCTTGCACTGACGTCCCACTCGCCGCTTTCGGGTTCCACTCGAGCGATGGCCTGACGCGCGATGTCACCCAGCGGCCTCCTCAGTGAGTGTCCAATCCATCTCCACTTCCTTCTGCATATTTGTTGAGCGATTGATTCTTGTTTTGTTTGTTTTCGCATAGTTTCTTGTTGGTGATTCTTTCCGGCCATCTGATGTTCAGTATAGAGCGAATACAGTTGCTGATAAATGTCTGCAACAGGCTGTTGCAAATATTCTTTGTGACACGCCAAGTTTATGATCCGTACGTATAGAAGAACTGACTGACTTGACGTTTGTATTGAAAATCCGATTCATTTTGTTGTTGATGCTGAGGAGTGACGAAGATTTCCAGATTGGTTTCAGATTGATGAATGTGTTTCTCGCCTTCCGGATTCACGATTCGAAATCCTCGTCCGATCCTCCTGTAGTTGAGACAATGCTCCCTAGATAAGTGAATGAAGTAACCTCTTTCAAATCCCTCCCGTTGATGGTGATTGGCGCTGGATGTTGCTGATGCTGTTGTTTTTGTTGGTTGGTTGGTTATTTTCACAACCTCCGTCTTGTCTATGTTCACCTGGAGTCCTGTCTTCTCCAGCTGCTTCTTCGACCAGTTTGTCGGTTTTCGCTTGTGAGTCTTCGATTTTGTGTGACATCAAACATAAATCATCCACGCGCGACATCCAGGTTTTCTAGGTTCTTCACGTCGGTCCAAGATATCCCTGTCTTCTCGTTTCCCACTGTCTGACGCATAATCCTTCTAATTTTGAAAATTCCTTTTAAAAATTTTCACTGGCCTTTCTTTTTCATTTTCAGTATAGATTGTTCAAAATGTATTGCGCAAATATACACCATTTTCTAGTATACAAAGCTCTCCAAACTGCAGGCAGTACAGATGACGAAATGAAAACAAGAACTCGAAAGGCAAGATAGACCATCTTCCTTCTGAAATCAGTTTGAAAACACTGTACACTCAACAAAAAGAAGAAAATTCGACTTTTCGATACTACTGTTAAGTCAGTCGGCTGGTCAGTCACTTCTTCTATATGGGTCAGAAACTTGATGCTCGCGTCACAGAAAGCATTTCCAACAGGCAGTGTGCGTTTATTAACAGCTGCCTGCCCACTTCACTAGTTCCATGGTCGGCTAGTTAGAGAGAATTAGCAACAAGAAGCTCTAGGAACGAATCGATCAAGAGTTACTTCTCAACAAATATGGTGAATAAAATGGGGATGGATGAGACAAACACACAAACACTGAGGAGACCATCGAATGACATCGCCTCCAGGCAGCCCCTCGAGTGGAAGGCGGGTGGAAAACGAGGAGTTTCGTGTGAATCCGGTGGTGATATGAAGTAGGTCGTGTGAAGAGGAGGAGGTGAGAGTCCAAGGGCCAGTCCCGGGACCAGTTGAAGACGACAGCAGAGAATAGGATGCGGTGGAGATAGGCTACTGAAGCCTCATACTTCACTGAATTCCAACTCACTGTTTGAAAGATGAAGAAGTCTCAACACACGACCTGAAGGTTGTAGACACACACACACCAAACGAGATTAAAACAGCTAAAAACATTTGGTTGATTGATATTCAAGTGTTGGTTTGTAGAGATTTGATTGGTTACAGGATTTTCATTATGAGCTGACATTAGTTAGAGAATCATTGGAAAACCACCAAGGAGTACTGGACAGCTGTTTCGTCCTAGTTTGGGACTCTTCATCAGTACGCGCCCACCGGGATTCGAACCCACGACCTTCTGGTTACAAGGCGAGCTCATATACCATTAAGCCACTGGGACCCGATCCAATGGCCATTCCATGAATTCTAACTTGTGCCAATTCACGACATAGCGCGACCCCTAGCTAGTGTCTTTGGCGAGTATTTGTCCTCACGCCCGACCTGCTGCACCCTACTGGTCACGACTTCTCACTAGAACCCCAGGCAACTACCTATCTGAATAGGGTGAGTCGTTAGTGAGCATCTCATTGATATTCAAGTGTTGGTTTGTAGGGATTTGATTGGTTACAGGATTTTCATTATGAGCTGACATTAGTTAGAGAACCATTGGAAAACCACCAAGGAGTACTGGACGGCTGTTTCGTCCTAGTTTGGGACTCTTCATCAGTACGCTAATTGGTTTTTAATGATTCTCTAACTGATGTAATAAATTTGAGACGAAATCCACATTGAAACTCCTTGTTTCTAAAATGGAATTCCTATCGGTAAAAATCGATTTATTCCTTCTTCTTCTCCTTTTGTTGTTGTTGTTGTCGCTGTTGTTGGAAATGGCTAACAAGATACATAAATATATGCTAAAACCATGTAAATTTGTATGTTTTTTATTTTTATACACGCAATAAAACATTCCAAATAATGGACAAAAAATAATAGAATTCTTTTTTTGAAAAAAATGTGAAACACATAAGAAAGCAGAAAGAGGCATGAAGATGATATCAGATTGCTTTTTTTTCTCTCCAAAGTTTTAGATATCAAAATCTTTAGATATGCAGGAGAGGAGATAAACTAACATCACAACAACTATCACTAGCAGCAGCAGCATCAGCAACGGCAAAAGACACCAAAAAGTGTATGTATACACACGTGGATATGATTACCCTGGCAGAGGGGAGAAGGAGACAAACCTGCATCCATATCGCAGCTTCTCAACCTCTAAGATTAACTAAATGTTGCTTGGTTACAAGATTTCATCATGAGCTGATATCAGTTAGAGAACCATTGGAAAACCTGCCAGGGAGTATTGGACAGCTAGCTGTTTCGTCAGCCTAGTTTGGGAATCTTCATCAGTACGCACCCACCCCACTGCAAGGGTTCGAACTCAGGACCTTCTGGTTACAAGGCGAGCGATCTCGTAGACCACTCAGCCGATGGGACCCAATCCAATGCTGAAGAGTCCCAAACTAGGACGAAACAGCCAGCTGTCCAGTACTCCCAGGTTTTCCAGTGGTTCTCTAACCGATGTCAGCTCATGATGAAATCCTATAACCAATTAATCAAATATATATATATATATACACTACATCGAAGGAAGAGTTACTGAGTGTTCTCTACGGGCATCAAGCAGAACACACAAGAAGAAGCAGGTCAGTGAACTCAGTTATGCGGAATAGATGTGTTTATATGCTTGGCAGAGTCATACTTATCGTGTGAAGGCTGGTGATGCCAACTCCCTCCCAACCCTGCTGTCGTCCAGGTTGAAATAGATGGAGTGCGGAACTAACCCCTGTGATCTGTTACCTGAGAAGGAAGTTCTAAGGCAAATCGGCCATTTTTAAACACTTCACACAGTCAGTAAAACTGGTAGGTAGGTAGGTAGGTAGATAGGTGGGTAGGTGTATTTCCACTATTACAAGGGCAACTGGTTTGTTGGAGTTTGTTGGAAAAGCAGAATGAGACAAAACAACGTGGTGAGATATTCGTCGAGATTAAAATAATGTTCTCTATTATTATTATTATTGTTTCCTTTAATTCCTAGAGGAACATAGGGCTTCAGTCACTCACGTCTCCATTGCGTTCGGTTCTCCGCTAGAGTCTTCACCTGGCTCCAAGTCTGCCCACACGTTTTCATCTCCTCTTCACATGACCTCCTCCAAGTCACCCACCCTTGCACTGACGACCAACTCGCCGCTTCCCATTCAGTCGAGTTCCACTCGAGCAATGGCTTGTCTAGTGATGTCACTTGATGGTTTCCTCAGAGTATGGCCAGCCAATCCATCTCCATTTCTTCCTGCATATTTGTTTCACAATCGGTTCCTGCTAGGTTGGTTCGCTCATTGCCAGAGATCCCTGTAGCTGATCTTTTCTGGCTGGCCATCTGATCTTGAGTATTGAGCGAAGACAACTGTTAATGATGGTCTGTAGTTTGTTTGAGATGCTCTTTATGACGCGCAGTGCAAGTCTCTGATCCGTATAGTAGCACTGACTGACTTCACATTGGAGTTGAAAATCCGGATGTTATTTTTGATGCTGAGTGTTGTTGACCTCCACACAGACTTGAGAGTAGTGAAAGCTTGTCTTGCTTTTCCGATTCTTGCTTTGATATCCTCGTCAGTTCCGTCCGCCTGTAGTTGAAACGATGCTTCCCAGGTAGGTAGGTAAAAGAGGTTGTTTCTTTCAGGTTCCTTCCATTTATGCTGATTGTTGTCTGATGGTTTTGTTCTTGTTGTTGTTGTCCAGGAATCTTCATCACCTCTGTTTTCTCTATGTTCACCTGAAGTCCTCCTATCTTTGATGCTTCTTCCTCTGCCAACTTGTTGCTTTTCACTTGCATATCTTCCAGTTTGTGGGAAATCAGACATATATCATCGGCGAAGTCCAGATCCTCCAAGTGTTTTTGTGTGAGTCCATTTTATGCCTGTTTCCTCATTGCCCGCTGTTTGTCGCATTATCCAATCTACTGTAATCAGGAAAATCATTGGCGATATTAGGCAGCCTTGTCTTGTCTCTATAAGACACATGAATCAGGTTTCTGCAAGTCAGGTCTTACTGAACTGAATTTAAGACACATAGACACTATTCTATTTATGACATAAGTGATTTTATTATCAATACGATTATGTGATTACATTTTTTGTAGAATTAAGGTGAATTACACCATTACACCAAAAGACAAATCTCTTATTCCTTAGCAAACAGACAAAAACTTAGAGGGGTGAACAGAAGATACAGACTTGATGATGATGGGGCGTTTGAATTCTTTTTTTTTTAATATTAATAATAATTTGCTTTATTCCAAAACAGTACTTGTGATACAGAATGGAATTCTCAGCATTTTTACTACAGTATTGCATCCAGTTAGTACATTATCAATAAATAGAATTCTACATAGATTAGGGAAATCTCAGTTCATTATGACAACAACATATTGGCATGTCGGTAGCAAAGCCAAAGTTGAACAGTGTTTGAAGGTGTTAGAAATGTAGGTGCTGTCATATTTACTGGCTTAAGCGAGAGAAAGAAACAAAGCAGCACATAACGGAAAAAAAAAGAGAGAGAGAAAAGGAAAGGAAAGAAAGAAAATGTTGTACCTATAAATGATATGAGTTGGAAAGACGAGATCCAGTTGTTCTACTGACTATTTAATGAATTATAGGTGTCACGCCTAATGCTTTCTTTATCGCACAGAACACGAGCTAAGTAGGGTATGGTTGAGTTTTTGTACTTGGTAGTGCGAGCATATAGTTTTCTATATAGGCTTCTGGTTTTACCTGATGGGATGCAAGGGGAGAGTTGTGAATGAAGAGGGTGTTGTGAGTTAGATAAAATGGATTTGGCCCATTTTTCACATGAGTCCATGTGCCTGTCAACCAGATTATTATCTTTTTATTCTTTTCCGTTCCAAGTGGAACACAGGGCTTCAAGCTAGATCTTTGAAGATTCATTAGCTTCATATACCAGACCTTCTATCTTTACCGAGTCTACTACATCATCTAATCGAAGCAAAAAGGAGTTCGTCTGCCGGAGATTGAATGAAGGATTTTCAGTGGGAGGAGAGCAGTCATATTTAACAAGTTCAAACAGAACTCGTCAATTATTGTCGAAAAAGGAAGAAAGAAGGAAATTGCAGCACGAGGTCCTCCACTGATTGCAATTCTTGGCCATATCCAATAATGTTTCCAGCCACCAATTCGAGCTGTCTCTCGAACCCAACCAGGGAGTTGTGACTCACCGATCGGTGCTATCCTAACACAAATATCCTTCATCCCACGACGCCATGTCATGGCCTGACCCCCTCTCTGCTTTTTCCATCCCGTCCCAGGGCTAGAGAACAGAGGCCCGTACGGAAGACTCTAGGATGATATTCGCAGCACATATCCAAGCCACCGGAGCCGGTGTTTCCAGATGACGACACTCAACGAATGGTGATCTCCGCTGTATCCAGACACACACCGCCGCACCTCAGGATTACTCACACAATGATACCATCGAAACCAAGCCACCTCAATTTTAAATCGAATGAATGAAGTTCAGAATAGCATATCACTTACGTCTGTAGAAGAGGAAGATAACTGTTTATCTTTCCTAGACATACTGTTTAGTAGACGGCTTGATGGGTCAATAAAGCGATCTATTTATAGAAAACCTACCTAGACAGGACAATATCTTTATAACCATAGTTTCTGTCCTGTTCGATACGAAAGAGCCTTAGTAAGGTGAGTTTTCAGTAGAATCCAAGGAATATGCACTGAAGACACACTTGATGAAGAAGAAAGAAAGTTGACACAAACTCTGGTTGATAACAGTTATCCAGACAAGTTCATCAGGAGATATAAAGCAGTCAGAACACCAAGACCCACTCTTAAACTCGCCGCTAACAAAGACGTGTACATCAAACACCCCTATATGGGGCATCAAAGTAGCTTGATAACTAGACAAAGATTGAACGCTACTGTTAAAAAGACTTTATATGCAGTTAATTTCATAATAATTGAGAATGTGAAGCCAATATACCATCCATCTAACCTCTTTGAACATGCGAAAAATGATGTCACATCCCATTGTATTTACCGATATGAATGTACGTGTGAACACACACACACACATAGAAGGGAGGACTCATCGATCTCTGCAAGTAAGAGCTGACTTCACAGCATATTCCTAAATGGCTCCAGAAGCAAATAGAATCTTCAGAACCCATTAATGGTGAGAATAGGAAACCTAGTCCCTCTATTGCGAAACATATTATAGAGACAAGACATAAAATTGACGTTAACACATCTTTTAAACCTATCTATAAAACAACCTCCTTTACCTACCTACCTGGGAAGCATCGTTTCAACTACAGGAGAACGGAACTGACGAGGATATCAAAGCAAGAATCGGAAAAGCAAGACAAGCTTTCACTATTCTCAAGTCTGTGTGGAGGTCAACAGCACTCAGCATCAAAAGTAAGATCCGGATTTTCAACTCCAATGTGAAGTCAGTCCTACTTGCTATATGGATCAGAGACTTGCACTGCGCGTCATAAAGAGCATCTCAAGCAAACTACAAACCATCATTAACAGTTGTCTTCGCTCAATATTACTCAAGATCAGATGGCCGGCCAGAAAAGATCAGCAATAGAGATCTCTGGGAGCGAACCAGCCTAGCAGGAACCGATTGTGAAACAAATAAGCAGGAAGAAATGGAGATGGATTGGCCATACTCTGAGGAAACCATCAAGTGACATCACTAGACAAGCCATTGCTCGAGTGAAACCCGAAAGGGAAGCGGCGAGTTGGTCGTCAGTGCAAGGGTGACTTTGAGGAGGTCATGTGAAGAGGAGATGAAACGTGTGGGCAGACTTGGAGCCAGGTGAAGAGTCTAGCAGAGAACCGAACGCAATGGAGACGCACGTCTGAAGCCCTATGTTCCTCTAGGAATTAAAGGAAACAATAATAATAAAACGTGTTTGGGGGAGGGCGTATCCTAAAGTTTGTGGAAGCCCTAGCTGGCAATTAGAAAGTTTAAACCACCTTTATGCCTTCAAAAATAATGACAATAATAATCTGAAAACCACATCAAACTAGATTTTGAACAGAATTAGTGAAACACATGTTTGGAGTGGGTTGATGGGGCGGGAGGGGGAGTAAAACAACACAACACACCTGGAGGCTTACTTACCTCATGAAGTTTTTGATTTTCATCCATTAAAGCAGCTATATGCGTTGCATAACATGTTTGCATCGATATAAATTGTTCAAATAATCGTTGACGTGCTGTATCTACACCGCATCTTGATTCAATAGCAATTGTATACTCATTGATAAGTCGTACTAGATCTGCCCAGATTGCTTCTAAAGCTAAAACTGCCGCTGGTAAACTATTCTTCATTGGATTTGTCACTAAGACTGGTGTAGTATTCATTGGATTATAACAATTATTCTGTGCATCGGATGTTTGAGATACAGATCGTCTAGCGTTGGGCAATTTCATAGAATCTTCATCAGAATTTCGTAAATTAACTATATATATAAAAAAGGAATGCGAGTAACAGTTAAAACAATAAATATTATTACTATTATCATTATTATTATCAGAGATGGCTTAGCAAGGTAAAGGAGGAGTGCGTCTGTGGCCGGAGGTCGAACCCCGGACCACCTGCATGGCTAGTGAGCATTCTACCGCTGTGCCACCGACGCACATCAGCTTGAAGGTTAAACAATGTCTTAAAGTTAGCATAATGTTTTCTGGTTGATGATCACAAGCAGTGGAATCTAGAAAAAAAGAGCGTTTCGTCCTATTTTGGGTTTCATCAACTCGATATACTTGCATCGCGAGTGAGACTCGAACCAAGCATCTATCATTTCAAAAGGCAAAGAGCGATTTGCCATACCAATGGGATGCAGATACATCCATGTAACAAGTTCTGAATAGGACAAAATGACGTCAGACACATCACTTGTACCTTTCCTTATAACATACTTTGTTAGGTTGTAATCCTTTAGATTTCCTAAGTTGGTTATATCAAGCTAGCTACAAAAAATCAATTTTTATTATAAGAACATCTTTCCAAGTCTACACTGACTCTTTTTTGAAGTCGCTGGTCCTGAGTAGCCCTTCCATGTACCACGCTATAGGCCACATATTGTATATGTGTGCTGTTGCTGATGACGCTACACACATTTAACCGGGTTAGTGTAGGTGGGATGGGATTCGAACCCTTGGGTCATTAGTTGAACGACAAGTGTTTAAGCTAAAAGAGTCATATACCCAACAGAATTCGGAATTATTGACTGCAGGAAATAAATTTAATGATAACACTAAATGTATGTAGAACAAAGACATCAAGGCATCCGTGAAAGGAACTTATACGCCAACACAGACTAATCCATTCAGTCCTTCTAATCAAGGGGAAAAATACAGAAATTCCACTAGCAGACTATTACTTGTTGAGCATGGTATGATACGGTTAAATAATTTCTCCAGTGAACAACGTTCCAACATCTAAAACGATAGACGGGAACTCATTAGAATGGGGAAAACACCTAGTTGAATGCTAAGAATTCGATTTCACCTTACAATGAAACAATGTTGAAAGCCAGTGGTCACATTGAAGTCTTTGTATCTTCTCTGTTTCCTTTGTTAACACTGTCATCTGAAATGATCAGTAATTAATTTTCAACTGTTAGAGTTGTGTGAATATGTAGCTCAGTATCTTATAGCACTCGACTTTCAGTCAAAGTAGTCGGTCTGGGATTCGTAGCCGACTCCAGTTAAATCAGTCTGGTGGACTGGATTATTTTATTCTTGTTATTAGTCCCTTGGGTTTCGAGTGGAACATACGGCTTCAACAAGACATCTCCATTTCGCTCTATTTTCTGCTGCCCTCTTCAGCTGGCTGACCCTACGATTGCCCATAGTCTCTCATCTCCTCCTCCTCCGCCTCGTCACACAATCTCCTCCATGTTACCCTCATAGGGATTCCACTGAAACAATGGCCTGCACTGAGCGCGATTTTATTCGACGGCATTCTCAACGTAGGCTCAATCTATCTCCATTTTCTCCTACATATTTGTTAAGCAACCGGCTGTTGTCTGTTGGTTTTTTCGCTAGCCAGAGTTTCTTATTGCTAATTCTTTCTGGCCGGCCACCCGGCCATTTGATCTTCAGTATGGAGCCAGCGAAGTGGTCAGCTGTTGATAGAAGTCTGTAGCTTGTTGAAAATCCTTCTCGTGACTCATACGTCGAGTTTTTGATCCGTATAGAAGAACTGACTGACTGACGTGACATTTGTGTTGAAAATCCGAATCTTGTTGCTTATGCTGGGTGAGTACAGAAGATTTTCAAACTGGTTTCAGGTTGGTGAAGGCGTATCTTGCCTTTCTGATTCTGGCTGGCTTTGACATCTTCATCCGTACAATCTGCCTGGGGTTGAAACGATGCTTCCTAGATAAGGGAAGGAAGTAACCTTTGTCATATTTTCCCCGTTGACAATGATTGGTGCTGGTTGTTATTGATGTTGCTGTTGGGTGGTTGTCTTTATGACCTCCATATTCTCTATGTTCACTTGGGGTCTTGTCTTCGCTGCCTATATCTTCAGCCAGTTTGTTGGTTTTTGCCTGCCTGCCTGCCTGTAAGTCTTCGAGTTTGTATGACATCAAACAAAAATAATCCAAGCGCGAAATCCAGGTCTTCTAGAGATTTCTGATAGGTCAGTGAAGTGTATTCCTGTCTTCTCACTCCATGTGCACAGCCTGATGCATAATCCAGTCCACCACAATTAAGAATATCATCGTGTGATAATAGACAGCCAACCTTGTCTTACTTCTGTATTCACTTCGAACACCTCACTGAGTTTTCCGTTGTTGTGGATCGCCTGGCACGTGCCACTATCATATAGCTGTTGAATGAGGTTGATAAAGATTTGGGGGTACTTCACACCGTAGTTTTGAAGTAATTTCCAAATTACTTCTCAGCCAACTCTGTCTGTCGAAGGCTTTTTCAAAGTCGATGAAGTTGAGGTAGAGAGAGAGAGGGATTTGACTGCCATTCTATGCTTTGTTCAATGAACTGTTCAATGGTGAACTGGATAGTAACATTAACCTTCACAAAATAAGTATGGCTCATATTTGTTTAACAATATCATCTCCGAGTACGAACGTTTCAACGGCGTCAACAAAGACCAAAACACCTTTCAGTTCAATGTTGTTAGTCAACATTCAACTTAAAAACAAAACAATAGCTGATATCCATGGAACAAGAGGTGTCTCTGTCGTTACCCCCATTGGCTTTAGTCTTTGAAACAATGGATTTAGGACTTCAGTCTCAGTGGGGACTTCATCAGACATTCTCTGGGAATAGATACCGAGTAGATACCGCCAGATCGGTCGGTCGGTCGGTTTTCGACATAGAACTTTGCACATATGTGCGGCAGTTCAAGTCGCCACACTCACTCCATGTAGCACACAAAGCAAGAGAAGAAAGTAGGAGAAATGCATATTAGAGACAGTAAACAGAGGTGTGACGAAAAAGGAATAGTAATAACGAAGAACAAAACAGTTTCATTGGAAATCATAAGTCACAAGGAGTGGATGCATCTGCGCTAGCCATTGAGAACGATTTTGAACCATGTCACCAATTGTTTTCAACCATTGGTTTTCACCGTCCTAAGGACCCCAAACAGTCAGGAAGTCTACACCTTCCCACGTGGCCTATACTAACTGTTGAAGATTTCATTGATTGGTGCCATGTTTTGGTTTGACCACCGCTAGCTCTTTACCAGCCTGGCCCTATATCAGCTAACATTTCCCGTCGAGGAAGGCGATGACTAGGCATGCGTAACACATGTCCTAACCATCTCATTCGATGTAATTTCACAGTCTCGTCGATTAATTTCCCCTCCTTACCTAGCACTCGACGCCTAACCTTATGAAACCACTTCACACGGGAGATAGAACGCAGACACCTATGATCAAAGACAGCTAATCTTTTCATGTCTTCCGCTGTCAATGGCCAGGTCTCACAGCCATAAAGGAGGACGAAGCGGACTGCTGCGCTGAGCAGTACACACGTCCTTTGGTCGATAGTCGGATATCACGTCTATGCCAGAGACGGCGTAAACTGGCATATGCGAAACTAGCCCTCTGTATTCATACTGAGATTTCCTCAGTGATCAACCCGTTGGAGGTGATCGTAAGTCTCAGATAGGACGGAGCGCGCTCATCTTGGATTCTGCTGCTAATCACTCTAACCGTATCACAACCATATAAACTGTGCGATCAATATTTATTCTCTCATCAATCATAACAATAATAATAATGATAAAAATGGTAGTCAATGAGAAATTGATGACTTATTTTCATTTGGGGTATAAAGAATCATGTCATGAGACAGCTTACTCTTGTAATTCACAATTTCTATACAAAGATAAGCATATTTGTATTTTGGTTTTACATTCTTTCTTTCAAAACAAAGTCTATTTACACTCTTCACAGTATCATAGTGACATGATGCTAATAGAATTTGAAAACCTTGGTTACCCAACAGATCAATGTATGATATAGAACTTATTATTATTATAAAGTTGTTTATTTAATACTTATGAAAATAGGCTGTTAACCAGATAGTAACTAAACTGATTATCAGGTGAGACAGTAGTGTGTGTCACACTGTCTTCTAGTATTATTCTTATTTAGGTGAAGAAGGAGGAGGCGGAACAGGCGACCAGTTGTCATAATGTATGGCATGACATATTGTCTAGTATTTGTTGGAGAAAATCAAAAACCAACAGACTGGCAGAGGAAGCAGCGAAGAGAGGACTTCAAAAGAACATAGAGAAGACGTAAGTGGTGAAAATAACCAACAACCAACCAACCAACAACAAGTACGAATCACTAGCAATGGAAGCAATTTGACAGAGGTCAATTCTTTCACACTTATCCAACCAATCAGGATCGTTTCAACTACAGACGACGAATGGCACGGATGAGGATGTCTGCTGGCTGGATTCAACATAGAACTTGGCACCGAAGTGCAACAGTTCGACTTGCCACGTTCCAAATAGCACACAAAGGTAGACAAGAAGATGAGAGTGAAGAGAATCAATAGAGTTTTGACAAGTATATAAGAGTGAAACAGAATGAGTAATGGTAGAAAGGAATATGAAAGATTACAGAGACTGAATACATCTGCGTAAGCCATTGACAACGATTTTGAGTTATGTCACCTACTGTCTCCAGACATTGATTGATTCTTAGAGTCCCGAGGGCGGGCCCCAACCCGGAAGTCTGCATCTCCCTCCCTACCTGACTCAGTTTAACTGTCAAGGATTTCATGGATTGATGAGGCCATGTTTTTGTTTGGCCACCACTTACTCTTTTCCAACCTGCACCTATATCAGCTAGTAATGCCCATCCGTTGGGGGAGGCGATAGTTAGACATGCGCAGCACGTGACCCAGCCATCTCAATCTATGTAACTTTATAGCCTCGTCGATTGATTTTCCCTCTTTGCCCAACACTCTACCTACGCCTAACGTCAGCATTACTTACCTTATTATACCACCTAACCTGAGAAAGAGATCGTAGACATCTATGATCAAAAACAGTCAACCTTTTCATGTCTTCAACTCGTATTGGCCATGTTTCACAGCCAGCCATAGAGAAGGACGAAGTGAACTGCTGAGCAGTATACACGTCCCTTGGTTGATAGTCGGATGTCACGCCTACGCCAGAGATGGTGTAACTTAGCGAAAGCAGCCCGAGCTTTTTGAATCCGTGCTGAGATTTCGCCACCAATCAATCCGTTGGTGCTGACATAACTTCCCAAATAGGTGAAGTGGTCAACATGTTCTATCACTTCACTCCCTATCACTAAGCTAGGAGTTGACGGAGTCCCAACCCAATCCTATGACTCAAAATAAATCAGATGAGGATGTCAAAACCATCCGAGATGGAAAAGGCAAGACACACCTTCATCACTCTGAAATCACTTTGGAAGTCTCCTCCCCCCCTCAGCATAAACAATAAGATTGGGATTTTCAACACCAATGTCGGGTCAGTCAGTCAGTCACTTCTCCTATATGAGTCAGGAATTTACCAAGTACATCACGACAAGCATTTCTAGCAGGCCGTTGAAAACTTTTATCAACAAACTGCCTTCTCTGCATATTGAAGATCAAATAGCTAGAAAGGATTAACGACGAGGAACTCTGGCGGTGCAGCGAACTAACCAACAGCTCAATAAACATTACAAAGGAAATGGAGATGGACTGGACACAGGCTGAGGAGCCCGTCAAATGATAACGTCTCCAGGCAGCCGCTTGATTGGAAAGTGAATGGGAAACGACCAGCGAGGCGTTTGAGGGTGGCATGAAGGTGATCATATAAGGAGAAGATGAAAGCTTATGGGTAATCGTTGGGAGGGGCGGCTAAAGAGGACAGCAGAGAAAAGGATAAACTGGAGACGTACTGTTGGAACCCTATGTTCCGCCCGGAACCCAAAGGAACAGTAATAATAATAATAAATTTGCTGGGATTCATCAGCCGGAGATCCTGAGAAAATTATTCCCTCTTACATCAGAGATTGCATCACTCACTACTTAAGTGCAAACAGACTTGACACATTTAAATTTCTATTGGTAATAACCTCAACGATTACCCAAAAACTAATAATACTATTTCACTGTGTATGAAGCTAAATAAACCATTTGAAATTGGAGTCGACTCCACAGAGGTTCAGAAGATGAGGACGAAAGACGCGCCAAAGTGTCGACGTTCTTCGACAGCTCTACAACATGAGAAGAAAGAAGTTATACCCACGTAAGAGAATCTGAATCAGTGAAGTTATTATATAGTACTGTGCCATATCTGGTGATTTGCTAAAACCTAGTTTTCTTGGGTCAGATTTTTTCCATGTTCCAGGCTCATAAGACACACTTATCGTGTGTATGAAGGCAGATGATAGTACTTAGCTGTCTAAGTTGAAATAGGTGAAGTGGGATTTCAGCTTGGGGGTTGATTCCCTGGAAGTCGAGTAGTTACGCCAATGAGACACATCTTTACACCTCTCTAGTTTACATAAGTCTCTCTTTTTTAAGAACTAGGAACAAATAGAAAGATGAAGTACGTAGACTAGCCACTTCTAATTGTATTTACCAGTTCACCCGCGCCTGTGGAGCAAGTTATATCGGCCGTTGCTCTAGGAACTTGATTTTTCGTGCTCGCTCGGGAACATCTCCCAGTATGGCTAAGTAAAGGTGTAGTAAAAACCATCAACAGTTCGATATCAGACCATCTGGTCCAAACAGACCGGCCACAAAGCCAGCCAGCGTTGAAGAATCCTTCTCTATCATCTACCGGGTGCCAAATAAAAAGTGGATTTAGTCTTAAAGTGATGGATAAATAAATTAACAGTGGGATATTTCGATTACTCAATCACAAATTTTCATTGGTGAGACAATAGTGAAACCATGATCCGAATTAAATGTATACCTTAATATGAAGACGTTGATAAAATACAGAGTTTTCGAGTGTTTGACATACGATTTGTTCCTATCAGATATAAGATGATGCTAGAGGATTGGATTACATCGACTCCTAGCTTAAAGATAAAGAGTGAAGTGGTGGAGCGTGTTGACCAGTCCACCCATTTAGGGAGAAATCTCAGCACGGATACAAAAACAACCTCGTGTGGGATTTGCCAGCTTACGCCATTTCTGGCTGACTGTCGAACAAAGGGCGTGTGTACTGCTACTCAGCACTCCGCTCTGTCCTCCTCCTCTATGACTGTGGGCTGGACATGGCCATTGAAAACTGGATGATACGAAAAGCACGGATAGCTGTCTTCAATCATAAGTGTCTGCATCCTATCTCCCGTGTTAGTCTAATAGGGTGAGCAATATTCAGGTTAGTCATCGGTGGTCGAGTGCTAGGTAAGGAGGGAAGACCAGTCGAGGAGGTTGTGAAGCAGCTGCATCGATTGAGATGGTTAGGACATGTGTTACGCATACCACCGAGTCATCGATCGCCTTCCTCAACCGACGGACAATGTTAGCTGACTGACATAGGATGGATGAAGTTGGAAAAGAGTTAGTTAGTGGTGATCAAACCAAGACATGGCTTCATCAATCAATGAAATCCACAACAGTTAGTTTAAGCCAGCCAGCCAGCCAGCCACATAGGGAGGTGCAGACTTCTGAATGGTTGGGGTCCTTGGGATCCTAAGGACCGATGGTTGGAGACTGTTGGCGATATGACTCAAAATCGTTCTCAACCGCTGGCGCAGATGCATTCGTACTTTTTGATCTGTCATATCCATTAAACCCTACTATTTCTCCATGCTTACAGTTGTTTCTCCCTCACATTTCTGCTTATTATTGTTCTTTTATGTTCCTTTGTTTGTGGTACATGGAGTGTAGCAACTCAAGCTGCTACACCTCTGTGCAAAGTTTTAATTTAAAAATAGCCAGTGCCTTAGTATTTCAGCCAAAGAATATTTCCCATTAGAATGAATGAAGTCCAGAATAGCATATCACTTACATCTGTAGAAGAGGAAGATAATTGTTTATCTTTCCTAGACAAATTGCTTAGTCGACGGCTTGATGGGTCAATAAAGCGATCTGTTTATAGAAAACCTACGACAGTATCTTAATAACCATAGTTTCTGTCCTGTTCGATACGAAAGAGCCTTAGTAAGGTGCCTCTTCAGTAGAATCCAACGAATATGCACTGAAGACACACTTGATGAAGAAGAAAGAAAGTTGACACAAACTCTGGTTGATAACAATTATCCAGACAAGTTCATCAGGAGATATAAAGTAGTCAAAACACCAAGACCCACTCTCCAACTCGTCCCTAAGAAAGACGTGTACATCAAGCTACCCTATATGGGGCATCATAGCAGCTTGATAACTAGACAAAGATTGAACGCTACTGTTAAAAAGACTTTTTATGCAGCTAATATCATAATAATTGAGAATGTGAAGCCAATATATCCATCCATCTAAGCTCTTTGAACATGCGAAAAATGATGTCACATCCTATTGTATTTACCAATTTGAATGTACGTGTGGACACACACACATAGAAGGGAGGACTCATCGATCTCTGCAAGTAAGATCTGGCTTCAGAGCATATTCCTAAATGGCTCCAGAATCAAATACAATCTTCAGAACCCATTAATGGTGAGAATAGGAGATCTAGCTCCTCTATTGCGAAACATATTTTAGAGACAAGACATAAAATTGACGTTAACAGATCTTTTAAACCTATCTATAAAACGTGTTTGGGGAGGGCGAATCCTAAAGTTTTTGGAAGCCCTAGCTTGCAATTAGAAAGTTTAAGCCACCTTTATGCATTCAAAGCAACAATTCGTCATCACATTAAACCTTCTTTGGTAAATTTTGTTTTGATACCAGCCAGGGTAGATGTACTATTACCTCTGCTATTTGGTTTAGTGGTCTTCATTGTTATTTTCACCTTGAATATGTCCTTTCAACTTGACCTAAGTAGTCTATTTTCTCACCTCTTAACTCTTTATTAATTTCATATATATTCATTTCTATGACAAGTCCGTGTGTGATCAGATTGTTCGAAATGTGTTGCGCAAATATCACATTACACGATTCAGACAAATTACGTCTTCTTATTGCTTACTTACCAAAATGTCTAGCCCATAATCCTGGACCTGTTCGACTAGCTGCACCTTGTGCAGCACGTGCAGCTGCCATTGCTTTAGACCGTTGTTTCATTCCATTGCGATCAATTTGACAGGTGTTCGCCTTTTTTCGACATGTTTGAAAAGCTGATATTGAATTAGACAACTTTCGTTTATTATGCCTATCATTTGAACACTGAAGAGCATTCATACTATTCACCTGTCTAGTATTAGTATTAGTAGTAGTGGAAGTAGTGGCAAGGAACACTCCAGGACATGAAGATGTCCTTCTTCTGCGTTGATTACACTTATTCATCATTCGACTAAGTGAACGTGTCTTACGTAATCGATGTGTACATGGCATAGAAGATGTATAGGAGAAATTTCGCTTAGCATACTTCGTATCATATAAATTGTTAGAATTAGAAATTTCATGAATTGAATTATTTCGATGATTAGGATCAGGTGATAAGGATTTATTTTGATCCTCTGTTATCCAATGATGGCGATGATGATTATGATGATGTAATCTTGATGAATTCATCTGTCGAATAGAAGATTTATCACAACTACATCGACTACTAGTTGTACTATCTGTACTAGAACTTCGTGTACGACTACTTCTTGAACCTGAACTATACTCTTCACTGGATGAACGTGATCTCGTCGAGTTTCGAGTGGAATCATGATATTCATCATTTTGTTGTTTATAATATGCTGTTGTTGTTGATGGTGGTGGTGGTGAATGTTGTTGTTGTTGATGATGTTGTCGTCTATGTCGACGTTTACGACTTGATGATGGTCTAAGTAACTTTTGACAATCATTTGTAGTACTTTTGAAGGGTTTTAAACAGACATTAGGTATAAAATCACGATCATAATGATGTGCAGCATCTTGAGTGACAACTCGATGTGAATGCAATAACAATGGAGGTCCTGTTTGAAACTTTTCAGGAAGTAATTTTATTTCACTGAAAGATAAAAAACAAAAAAAGACAGGAACAATATAGTATACTTTAATTGTACACGCGAACAGGAAGAAAATCACATGCATGGGGAATTATGAAATTTTGACTGACAATTTGAATTCAGAGAGGGAAAAAAGAAGCTCCAGGCTTGAAGTTTCTGTAGCAGTGGTGATTATTTCTTTTTACAGGATGGGGTTGCTTGCTAGCCAGCCTCATGCCCAACCTTCCCTCTTTACCAGTCTTACTACTGGCTTAGCAAAGTAGAGGAGGAGTGCATCTGTGGCCGGAGATCGAACCCCGGACCACATGGGTTCTACCGCTGTGCCACCGATGCACCATATGAATATGTATATATGGTATAATATAGAACAACGTAACGATACTCACTAAAAACAATTCATAATTTTGAGTACTATTCTTTCATTAAATGTTATCATACAATTATTTAAGCCTTATAACTCAGTGGGGAAAAAGCACATGACGTTTTCGTTTTGGTAGGGAAAAAGAAAATTCGAAACAATGATAAGGTTAGTATAAGATTTAGGGTTAGAATATAATAGAAAGTGTACAATGGTGAGTAGTATTCAATACACGATAGCTAGTCTATCCGAAGACATTGGCAATATAATGTCCAATTTCTAGTTCAGTTATATGAAGAAAAAAAAAGTGTATAAATTTCAATGGCTCTGAAACACGCCTTATACAGCTAGATGTATGTTCATGACATCAGAATTAATTCTGTTAGTAACACCCTTTTTTACAGAATTTGATCATGAGCTGACATTGGTTAGAGGACCATTGGAAAACCAGACACAGGGAGTACTGGACAGCCAGCTGTTTCGTCCTAGTCTGGGACTCTTCATCAGTACGCATCGATCGGGGTTACAAGGCTAGCGAGCTCGTAGACCATGAAGCCACTGGGACCCGATCCAATGGCCAGTCCATGAATTCTAACTTCTGCCAATTCACGACATAGCGCGACCCCTTTTTTAGTTGATATATACTCCATTAACACACATGATCTTAAGAACAGTTATCAAAGCAGAAGAGAAACACAAGTGTATTGAGTTGTGTGAGAATTTGTTGTTTTTTCACATGGTTCATATCATCTCCTTAAAACAAAAAAATAGATAAGAAAGAAAAAATTTGAAGGCCTAATTACCTTCTTTCCTATCAATCGATACTAATCAGAGAAACACTAAAACACCAAGGATATGACAGAAGAAAATTGTCTGGGAAATCTCTCCAGAACGATTTAAACACAATTTTCATACCTATTTGGTTGTTTCAACAAACTTTCTTATTATTATCCACTTGTTTCCCTCCTAGATTGCATACTATTGTTCTGATATTTGTATATCATATGTTCACTTGATCCTCATTGACTTTTGGCTTAGAAATAAGGAGGCGGTGAAGTGGTGGAGCGTTTTGACCACTTCATTTATTGGGGAAATTGCACCAGCGAAATCCAGCGGGTTGATAACTGAAGAGATCTCAACGCCGATACAAAAAGCTCGTATGCGATTTACCAACTTACACCATCTCTGGATTAGTAGACGTCATACCTGGTTGGCTGGTTATCCAGTAAACGGCGAGTGTACTGCTACTCAGCACTCCACTCCGTCCGCCTCCTCTACGACTGTGAGCGAGACATGGTCATTGAAAGTGGAAGATACGAAAAGCACGACTAACTGTCTTCGATCATACGTTTGCATTCGATGCCCGTGTTAGCTGGTAGTCTAATAGGGTGACCAATATTCAGGTTAGTCATCGGTGGTCGAGTGCTAGGTAGAGGAGGGAAGACCAATCGACGAGGTTGTGAAGCAGCTGCATCGATTGAGATGGTTAGGAAAAGTGTTATGCATACCAATGAGTCATCGATCGCCTTCCTCAACCAGGATGGATGAGGTTGGAAAAGAGTTAGCTAGTGGTGTTCAAACCGAAACATGGCTTCATCAGTCAATGAAATCCACAACAGTTAGTTTAAGCCAGCCAGCCAGTCACTTAGGGGTCCTTGAGACAGTAAAAACCAATGAAGGCTGGAGACAATTGGTGATATGGCTCAAAATCCTCGTTCTCAATGGCTGTCGTAGATGCATTCACTCCTTGTGATTTATAATATCCAATAAAATTCTATTGTTCTTCCATATTACTATTCTTTCTCCCTCATATCTCTGTTTATTATCTCCCTCTCTCTTTTAAATCTCTTTTTACTTTCTTCTCTTGCTTTGTGTGCCACATGGAGTGTGGCGACTCGAACTACTGCACATCGGTGCAAAGTTCTACATTGAAACCAGTCAGTCATATCCTCATTATTTGTCTTTGTCCCTCTTTAATCACTGATTTTAATACTTCTTATTGTGGTTGTGCGATACATTGATGATGTGTGTTACTTTACTATGTGATTTTGTCTGAGTGAGCCAAGGTCATCTAGACATTGGACTGTCTTCGGTTATTGTTAGTGTGAGATTCTTGTCGACAGAGTTTTAATCTCACCCTGTTAAGAATATTCTACTTGATTATGAGTAATTGATTTATACTTAGAAAATGACCTTGACCTTAAAGCTACCTCTAACGATACTGTTGAAGGGATTAATAAATCTGTGATGTTGCTATCGTTGAATAAAATCACACATCCCAGTAACGAAAAATGGTCTTTTTGTTGGCTTTGGAGAGTTTCGTGTCTGTGCATGTCTCAAAAAATTTAAGGACATCTATACAGTAGGACGCAGAGGTCGGTTTCCTGAGTTCAGAACATAACAAGTTGGATTTGGTCGCTACAAATGAGCACCGGACAACTTTTTCGTACCAGTTTGGGAAGCTTCGGAAGCGGGCATTCATGACCCCACCATGATTGCAGCGCAGAACCTTCACACTACGAAGTCAGCGTGTTGCCCATTTAGGCACCATGTGGCAATCTATCCTCACCTTTGACTTTATGGGGCCAACATTTCGTAACTCCTTTGGTTGGAGAGTTTCATCATAAGTTGACATTATTTAGAGAACTATTGGAAAGCCAACTGAGAGTAGTGGACAGTACTGTTTTGTCTGCTTAGTTTGGTACTCTTCATCAGTACACACCCACTGACAGAATTGCAGCCCAGGATCTTCTGATAACAAGGCTAACAAGCTCGTAGACTATTAAGCCACCGGGACCGAACTGATCCAATGGCAAGCCAATCAGACTCAATCCCTACAAAACCAATACTTGAAAATTCAAATGAACTGTCGTCAAGATTTGGCAGAATAGTTCTAAAATAGTTGAACGCCGAGTGAGAAGTAGACATTTGTAAGAAGTTTTATATTTGTATAAATCTCAGAGAGATTGAAATGAGTAATTCCAACGTTTCGTTCGACAATCTGGTCCGAACTTCCTCAGGGAAATTAATCGAAATTAACATAACAGAGGTTTATATATAAAAAGGGACATCACTTGTTTTTAAAAACTTTGTCCAATCATGAGTCATTCAACAAGTATAATAAACAAAATTTTATGAGCTGTGATCAAAATTTGACCTCGGACTCAATCTTCAGAAAGAAGACAAAGCAATAAGTCCGACAGGGTGCTTCTACTAAACTCTAATCCTAAACACCATAATTTTGAAAATACGTCTAATCATAAAATTCTGGATACTAACAGTTTGAACGGACATGAAGGCGTGATGTTAGCTGATGCATAGGAAATCCTTATTAATAAATAAAAAATGGATATGTATCACTAATTATTAATACTTGGTCAAAATTCTCGACTGTCCATATCTTCTTATGGAGACGTTAAGAAATGTTTTACAACTGTTTACCCACACACACACACATACACACTCTGTTTAAAGTGTTTAACAAAGGTAGACCAATATTTGTAAGTCCGAGGTCAAATTTTGATCACAGCTCATAAAATTTTATTATACTTGTTGAATGACTCATGATTGGACAAAGTTTTTAAAAACAAGTGATGTTCCTTTTATATATAAACCTCTGTTATGTTAATTTCGATTAATTTCCCTGAAGAAGTTCGGACCAGATTGCCGAACACAGGAAACGTTGGAATTACTCATTTCAATCTCGCTGAGATTTTACAAATATAATTTTTTACAATACTTGAAAATTTCGTAACTTCACATCAGAATTCCGGATGGCAGTCACTGGTGAACAGTAGATTAATTTCCAAGCGTTGGATTAGACTTCCTGGAATTTTTAATGCAAACTCATGACCGGTTGGGTCAATCAATTCAAATTATTCTGCCTACTTCCAACTTCTTATGGGTTGTTTTGTTATCTGAACCCTCATGCAGTAGTTATGACTCCCGTTCTACAGCATTCAGTCAGAGGTTTGTGTGTGTGAGAGGGATGAAGGTAAACGTAGAATCGTCAGGAAATACAACTCATCAACTGATGAGGTTAAGAATCTTCACCAGTCAAGGAGAGTGGAACACTGACACATGCTGTGTATATCAAATAACCGCCTTCCACAACAGTGTCCTGCCTAATTTGACATCAGTTTACAAAGCATACGCTGCTTCCATGGTATCAGAAACCAATGCGACTAGATGTTTTCACCCTTTAAGGATTCACTTGCTTCCTTTCATTGTTTTTCTAAGCCAGTTATTAAGTTTTTCAAACGTCATACAAAAAACCCCCAAAATGAACCGCGACAAGCAAGTCTCATTCCCTTGTAGAATTCTAACTGACAAATTAACACAAAAGTTGTGGAATTCAGTTAAATAGTATTTTGAAGTATTGACTGACTTCAATTCAGATTATAAATTGGCTGCCCAGGCTTAGGTGGATGAAGCAGTGGGACTCGAATCTGGAATCTACTGACTATATATAAATCGAGTATGTAAGCTAATCAGACATTATTATTATTGTTTCCTTTAATTCCTAGAGGAACATAGGGCTTCAGCCGTGCGTCTCCATTGCGTTCGGTTCTCTGCTAGAGTCTTCACCTGGCTCCATGTCTGCCCACACGTTTTCATCTCCTCTTCACATGACCTCCTCCAAGTCACCCACTCTTGCACTGACGACCAACTCGCCGCTTCTCTTTCGGCCGGGTTCCACTCGAGTGATGGCTTGTCTAGTGATGTCACTTGATGGTTTGTTTCCTCAGAGTATGGCCAATCCATCCATCTCCATTTCTTCCTGCCTATTTGTTTCACAATCGGTTCCTGGTTGGTTCGCTCATTGCCAGAGATCTCCGTTGCTGATCTTTTCTGGCCAGCCATCTGATCTTGAGTATTGAGCGAAGACAACTGTTAATGAAGGTCTGTAGTTTGTTTGAGATGCTCTTTATGACGCGCAGTGCAAGTCTCTGATGCGTATAGTAGCACTGACTTCACATTGGAGTTGAAAATCCGGATCTTATTTTTGATGCTGAGTAGTGCTGTTGACCTCCACACAGACTTGAGAGTAGTAGTAGTAGTCCGCTGTTGTAATCAGACATATCCTCGTAATAATTAATTCCACGGAAACACAGATCTGTGACACTTTTGAAACATTTAGTAATTTAAGATAATAATCACCGTGTTTCGTTTACTCGATGTCACACTTTCACTAACGGCATCAGAGTGTTATCCCGCCAATATGACCTAGCAAACTGTATAATAACAACTACATTGAAAAATTGGTGTGTTTCTGTCCAAACAAGTTCACTTAACGGTTTGAAAAATTTGGGCATTGGTAATATATCATTATAATAAGGTCTTTGTATTTCCCAATGAATGAAAAACAAAACGATATTGTTGTTTTTACTGACGTTTCGCTATTTAATGCTAATAGCTTTATCAAAGTATTATTAAACCGGAATTTACAAAATCCACTCAGCATATATATAACAAACAGTTAGGGGGAATTAGAAAACCATCAGGCAAAGATTTCAGTGTTCAAGTCTTCTTAGACGAGCACACTCTCTGATAACCGACGAGAAAGAAAAAGAAGAAGAAATATCAAACATTACTGAAACTCTCAAGCAAAACAACTACCCATGGAACTTCATCAACAAAATCAACACAGACATTAAGTATGGCCGAAAACGCATTCCGAAAACATGAACATCAATATAGAGAAGAGACGTCAGACGATATCAGAAGAGTACTCAATCAGCTCGATATTAGAGTTTTCTTCAAAACATCAGACACACTTCAAAGCAACCTTGTCCATATAGAAGACCAAATCCCCAAAGATTCACTATCTAATTGTGTCTATAAAGTAAAATGCTTGGAATGTGATGCGATATACATCGGACAAACATCTTGAGAAATCAAAATCAGAAGAAATGAACACCATAGAGCATCTCTTCCACCACCGAGAAATCCTGTTGAACTACAAAGACTTGAAAAATCATCAACCATAGGTCTACATGCTATAGAATCAGGCCATAAATTGATTTGACAACATTGAAATAATCCAGAAACTTCAGAAATCACCAAGAACGTCTAATATCATCAGAAGCACTTCATATCAAGTGGAATCAAAATTGCCTGAATAGGAATGATGGAATAAACAGAATCTGACCTGGTTACACACTCCTCCCCCATCAAGTGAAAAAACCAACACGAATGTGATAAGCACTTTCATTATGTAAACACACGCTGCTTTTATAATCTTATACACTTATCAAATCCAACAATCTACGCATGATGGTTTTGTTATCTTTACCAATTGACCAACTTGACAATAAAAAATGCCCCCAGTCAACGAACGATGATATATGTTATTGTAGTATTTATTGATTTGACTTTCAATATTCTTTATTATTCTCACCTCTTACTCTTTGTTATATATATGCTGAGTGATTTTGTAAATTCCGGTTTAATAATACTTTGGTAAAGCTGTTAGATTAAGTAGCAAAACGTCAGTAAAGACAATATCGTTTTGTTTTTCATTCATTGGGAAATACAAAAACCTTTATTATAATGTTTCTGCCTTTATTGATGCTTTAACCAACTCAATGACTTAGTAGATGACGCATTGTCGACTACTGGGTTCCAACCTTAGCGGGAACACCAAGACTCATTGGAAGAGTTGCAGGAACATGCAGTCGATGAGCCAAAAATAGGACGAAAAACGCGGGCATCATGAATTCTACTACTACTACTACTACTACTACTACTACTACTACTACTACTACTACTACTACTACTACTACTACTACTACCCGTCAACACCACCATCCGACAAGAATTTTTCGATTTATTAATCCCGGTAGGTTACAGGATCGGTCACGAGACGAGATCAGTTGGACGACCATTGGATCCACCAAGTCAGGCAAGAGGACGACGATTAGTCGCCCGTGACATAAGCAGCAAGTGGTTGAGCTAAATATATATATCATGAATTGGCAGAAGTTGGGATTCATTAACCATTCATTACATCCACGATCTCGAACGCCACGGTGTCGGTGCATATTACTGAAGAGTCCCCAAAACTAGCACGAAACAGTTGTCCAGTACAGCCCGATAGTTTTCCAATGGTCCTTTAATTGACCTAATAGATCAAAACGACACACACACACAGACAAAGACACACTGACACACACACATACACATATATGTGAATTTTACCAGACTTCAATTGTGAAAGAATCGATTTTTTCCCCTCCTATAATCACAAGGTCATATCATTGAAAAAGTACACTCCCGAATATATAATAAATACACTCAGGTTAACCTTAATGGGACAATGAATGTGAATGAATTGATTAGCCTATGCTATAGTAAGAAGGCAGTCAATGAGGGAGAGAGAGAGAGGAAACAACAGATGATGATGATAATAGTAGTGGACTTTGGTTGTGTATGTGTGTGTAGATTAAAAGTAACATTTAAGTAAGACAGAGAGGGAGGAGGAGGCGGAGAGAGACATATTACGACTAGAAAACTCAATGAAATGAGGTCATCACTGGCTAGGTCTGAACTAACTAACCAACTAACTAACTAGCGATAAAAATAACAAAGAGAAGATTATAAATTTGCATGCATACAAGGACATGCATGTAACAAGGACATCATCAGACAAGGTAACTAACTATTAATAAAATATAAAAAAATTTGTATAGAAAAACAGACTAATGACCTCAATACTGACTGCCTCCTTAGCTTAGTTAAGGACACAGAAAACTTAAACACACAATGTTTTGCCTTAAAAATATGCACATATGCTTATGAAGTGCTTGCTATTCATGATGAAATGCCGAGAAGAAATAACGCTTTATTATTATTATTACTATTATCAATATACAACAGTCAGTGTGGTCCAGTCGTAGGATAATAATGTCGGTGGCACAGTGGTTAGGACTCTCGCACACCTGATGTCAATGGTCAGGTTGGAAAAGAGTAAGTGGTGGCCAAACAAAAGCATGGCCTCATCAATCCATGAAATCCCCGACAGTTAAACTGAGTCACGTAGGGAGATACAGACTTCCGGGTTGGGGCCCGCCCTCGGGACTCTAAGAATCAATGGCTGGAGACAATAGGTGACATGGCTCAAAATCGTTGTCAATGGATTACGCAGATGTATTCAGTCTCTGTAATCTTTCATATTTCTTTCTACCATTACTCATTCCGTTTCACTCTTATATACTTGTCAAAACTCTATTGATTCTCTTCACTCATTTTCTTGTCTACCTTTGTGTGGTATTTGGAACGTGGCAGGTCGAACTGTTGCACTTCGGTGCCAAGTTCTATGTTGAATCCAGCAGCAGCATATGAATGGTCGGCCTGCAAAATTTGGGCTACCGATATCACATGCTGAAAATTTCATACTTGTACCAAAAATACGGTGGGGAATCAAACTGTAATCAATAATAATAATAATGGCCGCCAACTACGCACATAACTCATACACCAAATTCACTGCTAGAATAGCCAGTCGATAGTAAGGCAAGCAGCCACCACACAGCTATAGCTATATTAGAAACTTTCAAGCTAGCTTAAATCGCACTAGAAATACAAAGTGTTACTACATAACAATAGATTCTCAATGAACTCACCTGTTTGTTAACAACTTTGGCGGAGGTGGAAGTTTAATCCGTCCATCATTCGGTGCCCAAAGACGACGTAATGTTAACTGAGGCAACATTACATTACATGGTGGAGATGGATTGACAGTGGAATTCACCGTAGTATTTGTTGATAAGGTTTGATCATTCAGTTTATTTGATCGCATCGGTACACCTTGTTGCTGTTGTTGTTGGTGTTGTGAGTGTTGTGGTGGTGGTGGTGCTGGTGCTGATGTGGTTGTGGTTGTGCTACCTTTGATTGACTCGTTTTTCTTATCAAAGCTGAAATCTGTTCACAGATAGATACTTCAGAAACTTGTGATGTTGGTTGAGTGTTGATAGCATTGCTGCCAGTAGAAAATGGTGCTACAGATGCGCATAATCCTACACTCCGTAAAGCTGCACTCAATGACGGAGGTAGTTTAATCGGCTGTTGAACAGAGGAGAGAGAGAGAAAGAAAAGAGCAATGTTCAAATCAAAAATATATGTGTGTGAAACCTGGATTCAGTTGCTCCAGAATTTATTGATTGGCAATTAAGTATATGTGGAAAACTAATAAACATGAAAATATCGTTAACCAAGTAGTCTGGAATTTAGATTTTAAAAAAGCATAAGGCACCTATGACATGTACACAAAGATAGATTAGAGTAGCAGAAGTTGATCACTGTGGTAGAATATAATTCTATTTTCTATAGTTGGTTTGTAAGGATTAGATTTGTTTCTGACGAGTTGATCACGGATTGATATCAGTTAGAGAAGCATTGAAAACCACAACACAGAGTACTGGACAGCTGTTTCATCCTAGTTCTTTGGGGGGAATCATCGGCAGTACGCACCCATCCAGTCAAGTGTGAGGATGACAGCAATGTTGTTGCTTTCTGTTACTGTGGCGACTCTCAACTACAGGAGGAACGGACGAGGATGTCAAATTGAGAATCGAGAAGGCGAGAAACACATTCATCAACCTGAAACCAATCTGGAAATCTTCGTCACTCCTCAACATCAACAACAAAATTCGGATTTTCAATACAAACGTCAAGTCAGTCAGTTCTTCTATACGTACGGATCACTTGGAACTTGGCGGGTCACAAAGAATATTTCCAACAGCCTGTTGCAGACCTTTATCAACAACAACTGTCTTCGTTCTGTACTGAAGATCAGATCGCCGGAAAGAATCACCAACAAGAAACTATGGGAAAACAAACAAAACAAGAACCAATCGCCCAACAAATATGCAGGAGAAAGTGGAGATGGATTGGACACTCGCTGAGGAGGCCGTTGGGTGACATTGCGCGTCAGGCCATCGCTCGAGTGGAACCCGAAAGGGAAGCGGCGAATGGGACGTGCAATGGTGACATGGAGGAGATCGTGTGAAGAGGAGTTGAAACAGTATGGATTAACATGGATGCAGGTGAAAAGTACAGCAGAAGACAGAAGCAAGTGGAGACGTGTAGTTGAAGCCCTATGTTCCACTAGGAACCCAAGGGAACAATAATAATAATAATACGGATGGCGAGGGGAGTGGCGGGTAGAAGATGATGTAGTATACTGACGCCATAATCACTTCACTGGAGTTGTGGCACTCGACTTACAACCGAGTGAGATATCAGCCGCCGCCAGTAAGCACTACTAGGCCTCACACAATAGATAATAGCTCATTACACCAAAACTCTTGTTATGTGTTATTTATACTATAAATTTAAATTATTATACACATAATATGAGATAATTTAAACGCCGAGGAAAAAACACAACAAAGTAGTCTTAACTACATTTTATAAGTAGTAGGAATAGTGCTTTCGATCACATTTTTTATGGTATGAAATACTTTAATCGATAAATTTTAACAATAACAAAACAGTTAGACAGTAAACTTCAAATTGTTCCAGTTTAACTAACTATGAGATGGTGGAATGTTCCAGGATAACGCGCACTTCGTCCTATTTGGGACTCGTCGGTAGCTGGATGTACCTGCATTCCCCAGTGAGTAAGTGATGATGTTCCCATCATCGCATCCTGGATTCCACTGTTAGTCACCATCCACCAATTAAATTCTAATTACATGCCCAGACATCGTCGAAGCATCTGAACAAGAAGTCGACAGATGTCAACCTGAGACCGAGCACTTCGGTCCAGTTAATCGACGGGAAAAATCTAAAATTCATTTAAATAACTATGAGCCCAAATTTTGCAGGTCGACCAACTGATGTCAGGTGTGCGTCGGTAGGGGATCTAACCCCGGACCATTTGTATGGTCTGTGCCACCGACTCTCCCAGTCGAAAGTGGGGGCTTCAAGCTTTAGCTTTGAAATTTCAGTAGCGCAGTGGTGTTATCTTTTTTACAGGGGGTGGGGTTGCTAGCCTTACGCCCAACGTCATCTTTTTGTTGGGATTATAACCTGCTAAGGGAGGGTAAAGGTGTGTGCCAGCTGCGACTCGAACCCTAGACCACATGCATAGTCGGCCAGCTCTCTACCACTAAAGATGTAACTTTATTTATGACTTGAACATGTCTTCAGATCCTGCTCTGCCTACTTTAACCTGAACGATCTTCATTCAGCACAACAAGTATAGCTGACAGACTAGTTAGTATACTTGGAACAACAAAGGCGCCTCCTGTTCGGAGGTAACTGAGTTCTAAGCAGATAAACCAAATATGTCTTCTTAGTTTACAAAAGGGATATATTAAATTTCTATATTGTGAACCGATTGACTGAGTGAAGTTATCTCTACTTACTCTCTCTATATTGTACGATAAAAAAAATGAAACAGCACAGAAACCCACATATATGGATAACTTTTGCTTACATCTAACCAGATTGACAAAAATAAATAAATAAATAAAAATGAAGCCTTATTAATGAATGCATGTTTACTCTAAGCCATGAAATCTGTTCAATTGTTAAAGAAGAAGAAAGTTAACGGAACAAGTTTCAACTTGAGTATCAGTAACTATGCATCTCCTTTTAAACAAGCATCAATTAGAAAATAACCGCAAATGAAAAAATCAATCAATCAATAACAATTCAGGATGGAGTTTCCTGGAGTTCTAGTGAGAAGTCATGACCAGTGAGGTCCAATTAGATATCATGTGTGTGGATGGATGTCCCACCAACGACAATGGTTTGGGTAGCGCTAAATCACGAATTGGTAGAAGTTAGAATTCATGAGCTGGCCATTGAATCGGGTCCCAGTGGCTGAATGGTATACGAGCTTACCTTGTAACCAGGAGATCCTGGGTTCGAATCCCAGTGGGTGCGTACTGCCGATGGTTCCCAAACTAGGCTGATGAAACAGCACCTGTCCAGTACTCCCTGGTTTTCAATGGTTCTCTAACTGATATCAGTCCGTGATCAACTCGTCAGAAACAAAACTAACCCTTACAAACCAAACCAAACATTTGAATTAATTCAAAATATAATTTGTGTTATTTTTCTTATTGCTATACACAATGCAACGTTGGAAATAATCGATATCATCAATGGAATTCAATTACTTTGATTTGAGTAATCTACAAAGTGAAGAACAACCTGCCAAAGACAATATGTTTCTTTGCATTACAGAAGCCCTAGCCATTCAATTAGGAGAACCAGAATTATGCATAGAAAAGAAAATTATTCAACCACTTCTACTATCATATGGTAACAACTCTGTTGATTTGACTTTAACTTTTGCTTGTATGCTTATTTTTTCTAACTACTTAAAACTCTTGTGTAATTCCGCATGTTATTTTGTTTCCATCTGCACCCTGAGCACAACTCTTTCATCAAACTATTCATGTTATTACGTAACTATTCTTTAACAATCGTTTGTGACAACTCATCACTTTTGTTACTACCCTCTCATATCAACATCCAATTCATCTGAACTTACTAATTGTATTTTCGTTTGACAAACTTAATGTACACACACACACCTACAAAACAACCATATATATATGTGATTGTACAGCTATGAAAATGAATTCGCCGTCGCCGAAAAGAGACTCTTCGCTGAACTACTACTGGTCTTCTCTGTATTCATGTTCAAATGGGGATTTTTCATGAACTTTGAGATTTTCCTTTGTACCAGGCTGTATGATAGACATTTGCTGTGTAAAGACTGATGATACTATCCAACTGTGGAGCGGGATTCGAACCCAGGATGTACTGGCTAGAAGGGGTGACTGCCTACGCCAAATAAATCACATTTTCACAAAGTTTTAAGAAGTATCACACCTAGTGCACCACACACATAATTATTTAGAAATAATATCAAATGAATATCGTCCATTTAATGTCAAAACAAATCAATTTAGAATGATTATGCACTGAAGTAAAGGATCAGGCCATCAGGAGATTCTCATTAAATATTGTACATGAAACGAAAACATATATTTTTACGAGTTGATCATGGATTGATATCAGTTCGAGAACCATTTAAAAACCACCACACAGAGTACTGGACAGCTGTTTCATCCTAGTTTTTTGGGAATCATCGCCAGTAAGCACTCAACACCACGCTTCGAACCCACAATCTTCCGGTTATAGGGCCAGCAAGCTCATGTGCTATTCAGCCACTGCGACCCCACCCGAATCCTCAATGGCCAACCCATGAATTCTAACTTCTACCAATTCGTGATTTAGCGCGACTGGCACGAACCAATGTCGTTGGTGGGACATCGATCCTTATTCTCGACTGGATGGACCTCACTGGTCACGAATTCTCACTAGAACTTCAGGAAACTCCGTCGTGTAGCAAGTCAGTGGCGAGTTTTTTCAATGGTTCTCTAACTGATATCAATCCATGATCAACTCGTCAGAAACAAAACTAATCCTTACAAACCAACTATAGAAAAAAATATATATATATCGATCTGAAAAGAACCATTTGCGAAACATACCTCTCAGGTATTGCAACCTAAATGGTGAGGTACATAAAGTGAGAAACTTAAATGTAAGATAGCTAGCTGTTTTCTCATTTTCTTGCATTCCAAGTAGGACTTCTAACTTCAGTTGTCAAATTCCCCTACTGGCAGTTCTTTTGCTAAGGGATAAGAAGGAAGGTTAGACTGACACCCAACCTTTTCCTCTAAACCAAGCTTACTACTGCTACTAAATAAACAAGGTACAGAGGTGCATCAGTCGAGAATCAAATCGGGATCACGTGTGCGTGTGTGTGTGTTTAAACTCTGGACGTAGGTTAAATAGTTAAGTAAGTAAAAATATCAATGCGAATATTTAAAAAAAACACTGGAGTAGAAATTCCAATATGACGACTAATCATGGAAAAAACTAAATATTTACATTTAAACATCAAACAGAAAATTAACACAACCAATTAACTAACTTGAGCAAATTTAATCTTGAACTCTTCTAGACGACGATGAGCGTCTCCAGTGAATACAGGTTCTTTTGAATTTGTCTTACCAGAAGCTTCAGGTTCACTATTAATATTAGCAAGAATTGGCGTTGAATTTAAATTCAATCGTCGACCTGTATACAATCGTAGATAACATCGCCAATTTGTCGAGTCAAAACCCCAATGATTTAAATTATCAACTTCTGTCACAGTGTGCGTATGTCCAACAAATTGTTCCGGTGAGAAATATCGACAACAAGTAACACATTTAATACACTTTGAATAAGGTTCTTTATATAAATCAGGATAGATTAATCCTAACTGACGACCAAAACATTCATGAATTACAGGTATAACATTGGATTCAATAGCTTTACAACCAAATTCTGGTTGATTTTCATCTTGACCCGAGTCTAAACGATCTGTTGCTGATGAGGATGATAATAATAATGAGGACGAGGCTGCTTGTTTATTTCCCAGTGATGAATTAGTCGACTTTGTTGTATCCGTTGATGAAGCAGGACTCATTTGTCTCATTTGATCTTTACAAGTAGTATTCCCTTCATATTCATCTTTAGTGTGTACATTCACAGGAGATTTTGACAAGGTGGGATTTTCTTCACTACCCACCCCTCCTCCTTCTAAACACATACTTTGATGCCGAATATACTTTGTCAGTCTTTCTGCATCACTTTTACGTATAAGACCACAACTGCCAACTGTACGCGGAAGGATTTGACGTGAATGTAACAGACTTAATTGAGCTGGTGTACATGTTGTACACGCGATTTGTAGTTTTGTACACGCTTTATCAATAATCTGTAAGTCAACATCGTGTAGTACAAAACGAAATAAATGTGGCAGACATAAACGTTTCTCACCCCAAACATTAAAACCCATTATTACTTCACCGTCAATAAGACTAGGCACTAAAGTGCCAGTATCTTGTGGTTCAACAGAGACAGGACGATTCGATGCATTGTTGTTTGAACACCAATTCATTTTAGGCCGTTCTGTTTGCCTTTTCATCAATGTCGGTCGAACGGTTGGTTGACGGTGGTACGATGAAGGAAAGCTGCTTTCACAATCATTTAATGAAGAACATGACGAAGAAGAAGAACGGAAATGTTCTGTACGGAGTGGAGGAGGTTTACTCGGAATCTTTGGTTTAACATCGGATAGCATTTGTTCATAAGGTGCAGAAGACACATTCGGTGTCCTGGGTAATCTCATATTCAATGGATGAGGTGGTAACGGTGGTAAACAAATATCTTTAAGCATATATCTTGGCAGAGATAGTAGACCCATTTGAAGACTGGAAGCCAGTGCATGCTGAAACCAACCAGGGGAATTCAGTAAATTATTAGGTGCACATAAAGGTTTCCGTGAATTTGAAACATCAGGTCTACGTAGTAATTCAGGCGAGGGGGATTGTGTAAGTGATGAAAGATCATAGTCCTGAGGTCTGCCAAATATCCTAGAGACTAAATTTTGCCTGAATTCTGCTACATCTGATAAAGAAGAAGAAGAAGTTGGTGCTGAGCTGAAGTATGGATTATTTGGAAGAGAAAACGCCATTACATAAGTCCACAATACCAACGGAATATCATACGGAAAGATGTTTCAATGAAAAAGTTAACTTTTTATCAGATGACATATATCCAAACGATGTCACGCAGCATAACTGTGAACAACAACAATGAATAAAATGTCATCATACTAACAGTGTTTTAAAAAGGCCCCCTTCTGACGGATGTTTGTCTATATTTTCAAAAAAAAAATAATAACCCAACAATAGCAGAGTTTGGGTAAGAACATAACAAGGTCAAATAGAAAAAAAAGAAAAGAAAACTGTAGGCTGGTTAGAAAACACGCGTCGCGATTGTCTAGAATATGTAATTGTTGTCTGTCTGCCTTAAGCCATGCCCTTAACAGTGTGTCCTTCATAGTCTCTCACCTTATCCTTTTTTCTATTCGATGTGTCTTGATGAAATGCGTGGGTGTGATAACAAAGTAAATTAGCAAGCTATTTTTCTTGACTTCTGACTGGTTAACTAGTTAACCAATCAAAATTTGTCTCAGTCGTTTTCTCTAGTTGTTGTCCTGTTTTCCAAAAAGTAGTTTTATCGAGTGGTTTTTTTTGTTTGTCATAGGCATCACATTTTCCGTCTTAGAATATGGTGGTTTAATTGTCTATAGGTCTGTAAGAATAAACCTTAATTTTCGATGAAGAAGGCAATTTTAAAATGTATTCATCATTCTGATTGATCAATGAACTGAATGTCTGAAAGAAATAACCATTGAAACTTATTGATAGAACGGTTTAAATGCTTCTGTCATCCTTTATTGTGAACATATTTAAAGGATAAATGGGTTGCTGATAGTGAAAAGTATCCTGTGTAACAGTTTCATGCTAAATTATTCATTATATTCGTGAATATGTCTACTTATTATGTAATAATAGCCTTTTCAAGTTATTAGTACGTCGCATTCCGTCTGTGGTTTAACTCTAAGTTAGCCTTTTCGGTGAATTCATCTTTTTACGAGTTGACCACGGATCGATATCAGTTCGAGAACCATTTAAAAATCACCACAGAGTACTGGACAGCTGTTTCATATTAGTTTTTTGTGAATCATCGGCAGTACGCACCCACCATCGCAGTTGGAACTCACCACCTTTTGGTTTAAGGGCCAGCAAGCTCGTATACCATTCAGCCACTGGGACCCCACCCGACACGACTCCTCATAGGCCAACCCATGGATTCAAACTCCGACCAATTCGTGATTTAACGCGACTGGCACCAACCAATATCATCGGTAGGACATCCGACCTCCCACTTCACTGGCTGTACCTCACTGGTCACGACTTCTCACTAGAATTTCAGCGAATTCCTTCCTGTAGCAAGTCAGTGGTGAGCATCAGATGAAATAGCTGTCCAGTACTCTGTGTTGTGGTTTTCAATGATTCTCTAACTGATATCAATCCGTGGTGAAACTCGTACAAACATGATTATTTTGTGAAATTTAAATATATTTAAATATATAATTTAATATTCTTCTACCTGAAGATCCGGTTTCTTTTTTCCTTTGCGTTCCCAGTGACTTTGAAGTTCCAGTAGCAGTGGTGTCGTTTTACAGGATGCGGTTGCCAGTCTTACACCAAAGCTTACCTGTTCACCAGGCTTACTTCCAGCTGGGCGATAAAGGGCATCGTTGGGAATCGAACATTGGGTCATTTGTTTGGTTGACTATTGTTCTACCAGTGAACCACACTGAAGCACTGAAGATCGTGTAGGAAGAGCAAATATTACACAGTCCAATTCTCTGAGAGTTTTTTTTTCAACATAAAATTGCTTTATTATAATATATGATTATTTTTAAATGTTAATTTCTAGGGATTTATTAGCTTCAGGTATGATCGAAAATAGACTTCGAATGTATAGACAAACACCTACCGATGACACTAGGTAGCAGAAGTTCTACATATATTGCATACTAGCAAGGTTAAATCCTAACCATTGGTCAACGAGCTCACCTTGTAACCAGAAGACCCTGGGTTCGAGCCTCAATGTTTGGGTGGTTACTGATGAAGAGTCACAAACTAGGCCGACGAAACAGCTCACTGTCCAGTACTCCAGTGCTGGTTTTCCAAATGGTTATCTAACCGATATGTCAGCTGATGATGAAATCCTCCAACCAATCAAAATACAATTCCTACAAAAATCAATACTTGCAAAACACTGACTCTAGATTAATGATAAAAAAATACTCAAAAAGTACTCAAAAACAGGCACTGATGGATGGAACTTTGCACTGTTGTAGTAATTAAACTAACAAAACAAAGTCAAACAATTTTTATTAGGTTCTGTCCTTTTTAGAAAATTTTATTATTATTGTTTTCTGTCTTTTTTTTCAAAAAATAAATCTGAACGTCATTCACATTTTGCTACGTTTTGTTAGAATACAAAATAAGCAAAAAAGGCAAACAAACAAAATTTTTCTCATCATTCCTACCTACTTTACTCTTTGTAGATAAAATTCGTTTCTAGAAATTAATTGGTGGATAGTGACTAGCATTTCGTCCTTTTTGGGACTCGTCATCTGGATACGCTTGCATTCGGTAGTGAGTGATGATGTTCCCACCGAGGCTCGAAATGCTCACCATCCACCAATAAATTTCGAATTACATGCCCAAGCATCGTCGAAGCAACTGCACCTGAGACCCAGCACTTCGATCCAATCAATCGAAAGGAAAATGTAAAATTGAAATGAACCTTGTTTCTTTTCAAAATAGCGAAAATATTCATTCAGACATCTATAAAACACAAAATAATTGAGCCAGCAAAGAATATCTTTTTCGATAATTTCTTCCCCTGGCTCTACAATTATAAGCATGTTTATATACATAGAATATTCTAGATTAGTAGTCAATAACAATGTTAGTGTTTTTTAAATAATATCGATTTGTAAAGTAAGATCGAAGGAATTACAGTTCATTTAAGATGCTTAAGTTATCATAATAGTAATAAAGATATAATACCAAATAGAATATCAACTAAAATTAGGGAAATTCCACAAAAATTGAGGATCATTCAAACCTAGATGGCCAGCGGGGTAAGGACAACGTCTGAACTTGCTTCTTTTGGACACATAAATTAGGCTTCTTAATGTGGATCCCAACGGCCAGCCTCAGCAATGTTTAGTAATCGAACTCTTAAGGCCAAATTGAGATTTGTTGGTATGCGGTAAATGACTTTGAAAGCTGCCTGGTTAACATCAATCTTGTGTTCTGTATCCATGAGATGGGATAGAATAGCGCATACGAATAGATTTTGTTTGTCGCTTACTTAACCACTATGCAGGTTGATGTTCGGAAATCCGACGAGAAACACGCCTAATTGTACGGCCTATGCAACTAACTGGCTGACTCCACAGGAGCAGTTAAATTGGTAGATACACATGGAAGAGGCGAAATTAGGCAGTTTATCTTTTACTCCCGACCGCAGAATAGGTGTGTTTTTAAAGACACAGCGTAATTCAGCAGCAGGGAATGCTCTTTTTACCGCCTCATTCCTAAGGCGTTGTGTTAGTATCTCGCTGATGTTGTCCCCGAGGAATTGCATTTGTAAGAATAAGGCCTTTTTAGGAACTGCTGAACTCTGTCCCCACTTTTGGTTTTTTTCAAGGATATTGATCTAATTATTCAGCAATGACATTAAAAAATTTTTTTATTTCCTTACGTTCCCAGTGGAACATAGGGCTTCAAGCTGGAGGCTTGAATTTTCTGTAGCAGTGGTGATTATTTTTTACAGGATGGGGTTGCTTGCTAGCCAGCCTCATGCCCAACCTTCCCTCTTTACCAGTCTTATTACTGGCTTGGCGAGGTAAAGGAGGAGTGCGTCTGTGGCCGGAGATCGAACCCCGGACCACATGCGTGGTTGGTGAGCAATTCAGTTCGGCAGATAATTTACTTAACAACTGAAATCAGACTAGATTGAAGTTATTTATGGATCTTGTTGTAGGTATTATTAATAATAATTATAATTATACTAGAAATACCAATTACCTTCTTGTCAGTGCGAAAAAATGTTTGTTCCACAATACCTTGTAAGCAGTTGAAAAGGATCTGAGAAGAAACAATAACAACAACAAGATGATCTGATATTGATTTAAGGATAAAACTCGGGGAATAAAGCAGGCATTAGGATGGTGTCATTCAAAACCTACAAATTCACTCAGGTAGGACAGGCTCTGTAGGCCAAAGGACCCTGTCGGTTGACCCAATTAAACAAAATAATATAATTTACAAAATACCTTGCAATGATTGTGAGTTGTGGTCAACTACATAGGTGAAACTAGTAGATCAGGAGTAGTGAGATCATCAGAACATAAGAATTTAACTAAGATTAGAATGATTGATCCCATGAAGATAAGTAATTTTGAAAAAAAAGCTCAGCAATAGCACTGCATGCAACCACACAATTGGCTGGGACAGAGTCAAAATTCTAGAAAGTAATATACGTAAGCGGAAGTAGTGAGAAATTGATTACTGAATCCTGCCTGGTTCATTGAGTCTACACCCAACACATGCAGTAGAAGTGACTCAATGCAAATGCCAGAGATGTGGAAGATATTATTGTCACCAGTCAGTCAAATCAGAGGAGGATAATAAATAATCTTAAATTATTTTAATTCAATTCACATACATTTTAACATTCTAACAAGTTACTTATTTTGACTATAAAAACACTCGTCTTATTTCCCATCTGATTGTATTTGATTGATAACGCTAATGTTATTATATTTCTGAATGTACTTTATCTTATATTGATTTTTATTCGAATGTCTAATCATCAATTTTCACTCATGTATATAAATGAAACAAGAAAGTTACGTGAAGAGAGTACCTTGATATGATTATGATCGATAAATTTTGCTCGAAACGTCATCAGTAGATATTGTGGTGAGAACTGGCTGCTAGCCAAAGTTGGTAGACAGTAATTGACGTCAATGTTTATGTCCCCAATATTGGTGGTGAGAAGAAAATGAGAACAAAGGCTTTGCGTAGGCGGATACAGTTAGCATATGGATGATCTGACACAGCCACAAAGAGATGTAAGGTTAACTTTCTGTGAGAAACAACCAATCAAAAGACTGTATTTTCTACTAACAATAATCTACAATAATGTACATTAAAATCTATAAATATGTTTTTCCAGTTGATCACGGATTGATATCAGTTAGAGAACCATTGAAAACCAGGGAGTACTGGACAGCTGATGTTTCATCCTAGTTTTGGAATCATCGGCAGTACGCACCCACTGGGATTCGAACCCAGGACCTTCCGGTTATAAGGCAAGCTCGTATACCATTCAGCCACTGGGATCCGATTCAATGACCAGCTCATGAATTCTAACTTCTACCAATTCGTGATTTAGCGCGACTCCAATATGTGTTGATTTTCATTAATAAACGATCTGTTGCCTGGCCCTTGTCTTCTGTTGTTACAATATGACACTCTACTTTGTGATTTTATCAAAATAAAATTTAATTCATAATGGAGTTATGATCTCATGTGTCATAGCATGAAAAGTCTTTTTCAAGCGTGTGTGTGTGAGTGTGAGTGTCTGTCACTACAAAACGAACACACACACACAAAATGGTGGCCACCTGCTTAAAACTTGAGTTGCCTAAACCTTCCATCCCCATACAACATGTAATAATTGATTGATTTACTCCCGCGATTATTTAAAATTTTTTCAACCTGCTGATTCTCCAAGTAATACATGAGACAACTTTTCCTGAGTTATGTCATTTGTTATCAAGATGTAATCGTGGGCTTATTTTGCAACCGGTTTTCAACTAAATGTTATGGATTTCTCAAAGGAGACAATCAAGAAATGCATCATAATGGATTGGTTTGCACTTCAGATCAGGATCGAACACAAAACCTTCTGGTTACCTGGTGAAGCTTGTTAACCATTCAGCCATTTTCATCTGTAGTTCACTGATCCTTGAATTCTAATTTCAGTTTGACATTGTGGCTCCTAGCTGATGACGCCAACAGCTCAGGTGATGTGAATGCTTATTGAAGGTCCTAGATTCGACTCATGGTTGGGTCATAGGTTCACAATGCTGAAGAGTTCCAGATTAGAGCGAAATAGCTATTCACTGCCTTCCTGTTTTCAATTATCTCTGTTTAATGCTGGTGAACACTGAAGCGTTTGTTTGTTTGTTTGTTCAAACTGGTCTCCATATTGGTGGGGAACAAGAAAGCTGTCATTGCTTAATCGATCAGAAGTATTGTTGTACATTATATTGACGTTTATTTACATACTTTGACACTGATTAATCTGTTGTAAATCTGTTGTTCTGTGTCAGTTACAGTGCATAGTGTCCTGCGTCTGAGGAGGTTTAGTCTTCTGAGACTAGCGATAGGTCCAAGATCTCTGCGATCTGCATAAATGACACTCTCGAAGTATCAGCGATTCGTGACGAAATGCACATTGAAATTAGCCAAAATTGTTGTCAGTAATGTCGACGCATGTTCCAGTTGTATTTTATTACTTCAAGCCTATCTGACAAGTACTTTATACAATCGTTGGATAAACAGATGATATACTCATAAAGATGTATGGATTTTAAGGTTAACCGCAAATCCATTCTTTACGTACAGAATGGGATTTTCAGCTTTCTATTTTCTAAAGGATTATCCGAAATCCTCCCTCCCCACTAGCAAAAACTACGCGTCCGAGCGAACCCTGCTTTTGGGATTGTTTATTATTATTATTGTTCCCTTGGGTTCCTAGTGGAACATAGGGCTTCAACTGCACGTCTCCACTTCCTTCTGTCTTCTGATGTACTTTTCACCTGCATCCATGTTAATCCATACTGTTTCAACTCCTCTTCACACGATCTCCTCCATGTCACCCTTGAACGTCCCACTCGCCGCTTCCATTTCGGGTTCCACTCGAGCTATGGCCTGACGCGCGATGTCACCCAACGGCCTCCTCAGCGAGTGTCCAATCCATCTCCACTTTCTCCAGCACATTTGTTGGGCGATTGGTTCCTGTTTTGTTTGTTCTCATAGTTCCTTGTCGGTGATTCTTTCCGGCCATCTGATCTTCAGCACAGAGCGAAGACAGTTGTTGTTGATAAAGGTTTGCAACAGGCTGTTGGAAATATTCTTTGTGACCCGCCAAGTTCCAAGTGATCCGTATAGAAGAACTGACTGACTTGACGTTTGTATTGAAAATCCGAATTTTGTTGTTGATGCAGGCTGAGTGATGAAGATTTCCAGATTGGTTTCAGGTTGATGAATGTGTTTCTCGCCTTCCCGATTCTTGATTTGACATCCTCGTCCGTGTTCCTCCTGTAGTTGAGACAATGCTCCCTAGATAAGTGAATGAAGTAACCTCCTTCAAATCCCTCCCGTTGATGGTGATTGGCGCTGGATGTTGCTGTTGTTGTTGTTGTTGTTGGTTGGTTGGTTATTTTCATAACCTCCGTCTTGTCTATGTTCACCTGGAGTCCTGTCTTCTCTGGCTGCTTCTTCGACCAGTTTGTCGGTTTTCGCTTGTAAGTCTTCGATTTTGTGTGACATCAGACATAAATCATCCACACGCGAAATCCAGGTCTTCTAGGTTCTTCACGTCGGTCAGGACAGGATATCCCTGTCTTCTCGTTTCCATGCACTGTCTGACGCATAATCCAGTCCAGTCCACCACAATTAGGAATATCATTGGTGATAATAAGCACCCTTGTCTGACTCCTGTGTTTACTCCAAACGCCTCGCTGAGTTTTCCGTTGTGGATGACTTTACATGTGTCGTTGTCGTACAGCTGTTGAATAAGGTTGATGAATATTTGGGGATTGTTGCGGGCTTCAAAACGCCGAAGCACAGAGATGAGCTTCTATCAAGGGCCAGGGCATTCGTGATCTCTCTGGTCCCTGCGCCAAATAAGTTTGTGATATGTTAATGAATGAGCAGACTTAAATTTAAGATTATTGCGCTTTGTGCAGAAGTTTGCGGTGGTCAGCCTATTTAATAAAGATGATCAAAGATTCCCTCCAGTCTGTATCATATACCATTTCTAGTCAGAACTTGTGGTTTCACATGTTGAATATTTAAAGATTTATCTAATTTTTATGGGTAGATTTCATTATCTGAGGTCATGAATGCAAGGCATGAGTTTCGATTATGGGTCGACTTCACTGGTTGAAGTTTCTGTAGCAGCTTTGTTTACAGGGTGGGGTTGCTAGCCTCACGCCTGAGAAGGGGATTGTTGCATTTAAAATATAGTTTAGAGAGAAGCAACCTTGTGGGTTTCTCCCCTTAAAACCAGGAAAACAAGGAATAAAACAGTCAGAACAATACCAGCACAGGAAAATAATTCACAACAAGAAGGGTAACAAGCGACAACAACAATAATTTTCCTGATTGCAGTAGATTGGATAATGCGACAAACAGGGGGCATTGAGGAAACAGGCATAAAATGGACTCACACAAAAAACTTGGAGGATCTGGACTTCGCCGATGATATATGTCTGATTTCCCACAAACTGGAAGATATGCAAGCGAAAAGCAACAAGTTGGCAGAAGAAGCATCAAAGATAGGACTTCAGGTGAACATAGAGAAAACAGAGGTTGGTGATGAAGATTCCTGGGCAACACCACCAACAGCAACAACAAACAGACAACGATCAGCATAAATGGGAGGAACCTGAAAGGAACAACCTCCCTACCCACCTACCTGGGAAGCATCGTTTCAACTACAGGCGGATGGAACTGATGAGGATATCAAAGCAAGAATCGGAAAAGCAAGACAAGCTTTCACTACTCTCAAGTCTGTGTGGAGGTCAACAGCACTCAGCATCAAAAATAAGATCCGGATTTTCAACTCCAATGTGAAGTCAGTGCTACTCACTGTACGGATCAGAGACTTGGCCAGCGCGTCATAAAGAGCATCTCAAACAAACTACAGACCTTCATTAACAGTTGTCTTCGCTCAATACTCAAGATCAGATGGCCAGCCAGAAAAGATCAGCAACAGAGATCTCTGGCAATGAGCGAACCAACCTAGCAGGAACCGATTGTGCAACAACAATAAGCAGGAAGAAATGGAGGTGGATTGATGGCCATACTCTGAGAAAACAAACCACCATCAAGTGAGTGACATCACACGTCAGGCCATCACTCGAGTGAAACCTGAACAGGAAGCGGTGAGTTAGTTGGTCGTCAGTGCAAGAGTGACTTGGAGCCAAGCAATGAAACCGTTGACAGAGAATCGAACGCAATGGAGAGGTGCACGACTGAAGCCCTATGTTCCTCTAGGAACTAAAGGAAGTAATAATAACAATAGAGACTCAATAGGCTGCATAGTTCATAGTCTGATGTCAAAAACACACACACATACACAAACAACGCCAACAGATCTAACTGACAAAATAAAACAAATAACTACACAGTAGTATTCTTCTTCTCAAACTTTGTTCTTTCTTGTTTTATTTTGTTCTGTTATCTAACCTGTAACTAACTTATCATGAGTGTATTGTATTTACATGACATTATATATGTTCATCATCAATATTCAGGACATTCTCATAATGTTTATCATGAAATAGAATAAGGACAATCTACACTTGTACACTTTATTTATTTATGATATATTTGTCCATTCATCCATCTAAGCATAGTTGTAATATTTACTAAATATTCTCTATGGGTGTGTGTATTATTATTATAACACCAATGACCTTGTCCTGAATTTAACCTTCAATAAATACACATAAGTAAGTAAGTAGAGGCTAAAGAACAAACTATGGAGTACATTATTGATGCACCTACAATGTACATTTATGCATTTATGCGCTTGTATTTATGTGAAGAAGACATACGCACGCACGCACACACACAAGAGGGACGGAGAAAGCGAGAGAGAGGAAGAATGACTGTTTGCCTTATAATAAACTACCGACATCATATTACTAACATCATAAAATATCAGATGGTCATACCTTCTTATTTATACGGTCTAAATATAACCATTACGATATATCATAGATAATAGCGTTACTACTACTACTACTACTATTCGTGAAGGTAGTAATACTGATTACTGGTTAGTGTTATCGAATAACATTATATAACTAGTAGTTTGTATTTAAGTAGAGTAGCAGTATTAGTGTAATAGTAAGCCTAATAATTGACCCTAGTAAACACATAAATGTTTTTTTCGAGTTTGACAACGGATTGATATCAATTAGAGGGGTTGCGCTATGTCGTGAATCGGCAGAAGTTAAAATTCATGGACCATTGGATCGGGTCCCAGTGGCTTAATGGTATAGGAGCTCGCCTTGTAACCAGAAGGTCCTGGGTTCGAATCCTGTCGGTGGGTGCGTACTGATGAGGAGTTCCAAACTAGGCTGACGAAACAGCTGTCCAGTACTCCCTGCAGGTTTCCCAATGGTTCTCTAACTAATGTCAGCTCATGATGAAAAACCTGTAATCAATCAGAGAAGCATTGAAAACCAGTCACAGGGAGTACTGGACGGCTGTTTCAGCCTAGTTCTTTGGGAATCATCGGCAGTACGTACCCACTACCAGGGGTTTGAACCCAGCACCTTCCGGTTATGGGGGGCCAGCAAGCTCGTATACCATTCAGACATTTGCCTTGTAACCGGAAGGTTCTGGGTTCGAACCCCTGGCGATGATTCTCAGAAGACTAGGATGAAATAGCTGTCCAGTACTCTGTGTTGTAGTTTTCAATGCTCCTCTAACTGATATCAATCCGTGATCAACTCGTTAAAAACAAATCTAATCCTTACAAACCAACTATAGAAAAAAGGAATAAATGTTTAATAATTCTAAATTTCGATATTCGGTGACTTCAAACTAATGGCACCTTGAAACGAAGCTATATTAAAAAAAAAGATAACTGGTGCATAGTGACTATCAGTGGAATCCAGGATAAGGCATATTTCGTCCTATTTGGGACTCGTCGGTGGCTGGATGCACCTACCTGCATTCCCCAGTCAGTGATGATGTTCCCACCGATGGTCCACTAATTAACTTCTAATTGCATGCCCAAGCATCGTCGAAGCATCTGCGCAAGAAGCCGACAGACATGTCATCCTGAGACGGAGTACTTCGGTCTAATCAATCGATGGGAAAATCTAAAAAATTAAATAAAATAATTATCTTATACGCAAGAGTAAACAATAGACACCAAAGTCAAATGACCTTGAACTGACCAATCATTCATAATGGATGCTGTCCATGAAATCCGTTGCAAGTTTCACCCAGATTTGGTTTTTGACATGTAATGTGTGGAAACTAGGTTGATAGGGAGGTCTAAAACCTGCATATGTGGAGGGGATAATAACGCCACAAGAGTAGTGCCAGGCTACTGACGGCTAAGCATTTAGATGCAACTACTGTTATATGAGGAAATCTGTGTGAGTTGGTAAGTCGTACTCTATAGGGATTTTTAAGATACTTTCTTCTCCAAATCGAAAAATATTGCGTATATGCCACAACTGGCTACTAAAGCGACCAGTATCTGCTACAGCTGCAGAAACGGAGAATAAAAAGATTTCAACAGTTCAGTGGTACCAGTACTGCCGTGATATTGCGTCACAAAAGCTAAACGGAATCATCTGTGTATTTGGGGGAGTTGGCGTCGTCGTGCATATTGATGAGACTGTATTTTTTAAGCGAAAAATGAATCGTGGCAGGAGTAGAACAAATCATGTTTGGGTGCTGGGACCTTACGACACAAATCTTCGTAAAGGGTTGTTAGTAGAACGCATCCCGAATAGAAGTGCTGATATCCTAATACCAATTATATGACGACTAGTCCTCCCAGGAACTACCATTCACACAGACGAATGGAGAGGTTATTATCAATTATCATCACTCGGCTATATTCACCACAAAGTCAACCATTCTTCTGAACTGGTGGATCCTGTAACAGGAACCCACAGAAATTCCACTGAGGGATTCTGGGCTCACCACAAAAAACCTATCAGAATGGTAAAAGGTCCCCGAAACGATATGGTATATGGCCATTTAGATGAGTTTTTGTATCGACATTGGTTTAATAATATCCGTAACCACTCCTATGCGAAAGTGGGACCAGTGTTTGCAACATATTAGAGACATTTATCCTGTATAATTCATTTTTATTACATATTTATATTATAAGTACACTTTTTAACTGAAGGAATCTGATTGGCTGTTTCAAGGTCGTCTATGGTTGGTGTCTATTCTTTACTGTTGCCATCTTATAAAGACCTTGACAAATCTCTATCGTCCAGTCAGATACGTCCGAGGCAGGAGTGCGTAATTTGAAAAAGAAGATTATAAATATACAAGTAATGTAACGTTAACAAAAAGAGGTAGTTACATAGGGTAATTTCCTTCTTAAATGTTCCAAGAAAACCTAGCAGTTTTGTATAGAACTCCTGATAGTCAGGTAAAACCAATTTCTGTACATAAATTCGTCGAGATAACTATGAATCGAGTCATTAACAAGATGAACAAAATGTGCGTTGTGATTTCCACTCTCCTAATCATTACCAACCAAAAAACCAACGCTTAAGTATGAACCAAATTTATTCATTGCTTTCAGAATAAGCACAAACAGAAACGAATAATAAAGACAGTTGCCATCTCATTTGAAATATAGCGAAAATATTCATTCAGACATCTATAAAAAACAAAATAATTGAGCAAAGAATATCCCCCTTTCGATAATTTCCTCCTCTTCTGGCTCTACAATTATATATGCATATGTTTATATACATAGAATATTCTAGAATAGTAGTCAATAACAATATTAGTCTTTTTTAAATAATATCGATTTGTAAAGTAAGATACAATGGAATTACAGTTCATTAAAATGCTTAAGTTATCATAATAGTTATAAAGATATAATACCAAATAGAATATCAACTAAAATTAGGAAAATTCAACAAAAATTGAGGATCATTCGAACCTAGATGGCCAGCGGGGTAAGGACAACGTCTGAACTTGCTTCTTTCGGACACATAAATTAGGCTTCTTAATGTGGATCCCAACAGCCAGCCTCAGCAATGTTTAGTAATCGAACTATTAAGGCCAAAATGAGATTTGTTGGTATGCGGTAAATGACCCTGAAAGCCTGATTAACATCGATCTTGTGTTCTGTATCCATGAGATGGGATAGAATGGCGCTACGAATAGATTTTGTTTGTCGCTTACTTAACCACTATGCAGGTTGATGTTCGGAAATCCGATGAGAAACACGCCTAATTGTACGGCCTATGCAACTAACTGGCTGACTCCACAGGAGCAGTTAAATTGGTAGATACACATGGAAGAGGCGAAATTAGGCAGTTTAATTTTTTACTCCCGAACGCAAAATAGTCACTCAGTCACTAAATACCATTCCCACAGTTCAATACGGCATTAGTGACAGAATGCTGTATATATTTGAAAATTCTATTTCATGTCGTTTAATGTAAACCAAAATCACACACTGGCTCAGTGATTGGTTAACGAATATAAAACTGTATAGATATAAACAGCTGTTTGATCAAATTGAAAATATACCTTGGCTTCCGTGTCTCGCCTTCTGCTGTTACACTCGATGTCTCTGCCTCCCGACAAATAAACAACCTATGCCCTGCAGTTTTTGAAGTAGGAGACATATGGATCTTCTGGCAGGACTTCGAAGCTGTTGCGCAGTTGAATGGCGTTCAAGATCCGTCAGCGATGAGACTGTTACTTGGAACGCTGCTGAGAGGTCGGACGATGGCAGCATATGATAGTGTGAGGCGAAACACCGGTGAATACACGCCAGTCAGGGCCATGCAAACTGCTTCCAACGTGTGAAGGACCATTCATGGTCACCGTGAGATGCAGTCCCATATATATATATATATATATATATATAAATATATATGCGATCAGAAATGCAAACAAAGAGAATCGAGTGAACGTCAATGAGCTCCAGAAATGGACACGACAAGAGAGGCAAACAAAGACGCCAGCACCACGAAGATCGAACCGACTTCAGTCGAAAGTCTTGATATGGGTGGAGGGGGGACGAGTTGGTGGTCTGATACAGACGATGTGTTCCAACGGAGTATTATTCTCACATATTGACCTTTTACATCTTTTTACTTTTCTGTCTGAATTATATTACGTAAATGACCTCTAGAATCGATTATATGCTTTCCTTTCAAATGTACTTTACACTGTCTCTTCACTGTTTATCCTCTCTCTTCTCTCTCTAGAGGTAGGGAGAAGAAGACGAAGAAAAGTGGGAAGAGAAGCAAGGAGAATGCGGCGGGGGGGGGGGGATAAGAGAAATTGGAATAGATTATAATCTTGTGTATAAGGTTATTCATTGCTTTCTATGATTATGGGCAAAAGTAACATGTGTTCATTTGCCTGTTAAATCTCTACTATTATTCAGTTACCAAGTGAAGAAAAATCAATAAATCAATAAATACTGATAAAGATGATTATTCATGAAATGTTAATGATAACTGACTGACTGATTTGTGACAAATCACTGAAGAAGAAGAGATAGAGGTAGGTCTTATAAATTAACTCTGAATACATTAATTCACTGTGGTAGTATTGTAACAGCAGAAGGCGAAACACGAAAGCCAAGGTATATTTTCAATTTGACCAAACAGCTGTTCATATCTATACAGTTTTATATTAGTTAACCAATCACTCAGCCAGCGTGTGATTTTGGTTTACATTAAACGACATGAAATAGAATGTTCAAATATACATATACTTTTCTGTTGCTAATGCCATATTGATCTGTGGGAATAGTATTCTAACGTGAACACTAACAAATAAAATGATTCTTATAGGATTTTCATCATGAGCTGACATTAGTTAGAGAACCATTGGAAAACTTGGGAGTACTGGACAGTTGTTTCGTCCTAGTTTGGGACTCTTCAACAGTACGCACCCACCGCCAGGGTTCGAACACAGGACAATCTGGTTACAAGGCGAGCTCGTATTCCATTTAGCCACTGGGACCCGATCCAATGGCCCATGAATTCTAACTTCTGCAAATTCACCACATAGCGCGACATAAATTCCTGTACAAAATGGGCAAAGGCCGTACTGTCAGACCCCCTGCACTGTCCCCCATTTATTCACAACTATCCTCTTGCATCTCATCAGGTGGGAGGAGAAGTCAATATAAGAAATTATATGCTCGCACCATTAAGTACAAAAATTCTACAACATCCCATTTAGCCCTTATTTTATGTGATGAAGACACTGTTAGACATGAAACATATAAGTTACTGTGTGATTAGCAAAGTGAATCGACCCTTTCATCGTTCATCTTTCTGTAATTTTTATAGTTTCACCCTTTCTATCGTTTAATTATAACTTAGCTATTTTATTTTAGTTGTTATTCCTATTATTACTACAATTTTATACTTTATGCATATTTTTCTCCTTATCGCATACTGTAATTGCTACATAGCTGCTATAACAACGTTTTGTTATTATTATTATGTAATGTTTATTTCGCGTCGTTTTGAGTAAATTAGATGCAATATTGTACTGAATGCTGAAAATTCCTTGCAGTATCATTAGAACTTTTTTTGGAATAAAGCAAAATTATTGTTATTATTATTATTACCCCCATATAATATAATCTATCAGTTTCAAACGGCGTTTCCATTTGACCATCTCTGTCAAAGCATGTAGAACAAGATTCACAGTGTAGAGTTTGCTTCTCTTATTTTGCAGCTCCCATTCATCTGCTTACAGACTAGAATACACACAACATAGGATTCATGAACTAAGAACATGCACCTTCGTACAATTCCACCAACCAGAAACTAACAATGAAGAGAGCAGTTTTTCACGAAACAACAAAGACTCTATCGTAATAGCGTGAACATCACAAGTGACATGAAAAGAAACTGGTTATTTATATTAACTTTACAAAAAGATTCGAGGATTTCTAATACATGGCTTGCAACAATATACACTATTTACTCAGCAACATATTTGGAGAAATTCAAATGACACTAGTATACAAGAAAACATTTAGAGGTGATTGGAAATCAATAAATCGACTGAGTTAAGGTCACTGAGTCAAAGAAAGTTATCACAACTTTTTCTTGTATAAACCAAACGGATCCAAGTCTTTGGAGGGCAATAGATGCAAGAAAACGAAACAGAGTTGAATTTCTTCGATTATTGATAATCGTGACTGCATTGGGAGTGTCCACTTTGTCAACCGATTCGATTCGGTATCAGGAGATCGCATTAGTAGAGGATTGAGAACATTGGAGTCTGGGATTTTCAGGCATGTGTTCAGAGAATCGAGTGAATGACCACCTTTCCCTCCTTTCAGTGGAATTCCTCTGCTACGGATATGTGAATTTGTAAATACCACTGGAGGTGACGTCTACTATGTTTACCTGTTTCCAACGTCGACTGATAATCAACTCTAATAATGCTGCAAAGAGGAATAATTTTACGTACTCAACAAGTTCTTCGAAAAGTGACTCCACTTCTCTTCTGTATAAGCTGTAATATGTCATCTCCTTGTAAAGTTAACTGAATAAATTCCCAGCGTCTTCCTGACTAGCAATGTACCATAGTTTCTTGTGTATCGATTTATGAACGGTTCCCATAAGAAATTCACAAGTTTGTAGAGGATTTCTTAACAATCTTCCACCAAACCTTTCTCACTCTTTGAAGGAAATCAAGGGAAAGGAACATTGTGAATGACTGAGACATTTCCTAGATCGAATGATATCGACTGGTATCGTTACCATTCCGGAAGACTCTGTCTAATCAGGGCTTCGAATACGCCTGTCATATATAAGTGAATGAGTGGCTATTTCTAACCTTAAACGGGACCTGTGTGCGTTCTTAAGCCGTAAATTCACCCGCGACAGCTTAACATTTTGCCATTATTCTATTCCATTTTAGTGATTGATGTCTGGTTTATTACAACTGTGGTTGTTACTGTTATTATTATTATTACTGTTTATTGATAACATATCATATCTCATTATCGATCTATTTGAACACACTCCAAATACACCAGCTGAGTCACTGATAATTTGGGATCATAAACCACACTGGTGCGTTCAAATGCAATTGATGTTCAAATAAAGTGGTCATATATTATAGTTTTGAAAGAGAAATCGCTTACAATAAAATACTAATGAATTGGGAGAGTCTAAGAAGAAGATTACGTAACAGTAAGCGAGAAGAGCATTTGGAAGGACATTTCAATCATCTCAATTGAGATCAGTGTGTCAAAATAACACTGGTAGAAAACAGATTACACGATTATGCAAGGGGTAGAATAATTGTTACTAAGGTAGGCTGAGAATAATCACCATTCATTTTGGGTTGAAAGTCGCTCGACAGTAATGGATTCAGTAAACCGAAGTGAAGCTGGGTTTCATTGTAGGTTGAGAATGCCAGATATAGTCAGTCATGTTCTGTTTCCATTAGATGTTGAACAAGTGTACTGAGGAGACTTTAATCTAAGGGTTCTATGAATACATATTCTTCGAGAAGTGAACGGATTCTCAACTTCCAAGAGTATTTACAAATTCAAATGTATTACTGAATATCAGCTGATGAAATCTGGACTTTGTAGACAATTCATGTCAGAAGAAGCAGGCAGTGAGGGAAAGACTTCGAGTGAACATGGAGAAAATGGAGGTGATTAAGATAACCAACCAACAACTACAACAACAGCAACAAAGGACACGAATCCTATCAGCAACGGGAAAAATCTAAAAGGGGTGACTTCCTTCACTTATCTGGATAGGCAGGATTCCTTCAACTACAGGCCAGCGACACGGATAAGGATGTCAAAATCAGATCAGATCGACAAGGCAAGAAGTTAAGACATTCTGGTATAACCCAACCCTTACTCCTACAATTCGTTAACTCTCACATTCTGCCTATTATTCTCTATTGTTCCCCCTTAGTTTTTCCCGGGCTACTGAAGAAAGACTATACCTTATTGTGCAGTATGTTAAAGGTTGTCAGTAGGGTAAGCAACGTGCCACTTAACCAGCTTGTTAATATTCTGGTTGACAGGCAGGCACTTGGACTCATGTGAAAAATGGGCCAAATCCATTTTATCTAACTCACACCACTCTCTTCACTCACAACTCTCCCCTTGCATCTCATCAGGCAAAACCAGAAGCCTATATAGAAAACTAAATACAAAAGCTCAACCATACCCTACTTAGCTCGTGTTCTGTGCGATAAAGAAAGCATTAGGCGTGACACCTATAATTCATTAAATAGTCAGTAGAACAACTGGACCTCGTCTTTCCAACTCATATCATTTATAAGTACATTTTCTTTCTTTCTTTTCCTTTTCTCTCTCTTTTTTTCTTCTTTTTTTCCGTTATGTGCTTTGTTTCTTTCTTCCGCTTACGCCAGTAAATATGATAGCACCTACTTTTCTAACACCTTCAAACACTGTTCAACTTTGGCTTTGCTACCGACATGCCAATATGTTGTTGTCATAATGAACTGAGATTTCCTTAATCTATGTAGAATTCTATTTATTGATAATGTACTAACTGGATGCAATACTGTAGTAAACAAAATGCTGAGAATTCCATTCTGTATCACAAGTACTGTTTTGGAATAAAGCAAATGATTATTATTATTACTAAGTGAGGCATTCATCACTGTGAAATCCGTTTGGAAACCTTCTGAACTCCACGATAGAATAAAGAACAAAAATGGAATTTTCAACACCAGTGCTAATTCATTCATTCCTTCAGTCAGTAATTCAGCCAGTTGGTCACTTCTTCATGTATATGGATCAGAAACTTGGCGTGTGTGTGTCACGAAAAGTATTTCGAACTCACCACTACAAACTTTAATCAGTGACTGTCTTCGTTGGCCCCATAGTGTAGATCGGACGGACGGTCAGCTGGTCAGAATGAAGTGGCTACAAGAAACTCTGGCGTATAATGAACTGACCAAGAACCTATTGATGAAGAAAAAATTTAGAATAAAATGGAGATGCATCGATCAGACTATCAGGAGATTGTTTGGTGACTTCGAGCACCAGACCATCGGTCGAGTGTGTCCGATTACTGCACATAGAAGATGGAAGGTAATTGGGGATCACCAAGCCATGTGAAGAGTACTGAAGCCAGCTGGCTGAAATGGAGGTGTGGTGTGTCAAGCTCTGTGTTCCACTTAGAACACAGCTTGTCAACCCAAATCTATCTGTATCCATATGATTGTTGGTTTAAGCATTGAGACGTCTAGCTGGTGAGTCTCAGCCAGTCAGGAGGAAAGATTTAATGCTAGGCACTATCAAACCAGTTTTTATCCCAAGTCAATGTGAAACTATCGTCGAGGCGTTAATAGTAGTGGTAGCAGTAGTCGATATCATGGACAACACAGTCTGCGTAAACATTAAAAAAATCAATCAAAGCGGGGGAAAATTCAGAATAATCTCCAACGCATGATTATTTTCAAAAGTTGGTTTGTAAGGATTAGATTTGTTTGTACGAATTTGACCACGGATTGATATCAGTTAGAGAACCATTGGAAACCACCACCACCTACAACTACAGGAGGAACGGACGAGGATGTCAAATCGAGAATCGGGAAGGCGAGAAACACATTCATCAACCTGAAACCAATCTGGAAATCTTCGTCACTCAACTCAGCATCAACAACAAAATTCGGATTTTCAATACAAACGTCAAGTCAGTCAGTTCTTCTATACGGATCACTTGGAACTTGGCGGGTCACAAAGAATATTTCCAACAGCCTGTTGCAGACCTTTATCAACAACTGTCTTCGTTCTATACTGAAGATCAGATGGCCGGAAAGAATCACCAACAAGAAACTATGAGAAAGCAAACAAAACAAGAACCAATCGCTCAACAAATATGCAGGAGAAAGTGGAGATGGATTGGACACTCGCTGAGGAGGCCGCTGGGTGACATCGCGCGTCAGGCCAACGCTCGAGTGGAACCCGGTAGGGAAGCGGCGAGTGGGACATCCAATGGTGACGTGGAGGAGATCGTGTGAAGAGGAGTTGAAACAGTATGGATTAACATGGACGCAGGTGAAAAGTACACCAGAAGACAGAAGCAAGTGGAGACGTGTAGTTGAAGCCCTATGTTCCACTACGAACCCAAGATGACAACAACAACAGAGTACTGGACAGCTCTTCCATACTAGTTTAAGAATCATCGGCAGTACCACCATCATTGCAGTTGTAACCCACCTCCTTTCGGTTTAAGGGCCAGTAAGCCACTGCGACCCCACCTGACACGACTCCTCATTGGCCAACCCATGGATTCTAACTTCTACCAATTTGTGATTTAGCGCGACTGGCACCAACCAATATCATCGGTGGGATATCCATCCTCACTCCCGACTGGATGGACCTCATTGGTGACGACTTCTCACTAGAATTGCAGAAAACTCCGTCGTGTAGCAAGTCAGCGGCGAGCATCAGATTAATTTTCACTAGTTGGTTTGTGAGGATTAGATGGCAACTCTAAACAATAGGAACCCAAACCGAAACGACCTTCGAACGCACAAACGACCTTGTTAAGGACAACTTCGACCAATCAGAATGCTCAAAAAACGGCGCATAATTGTAGAAAATCGTTTATATAAAAGTAAAGCAATGTTAAAAAATAGTTACAAAGGATAAAGTTCTTGTATATGTTGCCATAAAAGCTCCCAGTTTCTCATAGGAGTCTTTATACTCATGTTAAACCAACTTCTGTACATAAACTCATCCAGATAACTGTATATCATTGGATTTCTTGATCCGTTCACGAATCTAGTCCTTTTTTCAGGTGACTCCAGAAACTTTCGATGCAATTAGTATGAGTTCCATCCAAAGGATTGCGAAAACCGTCTGTGTGATTGACTATATGATGAATATACCCGAGATTCGACAATTGACCATAACTACTCCATTCGTCTGTGTGAATACTGGAACGATTAGGAATCGCAGTAGAGGTGTAGAGCATCCATAATTACTTCTAGAAACAACAGAGTCACCTGATTGGTTTCTCAAGGTCGTTTGTGCGTTCGTAGGTCGTTTCGGTTTGGGTTCCTATTGTTTAGAGTTGCCGATTAGATTTGCTTTTACGAGTTTGACCACGGATTGATGTAAGTTAGAGAAGCATTGAAAAGAAGTCAGAATTCATGGGCTAGTCATTGAATGGCGTTGGGTGGGGTCGCAGTGGCTGAATGGTATACGAGCTTGCTGACCCTATAACCGGAAGCTGCTGGGTTCGAATGGTGGTGGTGGGTGCGTGCTGTCGATGATTCTCAAAGAACTAGGATGAAACAGCTGTCCAGTACTCTGTGTTGTGGTTTTCAATGCTTCTCTAACTGATATCAATCCGTGGTCAAACTCGTACAAACATGATTATTTTGTGAAATTTGTTTATCGGTCTATGTGACTGTCTGTCTATCTATCTATCTATATATCACTGTGTCGGACATTTCCTAAATGAACTTTATAATCTGAGGTCATAAATTTCTTCTCTGTCAGACAATATCCATCCACTTGGTTACAATAATTGTAAGTTTTAAAATAAATAAAAAACCACACGCGACTAAATTAGGCGATACTGACAACAACAAAAAACAGCCAAAGGTGAGTGTATCACAGTTACTTACTGAGTGATTCTCTGTTGTCATGTACAAACATGCAAACAAAGGAAAAACAACACAACAACACAAGTTATAAACATGACACTATACAAAATTTGAATTGAAATTCAAATTTAACTAACACAACACAACACGTAAGAAGACAGGTAGGTAAGTAACAAAATCTCTTCAAACTTTGATAAATGGTTGAAGGCAAAAATCGATACACACCCATACTGCCCCAACGCACATATGCACGCACACACATACAAACATGTCGATATTAAGTGAACAGATTGACTGAACACATCAATAAAGATATATATTTAAACTTCATATATATATTATATAAATGGCCTTGAATAAGGTCAAGGTTGTTAAGCCTTCAATGATTGATTTATTCATCAATCAATTTTTTGCTAAATTTTAAACTTTTCTCTATTTGCTCAATAATAATAAAACAAATTAAAGTATCAATTTTAGTAAGCATTGAAACATTGATATTTTCATTAACTAAATACTCTGATCACAAATTGAAAACTTCAGAGAATGTTGAGCAAAAAGAGGACAAGAAATTTTGTTATTTTTCTTTTCTGTGAAAAAAAACGTACTAATACCAGTATGATATGAAGAAAAAAAAAACAATAATTTCATAACAGTTTGAGGCTTAAAAAACTCTGAGTGTGCACATTTATATATGTGTATGTGCATGTGTGGATGTGATTAGACACAACATAATGCGTTTTACTACACGTGTAATCCGTAGAAATCAAATGATATTGATTTTGTAAATACCTCAAACTTCAGTCATATTTTTGATTGATGAGTAAAGTGGCTCACTTTCAAAGCATCATTGATAACTAATCAATAGAGTGATATGTGTGTTTAACTAGACACTTCAAGTTTGACCACAGATTAATATATCTGTTTCGGAAGTGTTAACCCATCGGAGTCGAATTCAAGCCGCTCCGGTTACAAGTCAATCTCGTAGACCATCGAGTCACTGGGACACGAATCAATGATATTCAAGCTCATGATATTCAAGTGTTGGTTTGTAGGGATTTGGTTGATTGGTTACAGGATTTTCATTATGAGCTGACATTAGTTAGAGAACCATTGGACAGCTTTCTTGTCCTAGTTTGGGAATCTTCATCGGTACGCACCCACCACCAGAGTTCGAACACAGCACCTTCTGGTTACAAGGCGAGCTCGTATACCATTAAGCCACTGGGACCCGATCCAATGGCCAGCCCATGAATTCTAACTTCTGCCAATTCACGACATAGTGCGAACCCTAGCCAATGTCTTCGGCGAGTATTTGTCCTCACACCCGACCTGCTGCACCCTACTGGTCACGACTTCACACAAGAACCCCAGGTAACTACCTACCTGAATAGGGCAAGTCGCTAGTGAGCATCTCATTGATATTCAAGTGTTGGTTTGTAGGGATTTGGTTGATTGGTTACAGGATTTTCATCATGAGCTGACATTAGTTAGAGAACCATTGGAAAACCTGGGAGTACTGGACAGGTGTTTCGTCCTAGTCTAGGGCTCTTCAGCAGTACGCACCCAGCTCATGAATTCTTACTCCTACCTATTCATGATTTTGGTACGACCACCATTTATTGTCATCGGGGGGTATTTTTCTTCACTCCCACGACCGGATAGACCCTATTGGTGCAGGCAGTTTTGTAAGCGTAATCTCCGAAAACGTGTAGCTGAACACTATCCAGTCTGGTTAATGAAGGGTGAACGTAGAACTGCGAAGTCGTCTATTTGTGATCACCTGTTAGAGTCTGGTCATTCAGCCCCCCACGAGATTCATCCTTCAGGGTTATCTACATGGCAAAATCGAACGAATCGCTCCAAAAGTTTACGTTTTCTTCACTTATGCATAGCCAAAGCTTTAGCTATACATGAACAGAAACCTAAATTATGTGTTCAAAAACGTTTTGTCAAACCCCTTTCTTTACCTTGGTCATAGTAATGTTCTTTCTAGTTTTTACTTTATTTTATTTTACCACTTGAATTCTTTCCACTTCACTTCACATCTTCATTCTTATCGTAATCGTACTCCTAATTTTTAAAAATTTTTAGACAACACTTGACATTTTTAAAACATTTTTGATTTCAATTCACTTATAAAACAATCTTTAATAATTTTGTAATTTATCCATTTCAACTCTACCCCTTATAACATTTTAATTATCGTTATTCTTATCACATATATATGTATATTGACTGAGCAATTATTTAGTGCCACTTAATAACCTTTTCTGTAATATAAATACGACTGTACAGCTTGAAAATGAAGTCGTTGAAAAGAAATTTCTTCGCTGAACAAAAAAACCTGTGTTTTTACTTATGAATAAATGGGTATTTTTCGTGTATTATAATCACAAACATTTTAGTTTTAATTGCATTTCATATTATTATTATTTTATACATTCACACCTATGTTTCAATTCCCTCACCGGATATAACTTCTTAGAAACCATATTATATATATCGCAAATCAGCAGAAGTTAGAATCCACGGGTTATTGGATCTCATCTTAACGACCAAAATGCTCTACAAGCTTGTCTTGTAACTGGAAGCTATGTGGTTCGAACCCTGGTGGTCGGTTCTAATCCAATTGAGCTATCTCTTCTTTAACTCCTTTGAGAAATATACAACATTGTGTTAAATATTTAAATATATTAAATATTCCCATAGTAAAATTTAGAACAACACATTTAAGCGAACAATATTGTTTTCAATTAGATCTCATCAGGCTTTACTCTAATATATATAAGTAAGAAACCCCTATTTATTAAGTTACAATTTAATGGTGACTTATCAAATGAGATTCTATTCCAAAGACTTTCAAGGAGTATACGAAGAACATTTTATGCAGCACACCTATGTTTGTCATTCTCTAGCCGACGAATGATTGGAACGCAAACGAAGGATAAGCTAGATAGTTTTGCCACATCTATGTGCATTTATCAATTCAACTGCACCTGCAGTGACAGTTATATTGGGCGTACTACTAGACAGCTTAGTCGACGTGTTAGTGAACATCTCCCATCGTGGTTTGGCAAAGGACAAACAAACACAATCCGTAGCTCAACTTTAATTGATAGTGGTCATGTACTGGAGAAACAAGAGCTTTCAAAGTAATTCATCGTATCCCACCGCATCTTTCCAATAGACTTCGTATTCGTTTACTGCACACAGCTGAGGCGATAGGCATTCGAACTATTAAACCTAAACTGTGTAATCAAAAGAAGTTCGTACAGCCAATATCCCCCCTTGACCTATTAAGACATAACCAACTAATGACTTCTACACCACCCTTTGTTTATATTTTCAACCCCTTTCTTATCATCCCTTAATCTTATCACATCTTCATTATAAACGTGTTTCATTTCCTTCCCTTATAATCTAACATTACTTAATCGGTTCATTTGTTTTTACTAGCCTTTATCGACTACTTCCACCTGAACAGTTGTTTGTTTAATCATGCTGCTTTTTTTCATTATTCGTGTTATCACAGATTGCCTCACATTTTCATCCTTATTATTGATAAGACCATTTTTATTATTACTATTATTATTATTATTACTACTATTATGACTAATTGCACAATTTATATTCACCATCATATTATCCTATAGACAAAACACCATGATTGGTTTATATTTGAATTTTTATTTGTAAACTTATATATATTAGAGTCAAGCCTGATGAGATCTAATTGAAAACAATATTGTTCGCTTAAATGTGTTGTTTTAAATATTTAATTCAATTTTTTTAGATTTTCCCGTCGATTGTTTAGACCGAAGTGCTTGGTCTCAGGTTGAACATGTCTGTCGGCTTTTCGGGCACATGCTTCAAAGATAACTGGGTATGTAATGCCTATTATAAAAGGTTCAGGAGTACGTTTTATGGAGGGATGACAACATTCAGAAAAGAACATCTTCTGTAAAAAAAAGACAAATTCAGTGAAGCGAAATTTTCATTCTCGACGAATTCATCTTCAGAGGCTGTACAGTCGTGTTTATACTTACAAAAATATATAGTGGTCTATTATTGAGTAATAGGGGGTGACATAATTGATATAATTACTCGGAAGTGGCTTTAGCAGTAGAAAATAAAAGTTGTAAATTACGTAGTACTCAGTGGCATACAGGAAGAAATGGTTAGAAATTTGATAAGGTTAAAATTGTTATCGAGTGAGAACGAAGGTAGTTGAGTGTCCAAGTGTGAACAAGTGTGAAGGGTGTGTGAAAATGCACAAAAGGAACATATAAGAGTGCTAATAGTGAATTAATAATTAAATCAAAAGCAAAATAAAAATAAAATTAAAAAGGAAAAGAAAAACCAAATTTTTTTTACAGGAAACGATTAGTGAAGAGGTTAAGACCAAGGCAGAATAAGAGACCGGATAAACTTTTTCTGTATACAGAGTTCGGGGTTGTATTGACGAACTGCCAGCACCTCCGCCATACACAAAAGCCGAAACTTGACGCCCTTTGTACCATTCGGCCTCACTTTGTATATGATCTTGAAAGATGACTCTGGTGGAGCTACGTGGCATGAGATCACCAAGTGCTTGACAATTGAGCTAGTAATTGTTTTGCATTCTTCTTTTGCTAACCATGCCGGATAATGTTCAGAGATGCGTTTAGAAAGTGTGCGCTTTGTGCGGGTGGCCAATATAACTAGCTCCACACGAGCAGGTGAATTTATCAACACACATTGAGGTGGCCCAAAGCGGCAGTTTATCCTTTGCACATCCACTAATCATTTGTTGGCTGTAGAAATTCATACGTAGCTCAGCCATAAAGAAGGCTTTCCTCAGTGATCTGCATAAGCAGTTCTTCGAGATATCAGTTGCGGTATCACCTCTAAATTTAGCACTCATAAGTAGCAGTTTCTTTGGCACTGTCTGGGCTCTTTCAGGCTTTTGCTTTAACTTCATGTTTTTCTCGATAAATCTTGGAGGATATCCATTCTCTATGAGGACTAATCTGAGTCATCCCAGTTCCCCATCTATTGTATCACTGGCACATATCAAGAATAAGAATTCTTGAGGATAAAGAGTGGGTCAGGTTTCTCTTTCTTCTCAAAAGGACCCAAATTTGAAAATTCGTGTACTGATCATTCCATGTTGGTTCCCTGTAGATGGATCTTTGAAGAGAACCATCAGATCTCATATTTAGAGAAATATCCAAAAGTGGAATTCTGACTTCGTCTCTGATTTCGACATGAATCGGGTGGCATGATGGCAGCTGTTGAACTCTTTAGGTATCAATTCGATGTCGGTATTTTCGTCACATATGATGAAAGTATCATCCATGTATCTTTAGTACAAATAGAAACTATTGATAGTAGGCCGTAACATACTATTCTCCAAACTAGCCAAGAAGAAGTTTGCAAGTAAAGGACCCAATGAGACCCCATGCCACTCCATCTCTTTGTCTATAAAGCGTGTTGTTGAACTTGAGTTGGACATTTAAATTTCACGTCAATAGTAGTTCCTTTAAGTAGTGGGTTGGAACACACACGTCTACATTATTATCCTCAATAAATTCGCATACGAAGTAAATAGTTTCAGTGAAGGGGACATCAGTGAAAAGGGACGTAGCAATCATGGATACCATTTTCTCCCCGGATACATTAGTGTCACTTGTTGAATCGACGAATTCAAATGAATCAGAAACATTAATGCTTGCAGAGATTATTTCTAATAGGTAGGAGGATGTCTGCGAGCCATTTGGCAGTAGCACGATATGGGGAATTTTTCATATCCAAGATTGGACGTAGTGGCACGTTCTCTTTGTTCACCTTCAGAAGACCATATAAACGGGGAATGAAGGAACCTGATTCAGAGCTGATAATCCATTTGTTCTTCATCTTCTTCAGCATTTGTGTTATCTTCCCCTTCAATATGTTCCATTTGGTCTTTCTGGCTACTTTCTTTTGAAAATTTCTTTTCATCTGACATGATGGATAACATTTTATCGACGTAGTCATGGCGATCCACCAGGACCATGCCAGCACCTTTATCGAGGCGGGTCAGAACCAAGTCATTATTCTTATTATTATGCTTTCTGTGCTCGGCTGATATCCATATTTTGTTAAATTGACACTCAACTACCTTTATTCTCACTCGATAACAGTTTTAACCTTATCAAATTTCTAACCATTTCTTCCTGCATGTCATTGAGTACTACGTAATTTACAACTTTTATTTTTTACTGCCATAGCCACTTCCGAGTAATTATATCAATTATGTCACCCCCTATTACTCAATAATAGACCACTGTAAATATTTTTTGGTAAGTATAAATACGACTGTACAGCCTCTGAAGATGATTTCGTCGATAAAGAAAATTTTTTCGCTGAATCTGTCCTTTATTTTCTTCATGACTAAATGGGTATTTTCGATGATTTGAAACCTCTCATGTATTGGTGGTATAAAATATAATAATAATAGTAATAATAATAATAATATTTTGCTTTATTCCAAAACAGTACTTGTGATACAGAATGGAATTCTCAGCATTTTTTTACTACAGTATTGCATCCAGGTAGTACATCATCAATAAATAGAATTCTACATAGATTAAGAAAATCTCAGTTCATTATTACAACAATACATTGGCATGTCAGTAGCAAAGCCAAAGCTGAAACAGTGTTTGGAGGTGTTAGAAAAGTGGGAGCTGTCTTATTAACAGGCGTAAGCGAGAGAAAGAAACAAAGTAGCACATAACGGAAAAAGAAGAGAGAGAAAAGGAAAAGAAAGAAAGAAAATGTTGTACCTATGAATGATATGAGTTGGAAAGACGAGGTCCAGTTGTTCTACTGACTATTTAATGAATTATAGGTGTCACGCCTTATGATTTCTTTATCACACAGAATATGAGCCAAGCAGGTTATGGTTGAGTTTTTGTATTTGCTGGTGCGAGCATATAGTTTTCTATATAGGCTTGTGGTTTCTCCTGATGAGATGCAAGGGGAGAGTTGTGAATGAAGAGGGTGGTGGTGTGAGTTAGATAAAATGGATTTTGCCCATTTTTCACATGAGTCCATGTGCCTGCCTGTCAACCAGAATATTAACAAGCTGGTTTAGTGGCACGTTGCTTACCCTGCTGACAACCTTTAACATCCTGCGTAATAAGGTGTAGTCTTTCTTCATTAGCCCGGGAGAAACTAAGGGGGAACAATAGAGAATAATATTGGCAGAATGCGCGAGTTAACGAATTGTAGGAGTAAGGGTTGAGGGGGTTATACCAGAACGTTTTAACTTCTCGATATAGAAGGTAAGACGGAATATTTTCTTAGAAATCGCCAACATATGAGACGACCAGGAGAGATCAGCAGATAGAATGATGCCTAGGTATTTAATTTCCGACTTGGTTTCTATTTCAGTGCCATTTATGTTGCATACCTCGTGAGAGTCAACCAGTTTGTTTAGGTCAGATTTATGCCTAAAGGTGAAATTGACTGTTTGGCATTTGGAGGGGTTTAAGGTAAGACCGTTTTCCTTGGACCACTGGCTGATTTCTGAGCTTAGAGCAGTCGCTTTGACATTTGACAGGCAAAGATACAGTCAGGTCGTCAGCATATTTGATAAAATTGATGTCATTTGAAGATGGTAAGTTATGTAGAAGGAAAGAAAAGAGAAGTGGGGAGAGTATAGCACCTTGTGGGACACCAGCTTCAGTGAGCACAGCAGAGGAGGATTTATCTCGAGAAAAATGTTTTTTTCTTTCAAAATTTTATAGAAACTTAGGACACCGCTGGTTGTAAATGTTTAAAATACTCGCCAGATTAAGCAACACTAAGTTGAATTGATGAAGGTTGTTGTTATTCTTGTTGTGTTTCAGTAGCCCAAGTTTTAATCAGGCCCCCTTAGTTTATCAGTCGTTCTCTTCATGTATGTATTACCCTTGATGAATTTGAATAAAGCAAGAACAACAGTATTATTATTATTGTTCTCTTGGGTTCCTAGTGGAACATAGGGCTTCGACTACACGTCTCCACTTCCTTCTGTCTTCTGATGTACTTTTCACCTGCATCCATGTTAGTCCATACTGTTTCAACTCCTCTTCACACGATCTCCTCCATGCCACCATTGCACGTCCCACTCGCCTCTTCCTTTTTGGGTTCCACTCGAGCATTGGCCTGACGCGCGATGTCACCCAGCGAGTGGCCTCCTCAGCGAGTGTCCAATCCATCTCCACTTTCTCCTGCATATTTGTTGGGCGCTTGGTTCTTGTTTTGTTTGTTCCCATAGTGTCTTGTTGGTGATTCTTTCCGGCCATCTGATCTTGAGTATGGAGCGAAGACAGTTGTTGATAAAGGTCTTCAACAGGCTGTTGGAAATATTCTTTGTGACCCGCCAAGTTTCTGATCCGTACGTATAGAAGAAATGACTTGACGTTTGTATTGGAAATCCGAATTTTGTTGTTGATGTTGAGGAGAGACGAAGATTTCCAGATTGGTTTCAGATTGATGAATGTGTTTCTCGCCTTTGTGATTCTCGATTTGACATCCTCGTCCGTTCCTCCTGTAGTTGAGACAATGCTCCCTAGATAAGTGAATGAAGTAACCTCCCGTTGATGGTGATTGACCCTGGAAGTTGCTGCTAGATTACTATCTCGCTACTTTTCTAGCCGGTTCCAAACCGGGATAAAGAGGGAGGTTTGGGATGTGGTGCTAGCAACTCCACCCCCGAAACTTAACCAAATTGCTACGGAAACTTCAACGCACAAATAAATTAAAAATACTAAAGAACAACAGTGGTTTGTGCAGAATAAGAAGATGGTACCATCATTGCTTATTTTGTTGGCTTCTCATCAGCTTCTTACAGCCTAAATAAATTATGAGGTTTATTAACAGAAAAGATTTGACATACTTGCTAATTTTTTCATGATGTCAGTTAACAGAAAGTTACACAATTAGTGAACGGTGCTCAGAAAGTTGTACTTATATGATTTTCACACAGGCAGTTTAAGTTTAAATAAAATAAATGTATGCATACATACAATGGTAAAGGGGTTACGCAATAAAGACGAGAGATGCGTAACATGCTGAGTGACTAATAAATTAGGTAACAATGTACTGAGTTCAACTCAAATCATAGAAACAAGAGACAAGCAAAATTACACTATGTCAAAGGGGTGAGTTTAAAGCGAAAGATTACGTAATCAAATGAAGGCGAGAGAGAATAAAGACATCCAGTTACCAGGTGGGCAAGGAAAAACTAATAACTGCTTTTCTCCGAACATATAAACCTGATTTCAAGCGTCTGATAGAAGAACTTGAGGAGAATCGAGCTCCTTTGTCTATTGATAATTTTAAAGCATTTCGCGATTCCCACCTCATGACCCGTATCGAGGAGATGTCTGGTAATCGCGCTATTATAAGAGTTTGTTCCTAGCTGAAGACGTAGGCTTTTCGGTACATGTTGAGAAAATCGGAGCTGTGTGTACCCTTCTTTCTGTACATTTACGCTGTAAGCAGGCAGCTGATGAGAATCCAACGAAATAAACTATGATGGCACAAACCACAGTGTTGTTCTTGCTTTATTCAATCGTTCTTTTAATAATAATAATTATTATTATTATTTACTTTATTCCAAAAACAGTACTTATTGTACAGAATGGAATTCTCAGTATTTGTCACAATATTGCATCTGATTTACTCAAAATATAAATAAAATTAAAAATTAAAACAAAATTAATCAGAGGAATTTGTCCACATTTATGACATAAAGTCAAAAATATTCAAAGCATGAACTGAGATTATTAAATATAATAATAATAGTAATAATAATAATAATAATAACAGTGAGTTTGTTTCAAACGGTATTGTCGACTCAGTTTGGAAATTTTAGCATGTTATAGAGTATTGAATCTAATGTTCTGGTGATATAGCAGTATGGTGAGGGGAAATACAAAATTAACAGTTTTAACACAGCTTAAATTATGTCCACAATTATGAAAAAAAACGAAAAAATTGAGAGGATTATAAATATAAGAAATACAATAACAATACAGTTTGATGCTTTAACGGTGAAGGAAATGGTTTATTTAGTGGTACTAAGATGGTTAGCTAGTTCATGTCTAACACTTATACTTAGACGTACGTGCATAAATTCTTCTGAAAAGACTTCTTGTTTTACCTGAGGAGACACAAGGTTGGAGCTGCGGGTGCTGAGGTGGATGCTCAGAGTCTGACAAAATTCCTTTAGCGAATTTGTTGCATGACATCAGGTGCCTATCAGTGACAGTGTCAACGATATGGCCCAATGGGTTACCACTCGTCCTACTGACAGTCTTCAGAGTTCTACGAAGTATGACATAGTCTTTTTTAAGCAATCCAGGAAAGAATAAGGGTGAACAGTAAAAAAGAATAGGTAAGATGCACTAGTTGACAAACTGTAAGAGGATGAGGGGTTGGGTGAGTTATGCCTGAGTGCCTTAATTTCTTAATGTAAAAAGTCAAACGAAATATTCTTTTAGAAATCGCTTAGACATGGGAAGACCACGATTGGTCAGAAGAAAAAATTAATCCAAGATATTTGAATTCAGACTTGGTTTCTATCTCAGTATCATCAATTTTGCAAGGGTCATAGGAACCAACGGCTTCATTTAACTTTCGTTTACATCAGAAACTGAAATTAACAGTCGGACATTTGGAAGGATTAATTTTAAGACCGTTAGACGAAGACCATTTGCTAATCCCTGATAGAAAGCTGTTCATCTTAGTATAGTCTAGCTGGGAGTTAACAGACATTGAAATAGTTAGATCGTCAGAATACTTAACAAAGTTCATTCGTCATCAGAGTGAGACAAGTCATGCAAGAAGAAAGAAAACAGAAAAGGAGAAAGGACAGCGCCTTGAGGGACACCAGCCTCAGTAAGCAATGAAGTGGACGACTTTCCCTGACATACAGTGTACTGATTTCTTCCAGAGAAATAAGAATGGAGCCATTTGACAACCCAACAGTCAGTTTGAGTTTCAGCAAGCTTGTTTAACAAAATGTCCATAGGTACTGAGTCGAAAGCAAATGTATATAATCTAGGAAGGTGCAGCGAACAAATTTAGCCCCCTTGTCTAAGCTGGAGACAATGTTATGATACAAGACTGCAGCTGCATCTAAAGTACTTCTACTGTGTTTATAGGCGAATTGTTTGGGATCGTTAAAGGCTTTCATTGAAGGTTGAAGATTAATTAAGAGTAACTTTTCCATAGTTCTTAGAAAAGGAGAGGTAATAGCAATAGGTCTAAATTTAAAACATGTTCCAGTAGGTATAGGTACAATTTTAATGTCCTTCCAAACAGCTGGCACGACATTTCTGGAAAAAGATTCGTTAAATATATCCATGAGAGGATAACACAGGTTATCTGTATTTCTCTAACTAATATCCTCCATCTGTGATTAATTTAGTGAATACTACCCGTTAAGACTAACCTTATTAGCATATCACACAAAATCTACTTTCATACAGTCGAAAATACAAGATAATGCTACGTTTTTTTATACGGATGGTAGGTACATCAACAATATTTGTTGTCTACGTACGTTTATATATGTAGGTTATAGTTAAACAAAGAAACAACCCCGCCTACACGTACACACGCACACCTACATACAAACTACACACCTACATACGTACATACAAATATATAGTGTTAATATTATCGTTGCTAAGATGAAGTGCTCTTTTGGACTAGACAAAATATTTTTGTCGTTATAAAGACAGACAGTTGATATTTATTATTATTATTATTATGATTATTATAGAAAAATTTGCTATTTTTATTTTTCCCAGACGAATACAAATTGAACACTTCAAGGTCACAGGGTACACGCGCCAAAAAAACATTCATACGAAATCTATAGATGAAGAGGGTACTATGCAAATATTATATATATTTTGAAAAATAAAACAGTAAAGGAGGAGAGTAAAGGAAAGCTTACTACGAATGTAGGCGTGGATGTGTCTGTGCGTATGTGCACGTGTCTATGTGTGCGTGTCTGCCAGCCTAAATATTAAGTGTAGCCTATACACACGCACACTCATACAAGCAGTCATGCCTATCTATATCCAGACAAAACTGTCGACGTCATTAGACAAAATATGTATGACATAATATTGAAATTGATTTCCTCCAATTTTCCAATTTATTATTATTGTTATTATTATTATTTTTGTTAATTTCAGCTTCACTTATATTCATTCATTCAGACAGACAGACAGTCAGTGCAGTCGGTCAGTCAGTTAGGCGGTCAGACGGTTAGCCAGCCAGCCAGCCAGCCAGTCAGTCAGTCAGTGAAACAATCAGCCAAAGAGTCATATGCTTACCAGACAAAACAATATTGATCAATAACATTTCACAATGTTAGATTGGCTACTTAAAGACAATGACTATAATATAGTATGTATCGTAGACGTATAATATATGAATGAAAGTAGACTTGTTATTACAGGTGTTATTTATTATTATTATTATGTATGCCATTTTGTGATTTAAATATGGCGGGGATGTAATTTTTAAAAATGTGAAATGATTGATATAAACAAAATTAATAACAATAATAAAATTATTATTATCATTATTATTATTATTCTAGACAATATTATTCTTTACAACACAGACTGGAATTATTTTTACTACTACAGTTCTTGCCCCGAATGCAAAGCATAAACAAAAACGGATAGATAACTAAAACAAAACAACAAAAATATAACACAACTAAAATGAGTGGAAACGTTTATTTTTGTTCATTTCTTTACGTGCTCTGAGTAGAATATACCACTATACCACTATATGCTCGCACCAGCAAGTACAAAAACTCAACCATACCCTACTTAGCTCGCGTTCTGTGTGATAAAGAAAGCATTAGGCGTGACACCTATAATTCATTAAATAGTCATTAGTACAACTGGATCTCATCTTTCCAGCCCACTTCATCAATAGGTTCAACATTTCCTTTCTTTCTGTTCCTTTTCTCTCTCTTCTTTTTCCGTTATGTGCTGCTTTGTCTCTTTCTTTCGCTTACGCCAGTTAATAAGACAGCTCCCACTTTTCTAACACCTTCAAACACTGTTTCAGCTTTACCTTTGCTACTGAACATGCCAATGTATTGTTGTAATAATGAACTGTGGTTTCCTCAATCTATGTAGAATTCTATTTATTGACAATGTACTAACTGGATGCAATACTGTAGTAAAAATGCTGAGAATTCCATTCTGTATCACAAGTACTGTTTTGGAATAAAGCAAATTATTATTATTATTATTAAGGTTTAAAAAAAACTCCTTTACGTTCCCAGTGGAACATACTGAGGGCTTCAAGCTGGAGGCTTGAAGTTTCGGTAGCAGTGGTGTTCATTTTTTATTTTTTACGGGATGGGGTTGCTAGCCTCATGCCCAGCTTTCCTTCTTTGCTGGGCATACTACTGGCTTAGTGACGTAAAGGAGTGCGTCTGTGGCTGGGGATCGAACTCCGCACTATATGGGTGATCGGCGCCCATTCTACCATTGTGCCACCGACTCAGACTTATTACAGACTGGTCGGAGTATAGTATTGTGTCTGTTGGTAAATGAAAACTCGATACAGCTATTGATATACCCATCAAAACCTACATGTTGTGATCTGAAAGCAAGCAACTGGACAATTCTAAACTATAGTGACTCAAATGAAGGACCAGTACAACGACCTTGATAAATCTTTACCAACCAGTCAGATAAGTCCAAAGTAAAAACGCGTAATTTAAATAAGAATAGTTCTTTAGAAATCTAATATAATGTTAAAAAATAGTTATACGGCGTATTGTTCATGTATGTGTTCCGAGGAAACCTCTTAATTCCATATTGAAGTTTTCAAGTATTGGTTTTGCAGGGATTTTGTTTGATTGTATGGAGGATCTCATTATGAGCTGACATCAGTTAGAGAACCACTGGAAAACCTGGGAGTACTGGACAGCTGTTTCGTCCTAGTTTGGGACTTTTCAGCAGTGCGTCCCAGTGGCTTAATGGTCTACGAGCTTGCCTTGTAACCAGAAGGTCCTGGGTTCGAACCCTGCTGGTGGGTGCGTACTGATGAAGAGTCCCAAACTAGGACGAAACAACTGTCCAGTACTCCCAGCTGGTTTTCCAATGGTTCTCTAACCGATGTCAGCTCATGATGTAATCCTCCATGCAACCATATTGAAGTCTTTGGTGATAATAATCCAAACCTATTTCTGTACAGAAATTCATCCCGATAGTTCTACATCGTGGTGTTTCGCGACTCATTCAGTGCTTCACAACACCCATGAACTTAAAAATGCAATGAAATATCTTCTTGGATAGATTTCCTATAATGATAATCTAGGCATCTGTATACATATCCGTTAACTGTGGTTGCATACTTCTATGAAAGGCATTACTCTCACATCTACAAGCTTCCTATAAGACCATTATATTGACAGTATTCCACTATTACCTCTGGATGGTATTTGAAACTTGATTTTTGTGCTGAATTTATATTTCTGAGTCTCTACACTAGGGGGACATGTGATCGCTTGATTACTACGTCCGATCACTAAGGTTCTGGAAATCGGTCTTTCCATACTACTGTACAGCTGACCAAAACTTCGTTGAGAGACGCACAGTCACAAAATGGCCCAACAATAGTAAATTGACGGTTATTATTATTACATATTATTGCTTCCTTTCGTTCCTAGAGGAACATAGGGCTTCAGCCGTGCGTCTCCACTGAGTTCGGTTCTCTGCTAGAGTCTTCACCTGGCTCCAAGTCTGCCCACACGTTTTCATCTCCTCTTCACATGACCCCATCCAAGTCACCCTTGCACTAACGACCAAGTGGCCGCTTCCCTTCCGGGTTCCACTCGAACAATGTCTTGTCTAGTGATGTCACTTGATGGTTTCCCCAGAGTATGGCTACCAGTCTACCTCCATTTCTTCCCGCCTATTTGTTTCACAATCGGTTCCTGCTGTGTTGGTTTGCTCCCAGAGATCTCTGTTGCTGATACTTTCTGGCCGACCATCTGATCTTGAGTGAAGTATTGAGCGAAGGCAACTGTTAACGAAAGACTGTAGTTTGTTTCAGATGCCCTTCATGACGCGCCAAGTCTCTGATCCACATAGCAAGTAGCACTGACTTCTCATTGGAGTTGAAAATCCGGATCTTATTTTTCATGCTGAGTGCTGTTAATCTCCACACAGATTTGAGAGTAGTGAAAGCTTGTCTTGCTTTTCCGATTCTTGCTTTGATATTCTCATCAGTTCCGTCTGCCTGTAGTTGAGACGATGCTTCCCAGGTAGGTGAAAGAGGTTGTTTCTTTCAGGTTCCTTCCATTTATGCTGATTGTTGTCTGTTGTTGTTGTAGCTGTTGATGGTGTTGGCCAGGAATCTTCATCACCTACCTCTGTTTTCTCTATGTTCACCTGAAGTCCTATCTTTGATTGACGGTTAATTGCCATAAAATCTGTGGTTCTCTCCAACAGTAACATAAAAAACAACTCAAAATTATCTCAACACTACTATTAGGTAGCTATACAGCCTAGATGAGTTTATGGTATACAACAGTGTAGTGTAGAACAAAATTAGTTAACAAAAATTCAACTGTGAGAAGCACCTGAGAATATTGAAGAAAAATATTCCTAACATGATGGGATCAAAAACTCTGTCCACAAGACTCGCACACTAATCGATTCTCGAAGATAATTCAATGTTAGAATCATCTTCAACTCATCTACTTAACCAAGAAAATCACATCGTAAAACAACACATGGGTAAGAGACTTGGCGCGTCATGAAGAGCACCTCAAACAAACTACAGAACTTCATCAACAACTGTCTTCGTTCAGTACTTCTCTCAGGATCAGATGGCTGGCCAGAAAACATCAGCAACAGAGAGGGTTCTCTGGCAATGAGTGAACTAACCCAGCAGGAACGAGTTGTGCAACAAATATGCGGGAAGAAATGGAGTTGGATTGGATTGACCATACTCTGAGAAAACAAACCATTAAGTGAGTGACATCACACGTCAGGCCATCTCTGGATCACGGATTGATATCAGTTTGAGAAGCATTGAAAAACACAACACAGAGTACTGAATAGCTCTTTCATCCTAGTTCTTTGAGAATCATCCACAATACGCATCCACCATCACGCTTCGAACCCATCAGCTTCCGGTTATAGGGTTAGCAAGCTCGGATACCATTCAGCCACTACGACTCCACCCAACCCCATTCAGTGGCCAGTCCATGAATTCTAACTTCTACCAAACCAACTATTGAAAAGTAAATACCACTGCCAAATGAGGATAAAGTAATCTGAGAGCATTTTCATGCACAATATGCCAAATCGTGAAGTAGATATCCCAGCCAAATAAAAAAATCGATAAAACAAGAATTTAAAACGACTGTGAATATATAAACAATGGTGGCGAATTACAATTTTGAACTTCTACAGATAGTGTGATTTATACAGGGTCGTCTAATGTGATTCTATCTTGCGAGTGTGTTTGAAGGAATACTGTAATCATTTTTAAATATATTAATTACATTTTACTCTTTTAAGGCCATTTTATCGATTTTATAATACACTTGGAAGATCTGTTGTGCTGTTGTTTACCCATACGATGCACCCTTGATCCTCACCTACACTGTCAGTTAATTAGCTTATAGACACATCAATAATCCTGCTTACAGTCTTCAAAGTCTTACGTAATTTGACATTGTCTTCTTTTTTTCGAAATTCTAAAATGCAATAAAGGGGAACAATAAAGAAAAATGGGTAGAATGCATGAATTAATCACGCATGAAAGAGGAGGTTGAGTTATACCTAAAATTCTCAATTTTCTTATGTATTCAATAAGTCAGACGAAAGGCCTTTTTTAAAAATAAAACAAGAGGTGACACAACAAGTAGTTTTTTGCAGAAACAGTAATTTTCCGAGATAAGTAATAGTCAGTTTAAACGAACGAAATATTCCCATATTGATATAAGTATAAAACTTGGGCACTGTGGTAGAGTATAACTCCATTATTTTGATAAATCACACAGTGTTATACAGTAATATTAACTGATGACCAAGTTTCGAGCACAAATTATTACTGCTCATAATTTCATATCAAGTCACTCACTCACACAACTTTCTTGCTTCATTTATATACATGAGTGAAATTGACGATTAGACATTTGAATAAAAATCAATATGGGATAATGTACATTCAGAAATAATAATATGAGTGTTATCAATCAAGTACAATCAGATGGGAAATAAGACGAGTGTTTCTATAGTCATAATAAGTAACTTTTAGAATGTTATGATGTGTGTGAATTGAAATAGAATTTTAAGATTATTTATTATCCTCCTCTGATTTGACTGACTGGTGGTAATAATATCTTCCATATTTCTGGTATTTCCATTGAGTCATTTCTGTTGCATGTGTTGGGTGTAGACTCAATGAATCAGGAAGGATTCAGTAATCAATCTCTCACTATCTCCACCTACCTATATTACTTCTTAGAATCTTAACCGTCTCCCACCCTATTGTGTGGTTGTGTGTTAATGCGTGAAGTGCAATTGCTGAGCTTTTTTCTAAATTACTTATCTTCTCGGGTAGAGGTCAACCATTCTTACCTTAGCTAAATTTTTGTGTTCCGACAATCTGACTACCCTCGACACAGTAGTTTGACCTATGTAGTTGACCTAACTCACAGTCATTGCAGGGTATTTTGTAAATTATATTATTTTGTTTAATTGGGTCAACCGACAGACTCTTTTAGCCTACAGAGCTTGTCTCTGAGTGAGTTTGTAGGTTTAAATGCCACTCTAACTCCTGATTTATTAAGAATCCTACGTAGGGTCTCAGATGTCCCCTCCTTATGTGGCTTATGTTCTCTCTTATTTATGTGCGTCGGTGGCACAGTGGTTAGGACTCTCGCCAACCATGCACATGGTCCGGGGTTCGATCCCCTGCCGACGCACACCCGATATCTACGGTCGGCCTGCGAAATTTGGGCTACCGATATCCATGCTGAAAATTCCATACTTGTACTGAAAATACGGTGTGGCATCAAGCTGTAATCAAAAAATTATCATTATTAGTTTCACAATTATTTTTATTTTACTTTTGGCCTTTTTCGAAGAGGATAATAAATAATCTTAAAATTCTATTTCAATTCAAGTACATCACAACATTCTAACAAGTTACTTATTTATTTTGATTATAAAATCACTCGCCTTAATTCCCGTCTGATTGTATTTGATTGATAACACTCATATTATTATTTCTGAATGTACATTATCCTATATTGATTGATTTTTATTCAAATGTCTAATCATCAATTTCACTCATGTATATAAATGAAGCAAAAAAGTTGTGTGAGTGAGTACCTTGATATGATTATGAGCGGTAATAATTTGTGCTCGAAACTTGGTCATCAGTAAACATTACTGTACAACAACACTGTATGACTTATCAAAATAAAATCTTATCCATACTGGAATCTCCTACTGATACTACTGTGGTGAGAGCTGGCTGCTAGGCAAAGTTGGTAGACAGTAATTGACGTCAATGTTTATGTCCCCAATATTGGTGGTGAGAAAATGATGAAAACAAAGGCTTTGCGTAGGCGGATACAGTTAGAATATGGATGATCTGACACAGCCCAGCCACAAAGAGATGCAAGGTTAACTTTCTGTGAGAAACAATCAATCAAAAGACTGTATTTTCTACTAACAATAATCTACAATAATGTACATTAAAATCTATAAATATGTGTTGATTTTCCTCAATAAACGATCTGTTGCCTGACTCTTGCCTTCTGTCGTTACACTACTACTAATATATACTACTTAATTAAACATATGAATTAAAATATAGATACACTATACTGAGGAGTGTTCACTGTCTCTTGACCAAATATTTCATCTCACAAGATTAAAATTAAAACGTGTCGATTTATTTAACCTCATGCTGTTTTTTTTCTATCTTTATTGCTATTTATGGCAGTAGTTGACTGACATGTGATTTAAATATTTTGGATTTATGAAAAAAAAGCAAAATGAGTAGTGCTCTGAGAAAAGGCTGTTTTTAGCTATACCATTATAGGTTACAGGATTTCATCATGAGCTGAAATTGGTTAGAGAACCATTGAAAAACCACTAGGGAGTACTGGACAGCTGTTTCGTCCTAGTTTGGGACTCTTCAGCATTATATTCGGATTATAGGAATTGTGAGGATTTTTGATTCATTTCAGTTATTAGATTTTGGTCATGAGCCAGCATCAGTTGGAGAGATTATTGAATGTTAGGAGTATTGTGTCATCCTATTTTAGGACTCTTCGACAGCGTGTGCAATCACAACCCGCCAACAATTGTACATCTCATCCAACAGTTGTACGATAATGCTGCATGTTAAGTAATCCACAACGGGAAACTCACAGAATCCTTCGAAGTGAAGACAGGAGTAAGACAGGGCCGGCTGGTCGCCTACTATCTCTAATGATTTTCCTTATTGTGGTAGACTGGATAATGTGACAAACAGCGGCGGGCAGCGAGGAAACCGGCATAAAATCGACCCACACATAAAACATGGAGGATCTGAACTTTGTCGATGATACATGTCTGATTTCCAACAAACTGGAAGGTATGCAAATGAAAAGCAACAGTTTGGCAGGGAAAGCATCAAAGATAGAAAGGACTTCATCTGAACATAGAGAAAACAGAGGTGATGAAGATTCCTGGTTAACAGCAACAGCGACAACAACAGATAACAATCAGCATAAATGAGAGAAATTCGAAAGAAGCAACATCATTCACCTACCTATTTACCTACCTACCTTCCTACCTGGAAGCATCGTTTCAACTACAAGTGGACGGAAGTGATGAGGATATCAAAGTTAGGATCGGGAGAGCAGGGCAAGCGTTCATTACTCTCAAGTCTGTGTGGAGGTCAACAGCACACAGCATGCAAAATAACATACGGATTTTCAACTCGAATGTGAAGTCAGCGCTACTTGCTATAGTTGGCGCGTCATGAAGAGCACCTCAAACAAACTACAGATCTTCATCAACAGCTGTTTTCGTTCAATACCTCACTCAAGATCAGATGGCTGGCCAGAAAACATCAGCAACAGGGAAGGATCTCTGGCAATCAGCGAACCAACCCAACTCAGGAGGAATCAATTGTGCAAGAAATATGAAGGAAGAAATGGAGGTGGATTGGTGGCCATACTCTGAGAAAACAAACCATCAAATGAGTGATATCACACGTCAGGCCATCAATCGAGTGGAACCCGAATGTGAAGTGGAGAGTTAGTTGTTCGTCAGTGTGATGGTGGGGTGACATGGAGGAGGAGGTCGTGCGAAGAGGAGATGAAAGCATGTGGGCAGATGTGGAGCCAGGTAATAAAAACGTTTGTGGAGAACCGAACGCAATGGAGACGTGGACGGTTGAAGCCCTATGTTCCTCTAGGAATTAAAGGAAACAATAATAATGATAAGAAGGCTCAGAAGAGTGTTACGATCGAAAGCTACTCGTATTGATTTGAATGCAGGAAATAAATCTCTGTGTTCCACTGTATAGTTGACCAAAATTTCCTTGAGTCAGCAGGAGTCACGAAGCACTTCAAAGATAGTAAATGGACGACTATTCTTGAATCATTCTACATTTCCGTTGAACAATAATAATATCAAATAACTAAAAAATTACCTCACCAGTGCTGTTTGACAGCTATACAGTCAATGTAAGTTTCTGAGTGCAAAACGAATACTTCGAATCAAGTAGAGTATTTGCAACTAGGTGGGATCAAAAACTCTGTCCACAAGACTCGCACACTAATCAATTCTCGAAGACACTTCAGTGTCAGAATCACCTTCAGCTCATCTATCAAGAAAGAAAATCACATTGTAAAACAACACACATTATCAATGTCAATATGCAAGCATGCAGAGAAGCAATGAAATGAGAGATTAAACAGGGCGAGAGACAAATGATCAAGTGAAGAAATGATATGCAGATGTCGGAATGATGATATACAGTTTAGGAGAAAAGAGGAAAATCCTTAGGAAGTCAGTAGAAACATCTGAATGAGTATAAATATTGGGATTAGACAGTTCAAGAGGGATTTTCTAAACAGTTTTCTTCGATACAAAGAGTGATACAGCTACGTAAAGAGATAATCAATTTGATGAATGAGTTGTACTCAGTATGCATATAGAAACCAGAAACAATGTGATACTACGTAAGAGTTCGAAAGAAATAGAAAAGTTGTTGAAGAAATGATAAACAATTGACAAATTTAAATTGAATACGGATAGATGTCAGTTCGAGAACCATTGAAAACTTGAGGAGTACTGGACACAATCTCAAATTAGGACGAAACAGCTGTCGAGTACTCCTTAGTTCTGAATAACTCTCTGATCGATGTCAGTCTATGATCAAAATGTTTAAACAAATCGAATCCATGCAAGGTAACTATTGAAAATGACAGCGCCCTTTACATTGATAATAGAAGTGGTTGAAGAACTTTCTTTCCTGTATGCGGAGTTCTGGTGTCTCTGTCCGATTGGCTGGGGCTACAGCAATGCAAAGGAGATAAATGTGCAATATCTTTGTCAAGTAACCCCTCACTATGTAGACCAATTTACAGGAGGTAATTGTTTCTGTAAAGCAATCAGTGTCCACGAAATGTGCGATTAATTCAATCCTTTCTCCAGCTGTGCGGGGTAGTGTTCTTGAACGACTTTTAGACAAGATACGCATTGAGCGACCAATATACCTGGTTCCTACGAAACCATGAGAACACCACACTTGGCGTTGCTGCAAATAAATGTTCTTTTCAATGATTTTAAGATTCTTCCCTTAAGGAGACATTGGTGAGATTTTAAGTTGAACTGTTAGGCTTTTGAGTAAAAAATTTCGTCCACTAAATTTTGTTACTTTATAAAGCGGTTTGACTTAGTAGACAAGGATTCAGACACGTGTAATAAATATATAATATTTAATTTCATGCTTGACTCTGTTACAGACTAACATGAACAGGGAGAATCAATGAAAGTCAACAAACATTGATCAGTTTAATTCACTTTTAGATTTTCCCGTCGATTGATTAGACCGAAGTGCTCGGTCTCAGGTTGACATGTCGGCTTCTTGTGTAGATGCTTCGACGATGTCTGGGCATGTAATTAGGAGTTAATTGGTGGGTAGTGACTAGCAGTGGAATCCAGGATAACGCGCATTTCGTGGCCCAAGTGATCTACAAGGATAACGCTTTGGCGTTTGAAACTATGGACACTGGGTTCGAGCCTCGGTGGGAACATCATCGCTCACTGTGGAGTGCAGGTACATCCAGGTGACAAGTCTCAAATAGGACGAAATGCGCGTTTTCCTGGATTCCACTTCTAGTCACCATTCACCAATTAACTGGTCAGTTCATTTCAATTAGTTCCTAGCTCTTCCTCAATGCAAACTGATGATGTCACAAGCGACTAATCTGATGACTGATCACTTCATAAGGCAAGTTTCAAACAAACCATCATTTTCATCTTGTTTCAAATCAGTGTATGGTATCACATCCATGCTTTATAGAAGGTGTGTATACATCCTCAAGACCAAATTATTGGACTCTAATACTCAAAATCAAACCTCTACCTCAACTTTATAGACTTTGAGAAGGCCTTCGACAGCGTTGACCGCGAAGTAATTTGGAAACTACTCGAGTACTATGGCGTACCCCAAATATTCATCAACCTTATTCAACAGCTGTACGACAACGGCACATGTCAAGTGATCCACACCGGAAAACTCAGCGAAGCGTTTGGAGTAAACACAGGAGTCAGACAAGAGTGCTTATTATCACCAATGATATTCCTAATTGTGATGGACTGGATTATGCGTCAGACAGTCGGAAACGACAAGACAGGGATATCCTGGACCGATGTGAAGAACCTAGAAGACCTGGATTTCGCGCGTGGATGATTTATGTTTGATGTCACACAAAATCGAAGACTTACAAGCGAAAACCGACAAACTGGTCGAAGAAGCAGCCAGAGAAGACAGGACTGCAGGTGAACATAGACAAGACGGAGGTTATGAAAATAACCAAACAACAACAAAAACAAGAGCAGCAACATGCAGCGCCAATCACCATCAACGGGAAGGATTTGAAAGAGGTTACTTCATTCACTTATCTAGGGAGCATTGTCTCAACTACAGGAGGAATGGACGAAGATGTCAAATCGAGAATCGAGAGGGCGAGAAACACATTCATCAACCTGAAACCAATCTGGAAATCTTCGTCACTCAGCATAGACAACAAAATTGGGATTTTCAATACAAACGTCAAGTCAGTCAGTTCTTCTATACGGATCACTTGGAACTTGGCGTGTCACAAAGAATATTTCCAACAGCCTGTTGCACACCTTTATCAACAACAGCTGTCTTCGTTCTATGCTGAAGATCAGATGGCCGGAAAGAACAAGAACCAACAAGAAACCATGAGAAGACAAACAAAACAAGAACCAATCGCTCAACAAATATGCAGGCGAAAGTGGAGATGGATTGTACACTCGCTGAGGAGGCCGCTGGGTGACATCGCGCGTCAGGCCATCACTCGAGTTGAACCCGAAAAGCAATCGGCAAGTTGGACGTCAGTGCAAGGGTGACATGGAGGAGATCGTGTGAAGAGGAGTTGAAACAGCATGGATTAACATGGATGCAGGTGGAAAGTACAGCAGAAGACAGAAGCAAGTGAAGAGGTGCAGTTAAAGCCCTATGTTCCACTAGGAACCCAAGGGAACAGTCACAGTATAATAATAAGCTGACCTTTCAACTAAAAGTTCTTGGGTCCCATCCTTCCTGGGGTTGTAGGTACACACAATGAATAATCCCATATAGCGGAATAAAACACCTCCCACTCTTCCCCTAGTTCTTAGTGGTTGTCTTTTTCTGAAGTCACTTTGTAGCCAGACTTCAAATCAATCAATCGAATCCTTGCAAGGTAACACATGAAATTTCAAACATCATCTCTTCTCAAACCTTGGTAGGCTGGATAGTATCTCTACAGCTGAAGAGTGCCAAATTGGGCCGAAACATTTCTATGTAATACGCCTTCATTTTCCAATCATTCTTAAGAATTAAATTCAATTGTATAAAAAAAAGAAAAGAATTATTTAACAGTCGACCAAACCAATCAACGTCATTCTCATCGTCATCGCCATCTCATTGTCGTCATCAACGACATTAGTTTGTAAACCAGACAACTGAAACATATCATTTTATTTTATTTTTTTATCCAATGATGACGTGATTGTGTGTATGTGTATATATTTCTCCTTTTTCACTTTAGTAATTAATCCATTTTTCACATAGACATGACGTAAATAGGTGAAATAGTTAGTTTGGAAGGTATCCAAAAACATATAGCGAAGAAAAAGAAAAAAGAAATACCACTGATGTCTGGAATTAAGTAGTCTTATCAATAATTAGTAGAATAAACATGACAATTCGTGAATTAATTCATTAATTAATTAATTAACTAACGAGTAAATAAAGTTAACGTGATTTTCATTCATTCAATCAATCAAATAAAACTAATTAACATTCCTACTACTATTTTATTGGGTTATTATAATAAGTATAATAAGTACCCGAGGATTGGAAGAAAGGATACTTATTCAAACTGCCAAGGAAAGGAGACTTAAGTCAATGCAAGAACTGGCGCGGAATTATGCTCCTGTCCATTCCAAGAAAAATACTAAGCCGCATCATCCTGGGAGAATCAAACACACACTGGATGAAAAACTTCGACCGGAACAGGCTGGCTGGATTCAGGAGAAACAAGTCATGCATTGATCAGATCGCCACATTACGGATCATCATTGAACAAAGCTTAGAATGGCAGTCACCTCTCTATCTCAACTTCATCGACTTTGAAAAAGCATTCGACAGCGTCGATCGAGAGGTGATTTGGAAACTACTACGCTACTATGGGGTGCCACCGGCAATTATACATCTCATCCAACAGCTATACGACAATGCTGCAGGCCACGTAATCCACAACGGGAAACTTACGGAATACTTCGAAGTGAGGACAGGAGTAAGACAAGGCTGACTGCCTAATATCGCCAATGATTTTCCTGATTGCAGTAGACTGGATAATGCGACAGACAGAGAGCGAGCAATGAGGAAACAGGCATAAAATGGACTCACACAAAAAACTTGGAGGATGTGGACTTCGCCGATGATATATGTCTGATTTCCCACAAACTGGAAGATATGCAAGTGCAAAGCAACAAGTTGGCAGAAGAAGAATCAAAGGTAGGACTTCAAGTGAACATAGAGAAAACAAAGGCGATGAAGATTCCTGGACAACACCACCAACAGCAACAACAACAGACAACGATCAGCATAAATGGAAGGAACCTGAAAGAAACAACCTACTTTACCTACCTGGGAAGCATCGTTTCAACTACAGGCTGGCGGAACTGACGAGGATATGAAAGCAAGAATCGGAAAAGCAAGACAAGCTTTCACTACTCTCAAGTCTGTGTGGAGATCAACACTCAGCATTCAGCATCAAATATAAGATCCAGATTTTCAACTCCAATGTGAAGTCAGTCAGTGCTACTATACGGATCAGAGACTTGCACTGCGCGTCATAAAGAGCATCTCAAACAAACTACAGACCTTCATTAACAGTTGTCTTCGCTCAATACTCAAGATCAGATGGCCGGCCAGAAAAGATCAGCAACAGGGATCTCTCGGAGCGAACCAACCTAGCAGGAACCAATTGTGAAACAAATAAGCAGGAAGAAATGGAAATGGATTGGTGGCCATACTCTGAGGAAACCATCAAGTGACATCACTCACCAGGCTATCGATCGAGTGGAACCCGAAAGGGAAGCGGCGAGTTGGTCGTCAGTGCAGGGGTGACTTGGAGGAGGTCATGTGAAGAGGAGATGAAAACGTGTTGGCAGACTTGGAGCCAGGTGAAGACTCTAGCAGAGAACCGAACGCAATGGAGACGCATGGCTGAAGCCCTATGTTCCTCTAGGAATTAAAGGAAACAATAATAATAATAATAATAATAAATACATGTATATATATATATCCAAATTCTAGTTCACTCGTTCGTTATTCTCAAATATTTAAATAACTTGGTAACATTTTCTAAACGTTCAGTCATTCATTTCGTTTTTTTTCAATGCAGTTTAACCTTATTATAGACATTCTTTTTTGCCTGGGGTTTATTTGCATAAGTAGTAAATTTAATCACTAGCCTTCAGTTAAACCCACTTCATTATATTGATATTATTCCTATTGTTAATTTAGAAATGTTGCAAATGTAAAAGTTTCTTATCTGTATGAAAATAGATTATTATTTTTACACGTATTTCAAGAACTAATATCACTTTGTCTTAGTCTGTGACTTTCTTAAAACCTGGATATACATAACCCTAACAGACATCGAGGGAGTCGATGGTGGTTCAACGGTAGAGAGCTAGCTGGCTGACCATGCATGTGGTCTGGCGTTCGAGTCCCGGCCAGAACACACCTTTACCTCCCTTAGTCGGTTAAAATCCCATACCCTACTTAGCTCGTGTTCTGTGCGATAAAGAAAGCATTAGGCGCGATGCTTACAACTTATTAAATAGTCAGTAGAACAACTGGACATCGTCTTTCCAACTCAAATCACTCATAGGTACAACATTTTCTTTCTTTCTTTTCCTTTTCTCCCTCTTATTTTCTCCGTCAGGTGCTGTTTTGTTTCTTTCTTCAGCATACGCCAGTAAATATGATAGCACCCACTTTTCTAACACCTTCAAACACTGTTTCAGCTTTACCTTTGCTACCGACATGCCAATATGTTGTTGTCATAATGAACTGAGATTTCCTTAATCTATGTAGAATTCTATTTATTGACAATGTACTAACTGGATGCAATACTGAAGTAAAAATGCTGAGAATTCCATTCTGTATCACAAGCACTGTTTTTGGAATAAAGCAAATTATTATTATTATTAAAGATGGGAGGTTGGGCGTGCGGCTAGCAATCTCACTCCGTAAAAAAGATAACACCTCTGCTTCTGGAACTTCAAAGCTAAAACTTGAAGCCTGACTATGTTCCACTGGGAACTCAAAAGGAATTAAAATGAACAGAGATCGAACTTTAGGCATTTAAATAACTAGTGAGGGGTAGTGAGTTACAATTCACTGACTTAGTGGGAATCTAGGGACGTGTTTTATTTAAGAGCTCTGTGTCTTGACTAGATAATCGCACCCTCTCACGTGACATCGTGGATCCCACTGGTTATGAATTTTTATTGGAACTCAATGAAGCGCAATAATGGTAGCAGTCAGTAATATGCTTGTTTGTTGAGGATTTGGTTAGTTTCTATCTTAAATCTCGTCAAATGTCAGGATTATTATTCATTCTGCGCGTCCTGAGTAGAGTGAAGGACATCAGAGGTACATCTCTAGTGTGCAAAGAGTAGGAACTAAGCTAATAAAGGGTTTCTCAACCCTCTCATATGAGGAGAGGTTAAGTCGACTGGGTTTATTTCCACTGTCATACAGACGACTTAGGGGTGACCTAATACTAGCATACCGTATCCTAAGAAATGATTTTGGAGCTAATTTATCTAATTTATTTCTTCCCTCTAGCACCAACCAATTGTGAGGACATCACCTCAAGGTTCAAAAACCACGGCCGAATCGTCTGCGTCTGGAGATCCGTTATTCGCATCGAATTGTGAACCATTGGAATTCCCTACCGGAACATGTAGTATCAACGCCATCCGCTGATTCATTCAAGGCGAGATTGGACCTCCTGTGTGCAACAAATCGAAAAGATTAACACAGGCATATAGCCTACTATCCTAAATAAATTGTAAACTGTAAACTTAGTTCACCTCCTCGTCATTTTCAGCCTTCATTTCACCCTCAAAGGTTCTTCTTCATGTTACCCTTCCATGTCTAACTTGTCGCTTCTCAGTCGGGTTCCAGCCGACAGACAGCCTGGCATGTAAGGGAAGCAGCTGTTTGGCAACGGCAGTCAAACTCAGACCACCTGGATGATAGGCAGAAGTGCTAACTGATTTCATGAAGTTGAATAAAGGAATCATTTAGGTGAATATTACGAAGTGAAAGGTGGGCATTAATTAAAGATTAATAACCAACGAACAACAACAACAGCAGCAACATCCAACGCCAATTACCATCAACAGGAGGGATTTGAAAGACTTTACTTCATTCACTTATCTAGGGAGCATTGTCTCAACTACAGGAGGAACGGACGAAGATGTCAAATCGAGAATCGGAAAGGGGAGAAACACATTCATCAACCTGAAACCAATCTGGAAATCTTCGTCACTCCTCAGCATCAACAACAAAATTCCGATTTTCAATACAAACGTCAAGTCAGTCAGTTCTTCTATACGTATGGATTAGAAACTTTGCGGGTCACAAAGAATATTTCCAACAGCCTGTTGCACACCTTTATCAACAACTAACTGTCTTCGCTCTATACTGAAGATCAGATGGCCGGCCGGAAAGAATCAACAACAAGAAACTATGGAAACAAACAAAACAAGAACCAATCGCTCAACAAATATGCAGGAGAAAGTGGAGATGGATTGGACACTCGCTGAGGAGGCCGCTGGGTGACATCGCGCGTCAGGCCATCACTCGAGTGGAACTCGAAAGGGAAGCGACGAGTGGGATGTCGAAGGGTGACATGTAGGAGATCGTGTGAAGAGGGGTTGAAACATTATGGATTAAGATGGATGTCAGTGAAAAGTACATCAGAAGACAGACGCAAGTGGAGGCGTGCAGTGGAAGCCCTATGTTCCACTAGGAACTGAAGGAACAATAATAATGATAATAAATCTTATCTTAAGAAATTAGTTATGCAAATTTATTCATGGATCATTGATTTATGTTGACTGCCAGTGGATTACTGAGAAGTGTATCATTGTATTTTCATCATTGGGTATTGATAAATGATGACATCTGACCAAAGAAAATAAATAACTTTTACTGAATATGAACCAAAATACTTGGATATGAAAATGAGGTGAATTCAAATTGGTGTATTAGTTGCCAGTTTTGTAATGGGAAAATTGTTTGGAAAATACCTCCTGAATGATCTATTATGTTATTATTGATTCTTTTAATTCCTGGAGGAATATAGGGATTCAGCCGCTCATGACTTCAATGCGTTCGGTTCTCCACCAACGTTTCCATCTGGCTCCATGATCACCCACATGGTTTCGTCTTCTCTTCTCATAACCTCCTCCTACATGTCACCCCACCCTCCCACTGACTCGCCACTTCACATTCGGGTTCCACCGGCGAGATGGCCTGGCGTGTCATGTCACTCTCTTGATGGTTTGTTTTCTCAGAGTATGGCCAATCCAATCCTTCTTTCTCCTACATTGTACATCATTATTTGACATTTCAATTTCTCCTTTATTGTCTGCAACTGGAAGGTTTCGGATTTGAACTCCCACAGGTGCGTACTGATGAAGATTTCCAAACTGGAATGAAACAGCTTTCCAGTACTCTTACTTAGTTTTCCAATGGTTCGCTAGGCGATTTCAACTCACGATGAAGTCCTGTCACCAATGAAATCCCATCAAACCAACATCTTATTATTTAAAGCAATTAGTTCCCTTTATGAATTTCGACAACACAATAAGAAGACGTAGTTTATCTGAAAAGTGTAATCTTCATAGAGAAAACGAGGACTATGCTGTTCTGTAAACTCTCACATCGTCCGAACGATAGTGTCACATCCCATTGTGTTTATCAATTTACATGTATGTGTGGAGACACGTACATAGGGAGGAACCATCGGTCTCTGCAGGTTAGGGCTACAGAACACATTTCAAAGTGGCTGCAGCAACAAATGAAATCACCAGACACAATTGAACCCGGAAATATATGTCCAACATCATCTATAGCCTAGCATATTATAGAGACGGGCCATAAGGTTGATTTCAACAGTGCCTTTAAGCCGATATATAAAACGAGGTTGGGCCACATACTTAAATTCATTGAAGCCTTAGACATAGAAAGACCTAAACCTGTCTTATGTGTCCAAAAATTATTTGTTATCACCTTAAACCTGCCTTGGTAATTCAATTTAGAACCAAGGACTAATTTACTTCATAATATTTTCAACCCCTTCTTTGCCTTGTTTTTCTCCTTTTATCTTTCTTACCCACACCTTTTGTGTCTCCCTACCCATTATTTGTGACCTTGACCTGTATACAATCTGACGTGTATTGTAATTATTCATGCCTTCTTGCATTATATAAAAACTGTGTATGACAAGTACTCGTGTATGTGATCAGAATGTCCGAAATGTGTTGCGCCAATACATTACACGTTTCAGATAAACTACGTCTTCTTATTGTGTTGTCGAAATCTTATTATTTGTCATTCTCCCTCCTTTACAGCTAATTTTAATGCTTCTCTTCCTAGTTTTGTCATGTCTTCAAGAACTGATTAGTGTGCGAGTCTTGTGGACAGAATTTTTGATCCCATCTAGCTGGGAATATTCTACTTGATTTTGCCTATCTGTTTTATGTACTTAGATTGAACTGTATAGCTGCATAAAGGCACTGGTGAGGTAATTTTTAGTTTTTGATGTCAATATTGTTGAATAGAAATGCAAAAGTGTTCAAGAATAATTGTCTTTTCGCTGTCTTTGGAGTGTTTTGTGACTGCGATTGACTCAAGGAAGTTTTGTTCAGATATACAGTCGAACGCAGACGTCGATTTCCTATGTTCAGACCACAATGAGTCGGTTTTGGTTGTAACCAGTTCATCATTACAGTAGTAAATCGATATGGAGAGTACACGACTCGAAAAATGGTATTTTCGTTAATTCATCAAGTAACCTTATGCCTTATCTGAAGGAAAATGACAACATGAACCGGCATCAACTGGAATGTGACATAAATCCTCACTACTCATATAATTGACCAATGAGAGTAGGTCGCTTCCTTCAGATATTTCTTGAATGAAGAAATGGTAGTAAGGAATTCAATATACACCATAATCCATCGATTCTATTCGTAACATCTCTCAGAGTTTCATTTAACCTCAAATCATCGTTCATTTTGCCAGTAGTCTGTGATCTCAAGAAGTTCTGCCAGACAGATTAACTGTCAGTTAATAACCTGATCATATCCTTCTTATTCAGTATGATTACAATGATAGACGGGAAAACAAATACCTATCCGGACAGTTAGTATGATGATAAACTGAGACAGAGAGAATCCCTGAAAACCATCGTACATTGAAGTGATGATTATCCCTAGTCTATCCATAGAGTGCCAACTAAGGATAAAATTGAAAACCTTCAGTTTGTGGGGCAAGCCCATTGACTATTTAGCCAGTGGCTGGCAATTCAGTGGCCCATGAATTCTAACGTTTTCCCACTATGATCAGTGAGTATCTCTTCTCACATCAAACACATCTGGCTTGCCTCGTAATCAAAAGGTGACTAATTCAATCTCTGGCGAAATCATGGGTGCGTAGCGGTGAAGAATGGATTCTTGAAGAGTATTCACTCAAATTAATTCATATTCCTTAAAAACCCAGAATCATCCACTCACTGTTATTAATGGTTTTTAAGAATTGCGCACGCGAATAAAACTCGAAGACTAGTTAATAAGTTACAATAAATTCTTGCACGATGATAAAATTCATAGAATAAAATGATATTATGCTCTGGTGACGAAATCTCAGCACGGATCCAAAAAGCTAGAGCTGCTTTCGCTAACTTACACCATCTCTGGTGTAGGCGTGACATCCGACTATCAATCAAGGGACGTGTGTACTGCTCAGCAGTTCGCTCCGTCCTTCTCTATGGCTCTGAAACATGGCCAATACGAGTTGAAGACATGAAAAGGTTGACTGTTTTTGATCATAGATGTTTACGATCTCTTTCTCACGTTAGGTGGTATAATAAGGTAAGTAATGTTGACGTTAGGCGTAGAGTGTTGGGCAAAGAGGAAAAATCAATCAAAGAGGCTATAAAGTTACATAGATTGAGATGGCTAGGTCACGTGCTGCGCATGCCTGGCCATCGCCCACCACCCCGACGGGCATTACTAGCTGACATAGGTGCAGGTTGGAAAAGAGTAAGTGGTGGCCAAACAAAAACATGGCATCAATCCATGAAATCCCTGACAGTTAAACTGAGTCAGGTAGGGAGGGAGATGAAGACTTCCGGGTTGGGGCCCGCCCTCGGGACTCTAAGAATCAATGGCTGGAGACAATAGGTGACATGGCTCAAAATCGTTGTCAATGGCTTACGCAGATGTATTCAGTCTCTGTAATCTTTCATATTCCTTTCTACCATTACTCATTCTGTTTCACTCTTATACTTGTCAAAACTCTATTGATTCTCTTCACTCTCATTTTCTTGTCTACCTTTGTGTGCTATTTGGAACGTGGCAACTCGAACTGTTGCACTTCGGTGCCAAGTTCTATGTTGAATCCAGACAGACGGACAGACATATCACGTTCTATTTTTTCTTTTATCAGAAAGAGACTCATCGTACTTAAGTTTCTGTGGGAGGTTTGTATGCAGGGTGAGGTTGCTAGCCTCACGTCTGAGCATCTGGGCAGACGTGGAGCCAGGTAATCAAAACGTTGGCAGAGAATCGAACGCAATGGAGACGTGCGCGGCTGAAGTGGCCCTATGTTCCTCTAGGAACTGATCATCATGCCATCACTTCAGGACAATCACAACAAGTAATAACCAGCTATCATGTAAATGAATGTGATATGTGACTTTCCATTTTAACATCATTACACTAACTGGTCAGTTACGTCCTCCTCCTCCTGTCAGTCTTAATAACACTCAGTTAAATGGAGACGAGCAATCAGATTATTCATTGACAGGGAAACTATCTGAGTTAGGCTTCGCCTGGCGTTGACTCTGATTGATACGATGGGTGATAGATAATTGAAAGGTGAGATGAAATTAATGCGTTTTGAGTAGGACTTGCATTAATGCATAAATTAATTATTATTCAGATGACAGATGGGCGTTACCTGTCTGGCATAATTGCAGTGAGGATAACATAACCTACTAGATTAGCAGCTATGCCGTTTGTAGCTCAACTTCTCTTGCATATCACATCAGTGATTCGCAGATGGCCAGTTCACATTCTGTCATCATCTAGATTTCCACTCCACTCTCGATCACCATCATCAGCACCATCATCATACACTACTCTGCAAGTCTCCTCCTCACTCACAAGTCATCAGAATTAAAATAATGACTCTTCTACGAAATACACCTAAACTATTTACTTCCATGAAGACATTTCCTTCCTCGTAATATTGAAATTCATTCCTTTCTTCACGAGTGGAACATAGGACCTGCATGGGACATCACCATTGTGGTCAGCTACTTGCAATCACTCTCTACTGACTCTAAAACTAACCATTAGCCTCTATTTTCTCTTCACATAGTCTTTTCCAATACCAATCTCGGAGCCACAACCAATTCGTGTCTTAGTATTCGGGTCACACACGAAGGTATGTTGTGTGATGTCGATTGGAGGTCTCCTCACTGTATGTTCAATCTATCTGTATAGATATATATACGTGTACTTCCTCCTACATATTACACTACTTCTTAATCCTCACATGCATACAGTGTAGTCTCAATTTCGTATGATATGCCATCGTTAATGAATTTCTTTGGAACTAATCGGGATTATTGCGACTTTCGTGTTAAGTGATTTAACTGGACTGAAATACTCTATCCCTGTGATTATATCCGTTCCATCTGCTCTCGCAGATTCCCAATACTTCTATTTTATATCTTCTCATTTCTGCGGCTACCTGGGCAGCCTTTCCAGTTTCATACATTGTACGAACATTCCACGTCCCCATCTTTATTTTTGCTTTCATCGAAAGAAGGCACATCGGCTGACTGGCTTCCCGAAGGCTTTCACCAGCCTGCGTCATTTCACTTCCCCGATTCCAGCGAAAAATAAGGTTATTGTTTATATTTTTAGAATTTTTAATATATTTGTGCGTTGAAGTTTCTGTAGCGATTTGGTTAAGTTTTGGGGTGGAGTTGCTAGCACCACGCCCCAACCCTCCCTCTTTATCCGGGCTTGGGACCGGCTAGAAAACTAGTGAGCTAGTAATCTAGGCGAGTTTATATATATTGACTGCTAGAATGAAGTATTTGACGATGCCTTGTAGTGAGATTTGTGTAATTGTGTTTGAGACAGCTAGCGGTGGAAGCCAGTCTGTGTCATTCATCCTATTTGAGACTCACCAGCTGATCGTATCGTCATCTCCACTGACAGACGGCATTCCTACTGAAAGTGGAATCCAGCAATTATTGTTTCATACACACGAAGTTTTATTCAAGGAGTATTAGTTTCTCTCTCTCCGCCTGGTTATGCAAATTCAGGTTCGAATTATGTTTTCTGACATCCAGAGTTACTCGTCCTTCTCTCCCTCCTCCTACCCCTTATTACAGACATTAAACACTACAGTATAATGGCAAGATTTTCAAACTATCTCATAAGAAATTTAATAATAATAATAATAGTAATTTGCTTTATTCCAAAACAGTACTTGTGATACAGAATGGAATTCTCAGCATTTTTTACTACAGTATTGCATCCAGTTAGTACATTATCAATAAATAGAATTCTACATAGATTAAGGAAATCTCAGTTCATTATGACAACAACATATTGGCATGTCGGTAGCAAAGCCAAAGCTGAACAGTGTTTGAAGGTGTTAGAAAAGTGGGTGCTATCATATTTACTGGCGTAAGCGAGAGAAAGAAACAAAGCAGCACATAACGGAAAAAAAGAGAGAAAAAAGGAAAAGAAAGAAAGAAAATGTTGTACCTATTAATGATATGAGTTGGAAAGACGAGGTCCAGTTGTTCTACTGACTATTTAATGAATTATAGGTGTCACGCCTAATGCTTTCTTTATCGCACAGAACACGAGCTAAGTAGGGTATGGTTGAGTTTTTGTACTTGCTAGTGCGAGCATATAGTTTTCTATATAGGCTTCTGGTTTTGCCTGATGAGATGCAAGGGGAGAGTTGTGAGTGAAGAGGGTGTTGTGAGTTAGATAAAATGGATTTGGCCCATTTTTCACATGAGTCCATTTGCCTGCCTGTCAACCAGAATATTAACAAGCTGGTTAAGTGGCACCTTGCTTACCCTGCTGACAACCTTTAACATCCTGCGTAATATGATATAGTCTTTCTTCAGTAGCCCGAGAAAAACTAAGGGGGAACAATAGAGAATAATAGGCAGAATGCGAGAGTTAACAAATTGTAGGAGTAAGGGTTGAGTTATACCAGAATGTCTTAAATCTTGATGTAGAAGATAAGACGGAATATTTTCTTAGAAATCGCCAAAATATGAGACGACCAGGAAAGATCAGCAGATAGAATGACGCCTAGGTATTTAATTTACGACTTGGTTTCTATTTCAGTGAGAGCCGGCCAGTTTGTTTAAGTCGGATATATGCCTAAAGGTGAAATTGACTGTTTGGCATTTGGATGGGTTTAAGGTAAACCCGTTTTCCTTGAACCACTGGCTGATTTCTGATAGAAAGCCATTAAGTTTAGAGCAGTCACTTTGACATTTGACAGGCAAAGATACAGTCAAGCCGTCAGCATATTTGACAAAATTAATGTCATTTGAAGATGGTAAGTCATGTAGAAAGAAAGAAAAGAGAAAAAGTAAATATTACTAGTGAAGATATAAGTATTCCATTAAAACAGTTGAGTACATGTAGTCATAAATTAAGTGGCTTTTCTAAGATAGCAAAATAAAGAATTTTACGCCATAATATTATTGGCATAATTGAAAAAAAATGACGTAAACTGCCTACGTGTCTACCATAAGTTAACACAAAGAGAAACAAATAAATAAATAAATAATGAACAACGAAATGTGCTGATTTTCGTTACTTTGTCTGTTGATCTGTTCACATTTATCGATTGAAGTTAAGTTCTTCAAATGATTTCACATTGAATGCATAGTTGTTTACCTTGCAGTTTGATGTCCTGCAGTATCGTCGTTGTGCACTCATAAGTTATATGCATATATATATATATATGTGCGCGTGTATAAACTCAAATGTTCTCAAGATCGAAGTCTAAAGGATACTTTTGGTGTACAACAGTTATTCACTAGGGTCTAACTATTATCACGCATTTAATCTATTGGTATTGATGCAGTACAGTCACTAGGCTGGCTGATCATCACGAGGTAATATGGCTGAATTCAGTTTGACTCAAATGTTTTGTCGCTCTGGGGTGTGAGTCTTAGTTGAAACAAAGTTTAAATGATAAGTCCAAAAGTCATCCTTTGCGATTATACCACGACGATTACTATTACTACTTCTACCCGCCATCAACAAAATATAAGTTCAAGTGTTGGTTTGTAGGGATTTGATTGATTGGTTACAGGATTTTCATCATGAGCTGACATTAGTTAGAGAACCATTGGAAAACCTGCATGGAGTACTGGACAGCTGTTTCGGCAGAAGTTAGAATTCATGGACTGGCCATTGGATCGGGTCCCAGTGGCTTAATGGTATACGAGCTCGCCTTGTAACCAGAAGGTCCTGGGTTCGAATCCCGGTGGGTGCGTCCTGACGAAGAGTCCCAAACTAGGACGAAACAACTGGCTGTCCAGTACTCCTAGGTTTCCCAATGGTTCTCTAACTAATGTTAGCAGATGACGAAAATATAAGTTGTTTCACTTACAACACACTAAAACTGAATAGACTAAACGTCAACTGGATGTCAGAATATTTCATCCATTACAGAATCAGGAATCTTAACCAACCCGATATTACGTGAATACCAATCATGAGTGTGCATTTCATTGAGAAATTGAAAACTATTCCAGAACGTTTTAGTTAGATGTACCTACATTATTGTTATTGTTTCCTTTAATTCCTAGAGGAAGATAGGGCTTCAGCCGTGAGTCTCTATTGCATTCGGTTCTCTGCTAGAGTCTTCACCTGGCTACAAGTCTGTCCACACATTTTCATCTCCTCTTCACATGACCTCCTACAAGTCCCCCTTGCACTGACGACCAACTCACCGCTTCTCTTTCAGGTTCCACTCGAGCGATGGCTTGTTTAGTGATGTCACTTGATGATTTGCTTCCTCAGAGTATAGCTAATCCAATCCATCTCCATTTCTCCCTGCCTATTTCTTTCACAGTCAGTTCCTGCTGAGTTGGTTCGCTCCCAGAGATCTCTGTTGCCATCTGATCTTGAGTATTGAGCGAAGACAACTGTTAATGAAGGTCTGTAGTTTGTTTGATGTGTTCTTTATGACACGTCAAGTCTCTGATCCGTATAGGGAGTAGCACTGACTTCACATTGGAGTTGAAAATGCGGATCTCATTTTTGATGCTGAGTGCTGTTGACCTCCACACAGACTTGAGTGTAGTGAAAGCTTGTCTTGTACCTACATACTCAGTGTTTAAGTGCGGTTCCATTAAGACTAGGGAACGAAACACCCAACATCATTTCTTAAATCCTATAGCGTTATTCTTCACACCATTTGGTCATAAAGACCATTCACTGGACAATCAAATCAAGTGTTATTTAGTTAAGTTATTTTGAATTTCCCGCTGACTGATTTTGACTGAACTAAAAATGGTCGATAACTACTGAGTTGAAGTCTCACTTTAAACGACGTCATTCACTAAGGGTGCAGATACATATAGATCCTAAGTCCAGAAGCCATCCACCACGATTCTAACACCAAACTCCATCAAAATAGAACAAAAGTTCTTTTAATTACAACACACTAGAAATTGATAAATCAATCGTTAACTACACATCAGAATATTTCTCCGATTACAGAATCAAGAATCTGAACAAACCCGATATTAAGTGAATACCAATCATGAGTGCAAATCAATGGCAAACTCCATTCACTTGTATAACTCATCTGTTGATTCAGTGGTAGGGAGAACATTTTAGACTACAACTCACATACAAAGACTGAGGAATATTACCACACTCATCTAAACTCTCCGGCTTATTCTAACTTTCACTCAGACCTCACATAGATATCCAGACACCAGGAGACACAAATCCCTCCGAACAACAACAACAATCAGCGTCATTCTGGGAACTCCGCTTACACACATCACACAGTTCTCAGCTCAGTCGCCTTCAAACTATCTACTCCACATAGAGAATCTCCAACCGAATATTCCTCGACACTAGTAGTGTATGACACGACATTATTCAATCCCAAACAGAACTCATTCCTCAAAGACGTTACTGAAGAACAACTTTAACGTCAATCAATAAACAGACAAACTATTCATAAATGTTCTCAATTTATTTTAGATGATTGGACACAGTCGCGAGGAAACCGTGGTCCTACCTTTCCATCTTGAATGCACAAATCGTTATTGAGAAGGTGACCGACTAATACGGCTGAAGAAGACGCCACCCACACAGTTGAATGTTCACAAGAAATCGTCTTCTGCTTTTCTAAACATAATAGAAATTATGTAAAAAAAATTATAATAATTCAATAAAACTGAGCAATCAGTTCGTTTATTTTCTGTCGGCTTGCTTAAGCCACTGAGCTACTTTCATCCGTTCCTTGTTGTATTAATCTGCCAATTATGTCGTTGGATGGCAACATGAATTCAGGTGGATTTTTGTGATTGGCTTCCAGCCTACCGATGTGGAGCAATTGAAGAAGGAGTGGAAGGTGAAATGTCTTTGAGGATTGAGTTTTGTTTGGGATGGAATAATGTTGTGTCATACACTATGAGTGTCGATGAATATTTGGTTGGAGATTCTCCATGTAGAGTAGATAATTTGTAGGCGATTGAGCTGAGAATTGTGTGATGTGTGTAAGCGGAGTTCTCAGAATGACGCTTATATGATTGTAATTGTTGTTTTTGTTGTTATTCGGAGGGATTTGTGTCCTCTGGTGTGTGGATATTTATGTGAGAAGTGATTGAGTATTAAAAGAGGCCGGATGTCATAGATTTTTCTCCTTCACGTTCTCCACTGGAACATAGGGCTTCAAACTAGTGGCTTGAAGTTTCTGTAGCAGTGTTTATTTTTACAGGATGGAGTTTCTAGCCTCATGCCCAACCTTTCCTCTTCACCAGCATTATTTCTGGCTTAGTGAGGTAGAGGAGTGCGTCGGTGGCTGGGGATCGAACCCCGGACCATGTGCGTGGTCGGCGAGCGTCCTAACTGCTATACCACTGACGCAAAGGAGGGCATATATTAGTGTGGTAATATTCCTCAGTCTATGTATGTGAGTTGTAGTCTACCATCGAGTCAACAGATGAGTTATACATATGAGTGGAGTTTGCCATCGATTTGCACTCATGATTGGTATTCACTTAATATCGGGTTTGTTCAGATTCTTGATTCTGTAATCGGAGAAATATTCTGACATCTGGTTAAATATTGATTTATTAATTTTTAGTGTGTTGTAATTAAAACAACTTTTGTTCTTTTTTGATGGAGTTTGGTTGTAGAATCGTGGTGGATGGCTTCTGGACTTAGGATCTATATGTATCTGCACCCTTAGTGAATGACGTCGTTTAAACTGAGACTTCAACTCAGGAGTTATCGACCACTTTTAGTTCAGTCAAAATCAGTCAGCGGGAAATTTAAAATAAATAAATAAATAAAATTAATAAAAAAAATATCTGCGGTAGCAGTTACATTGGAAGAACAGAAAGAAGGGCATATCTACGATTTTCTGAACATGTACCAAAAAGCTTACGTCTAAAGGGAACAAATGCTTTAAACAATGCCATCGCCAGGCATCTTCTTGACACGGGTCATGAGGTGGACGTCGAAAAGTCGTTCAAAATTATCAATAAGCAAAAGAGCTCAATTCTCCTTAAGTTTGCTGAAGCCACTTCCATCAAGCGCCTGGAAACCTGATTTATGCGTTCAGAAAGAAGCATTTATCAGTCTTTCTTTGCCCTGCCCGGTAACTGGATATTTTTCATCCGAATGCGAGATGCTGAAAAATTTTCATTGTGTATGATTATTATTGTTCGGAATTGTGTTTAATATTGCATATATTTATATATGTATATATTATTAGTGTATGCGTATATTGATCGATTGATTTTTGTTTAAAATGAACTCTGTGCAAGTATGTTAAAATTGTTTTTGTAGATACATTTAATAATGTCTTTGCCCTGTAAGCAGCTGACGAGAAGGCAATGAAATAAAAGATGGTACCATTTTATTCTGCAAAAACCGCTGTTGTTCTTGCTTTATTCAAATTCATTAAGGGGAATAAATGTATGAAATAACTTAATTAAATAACACTTGATTCCGATTGTCCAGTGAATGGTCTTCATGACCAAACGGTGTGAAGAATAATGCTCTAGCATTTAAGAAATGATGTTGGGTGTTTGGTTTCCTAGTCTCTAATGGAAGCGCACTTAATCACTGAGTATGCAGGTCCATCTAACTAAAACGTTCTGGAATAGTTTTCAATTTGTCAATGAAATGCGCAACTTGTAATTTATGCATTTCAAGGGGAAAATTCACTACAGTTCCAATTTTGCAAATGAGAAATTATTGAAATCGCGGTCAAGAAAGTAAGCATGATTGCATCATGCTAAATATATCACTAGGCATCGTTTCAACTACAGGCGACAGAACGGATGAACATGTCATAGCCAGCCAGAATCAGAAAGGCAGGATACGCCTTCATCAACATGAAATCGGTTTGGAAATCTTCTCCACTCTGCCTGAGCATAAACAATGAGATTCGGATTTTCAACGCCAACATTTAGTCAGTCAGAAACTTGGCGTGTCACGAATAGCATTTTGAACAGGTCACTGACTCCAAACTGAAGATTAAATGGCCGTACGGCCAGAAAGAATTAGTTACAAGAAACTCTGGCTGATCGCTCAACAAATATGTAGGAGAAAATGGAGGTGGATTTATCAGGCATACGTTGAGGATGCCGTCGAATGATATCACGCACTAGGCCATTGCAGGAGTGGAGCCTAAATGGGAAGTGACAAGTGGGTCGTCAGTGTGAGAGTGACATGGAGAAGATCGTGTGGCGAGGAGGAGGAGGAGGAGATGAGAGATTATGGGCAATCGTTGGGTCAGCCAGATGAAGAGGATGGCAGAAAATAGCACAAAGTGGAGATGTGTTGCTGAAGCCCTATGTTTCACTAGGAACCCGAGGCAATAATAAATAAATAAAATATCAATCCGTGATCAACTCGTAAAAACATAACTAACCCTTACAAACCAAACTATAGAAAATTAATCTGATGCTCGCTAGTGACTTGCTACAGGATGAAGTTTCCTGGAGTTCTAGTGAGAAGTCGTGACCGGTGAGGTCCAATTAGATGTCACGTGTGTGGATGGATGTCCCACCAACGACAATGGTTGGGGTCGCGCTAAATCACGAATGGGTAGAAGTTAGAATTCATGGGCCACTGAAACAGGTCCCAATGTCTGAATGGTATACGAGCTTGCCTTGTAACCGGAAGGTCGTGGGTTCGAACCGTGGCAGTGGGTGCGTACTGTCGATGATTCCCAAACTAGGATGGAACAACAGCTGTCCAGTACTTCCTGGTTTTCAATAGTTCTCTAACTGATATCAATCCGTGATAAACTCGTGAAAACATAACTAACCCTTACAAAGACAGGGATATCCTGGACTGAAGTGAAGAATCTAGATGACCTGGATTTATGTTTGATGTCACACAAAATCGAAGACTTACAAGCGAAAACCGACAAACTGGTCGAAGAAGCAGCAAAGACAGGACTCCAGGTGAACACAGACAAGACGGAGGTTATGAAAATAACCAACCAACAACAACAACAACAGCAGCAGCAACATCCAGCACCAATCACCATCAACTGGAGGGATTTGAAAGAGGTTACTTCATTCACTTATCTAGGGAGCATTGTCTCAACTACAGGCAGGTGGAACGGACGAGGATGTCAAATCGAGAATCAGGAAGGCGAGAAACACATTCATCAACCTGAAACCAATCTGGAAATCTTCGTCACTCAACTCGGCATCAACAACAAAATTCGGATTTTCAATACAAACGTCAAGTGAGTCAGTTCTTCTATACGGATCACTTGGAACTTGGCGGGTCACAAAGAATATTTCCAACAGCCTGTTGCAGACCTTTATCAACAACTGTCTTCGTTCTATACTGAAGATGAGATGGCCGGAACGAATCACCAACAAGAAACTATGGGAACGAACAAAACAAGAACCAATCGCCCAACAAATATGCAGGAGAAAGTGGAGATGGATTGGACACTCGCTGAGGAGACCGCTAGGTGACATCGCGCGTCAGGCCATCGCTCGAGTGGAACCCGAAAGGGAAGCGGCAGAGTGGGACGTCCAACGATGACATGGAGGAGATCGTGTGAAGAGGAGTTGAAACAGTATGGACTAACATGGACGCAGGTGGAAAGTACAGCAGAAGACAGAAGCAAGTGGAGACGTGTAGTTGAAGCCCTATGTTCCACTAGGAACCCAAGGAAACAATAATATAATAATGACCCTTACAAACCAAACTATAGAAAATAAAATCTACCACTAATATAGACCTACCTGAGTGGTAGTCAACTAATCATATCAATCGATCAAGTAATAGTGTGTTTCTAAGTCTCAAATAGGACGAAACGTGTCTTTTGGATTACATAGCTAGCCACAACCAACAACCAACCAACCAGCCAACCTGTATTTATTTCCCTTCTTTGCCATTTGAATTATCAAACCTAACTGCTTCTACTATTAGCCACTGGTCATCGGTATTTTCTTCAACCCTTATACCACAGTGTAGGAAAATAAAAAATGAACAAGGATGCCAAAAAGGAAATGACTCAAGGAGAAAGAATGAATGCATTTTTGGAAATGTAAATGAGTTTATTTATATGTATGTATATATACCTCCTACTATTTTAATTCGCCTCTTTCCTTTTGACTTAATTCTTAGATATCCCCAGTATGAATCATCCGTATGCCAACAAATAAACAAATTTATATAAATAAATAAATTATAATTTTTATTTCATTAAAAAACAAACAAGCAAACAAGAGATCAATAAATAATAATCCTTAAAAATGATACTTTTGTTTTGTGAATGAGTTGACGGAATAATAAGAAGGAGGGAAAAGTTGGGGTATGTTTAGGTATGTGAATACCCTTCATTAATGATATTATTATCATTATTACAATACACATTTTTTAATAAAATATTGAATAACATCGATGGTTTCTGTGGTAACAATACCATTAAACAACAACAACAACAACAACCGCAAATATAACAATCAAGAAGACATTTCATTTGAAGGAGAGAATAATTCAATTTCCGCGGTGCATAAATAAATTTTCAATTTGAAGAAATTAAATATAAAAATATATATACATATTATAAAGAATTCAATTAGGTTCAATTACCTTTTATTTTTATTTCATACATTTATTCCCATTTAATGAATTTGAATAAAGCAAGAACAACAGCGGTTTTTGCAGAATAAAAATGGTACCATCATTGCTTATTTCGTTGGCTTCTCATCAGCTGCTTACAGGCCAAAGTCATTATTAAATATATCTTCAGAAACAATTTTAACACACTTGCACAGAGAGTGCATTTTCAAACAAAAATCAATTCCCGGTGGGTACGTACTTATGTAGAGTCCTAAACTAGGACGAAACACCTGTCCAGTACTCCCAGGTTTTCCAGTGGTTCTCTAACTAATGTCAGCTCATGATGAAATCCTCCATGCAATCAAACAAAATCCCTACAAAACCAATACTCAAAAATCAATCAATATATATATGCAATATTAAACACAATTCCGAACAATAATAATCGTACACAATGAAAACTTTTCAGCATCTCGCATTCAGATGAAAAATATCTAGTTACCAGGACAATGAAAGACTGATAACCGCTTCTTTCTCAACGCATAAGTCAGGTTTCAGGCGCTTGATGGAAATGGCTTCAGCTAACTTAAGGAGAATTGAACTCTTTTGCTTATTGATAATTTTGAACGACTTTTCGACGTCCACCTCATGACCCGTGTTGAGGAGATGCCTGTCGATGGCACTGTTGAAAGCATTTGTTCCCTTTAGACTAAAGCTTTTTGATACATGTTCAGAAAATCGTAGACATGCCCTTCTTCTTTCTTTTCTTCCAATGTAATTGCTCCTGTAGATACATGTAAATTTTTAAATACAGTTGGAGTTAACATGAGAAGGATATCTATCGATTTTTGATTGCACCAAAGAGCAAGTTGTTCGATAGACAGGAGTGAGCTTAGCTGCAGGATAAGCTATGGTTAGTGGTGTGCTCAGTCTTCTGTTGACCATTGTTGCAATGTTTTCACCTTTATAATCAAGTTGAATGTAGATTGGCTTTTTCTCCACTGTGATTTGTTTTTCATTTGAGACTTCAGATCTTCCATACTTGTTAATGAACCTTTTAGGGTAGCCATTGCTCTTCAACATCTTTTCGAGAAACATAAATTCTTCCTCTGATCTCTTGAGAGCTCTTGAAGGAATATCAGAAACGGTTACAAAAAAAAACAAAGTAAAAATAATGGTAAAACGAATAGTAATAACATACATAAGAAAGAATATAAGGCATCTACAGTAGCTTTACCAATATAAGGAGGGAAGGGACATCTGAGACCCTTCCTATGTAGGATTCTCAATAAGGCAGGCATTAGGATGGTGGCATTCACACCTGCAAACTCACTCAAGTAGGACAAGCTCTGTAGGCTAAAAGACCCTTTCAATGACTGTGAGTTGTGGTCAACTGCATAGGTCAAACGAGTAGGTCGGGGGTAGTGAGATTACCTGTCAGATCATAAGAACTGAGCTAAGCTTAGAATGATTGACCCTGAGAATATAAGTAATTTAGAAAAAAGCTCGTCAATCGTACTTCATGCATGCAATAACACACAACCAAACAATAGGGTGGTGGGACAAAGTCAGAATTCTAAAAAGTAATATAAGTAGGTGGATGGAGAGAGAGATTGATTACTGAATTCTGGCTCATTGAGTCTACACTCAACACGTGCGCAATAGAAGTGACTCAATGCAAATACCAAATGCAAATAACATTCTAACATGTAAGTTATTTATTTTACTATAAAAAAATCTTACTTCCCATCTGACTCTACTTGATTGATAACACTCATATTATTATTTCTGAATGTACATTGTCTTATATTGATTTTTATTCAAATGTCTAATCATCAATTTCACTCATGTATATAAATGAAGCTAGAAAGTTGTGTGAGTAGTGACTTGATATGAGATTATGAGCAGTAATAATTTGTGCTCGAAACGTGTGGTCATCAGTAGTAAATATTACTGTATAACACTACACTGTGTGATTTTATGAAAATAAAATCTTATCCATTGTGGAATTGTACTCTACCACCACAGTGCCAAAGTTTTATTCTTATATATCAGTTGAAGGATCTTGTTTGTTTGTCTGTCTGTCGTATTTTCCAAAGAAAAAGGATGGATAAAATCTTCAATTTTAACTGGTTAATTTTCATTCTTTCCCCTTAGTGTACATTTTTTCCTCCTCAAAAAATTAGGACTATAACTTAGGTGGTATAGTGGTTAGGACGCTCGCCAACCATGCACATGGTCAGGGGTTCGATCCCCGGCCACCGACGCACTCCTTTACCTCGCTAAGCCAGAAATAATGCTGGTAAAGAGGAAAGGTTGGGCATGAGGCTAGCAACCCCATCCTGTAAAAATAAACACTGCTACAGAAACTTCAAGCTACTAGCTTGAAGCCCTCACTATGTTCCACTGGGGAACGTGAAGGAAAAAAAAATAACTTAGGAAGAAGAATAGTTGCTATGAACAGGAGGCGTTTGCTGGAACCGTCACTGACATGGTTTTGTTCTAAGCAGAATGTAGAAGCTCAACAGTTGAACATCTTGATTACACTGATTTCATCACCTCATCACACGATTTTCTCCGTATCACCTTCGGATACTGAACGCATCGCTTCCAGTGACCTAGTGTATGATATCACTTGGATGTCTTCAGAGAGTATTTCTACATTTCAATCAGCTATACGTCAACGGCACATGTCAAGTCATCCACAACGGAAAACTCAGTCAGGCTTTTGGAGTAAACACAGGAGTCAGACAAGGGTTCTTATTATCACCAATGATATTCCTAATTGTGGTGGACTGGATTATGCGTCAGACAGTGAGTGGGAAACGAGAAGACAGGGATATCCTGGACCGACGTGAAGAATCCAGAAGACCTGGATTTCGCGCGTGGATGATTTATGTTTGATGTCACACAAAATCGAAGACTTACAAGCGAAAACCGACAAACTGGTCGAAGAAGCAGCCAGAGAAGACAGGACTCCAGGTGAACATAGACAAGACGGAGGTTATGAAAATAACCAACCACCACCAACAACAGCAGCAACATCCACCGCCAGTCACCATCGATGGGAGGGATCTGAAAGAGGTTACTTCATTCACTTATCTAGGGAGCATTGTCTCAACTACAGGAGGAGGAACGGACGAGGATGTCAAATCGAGAATCGGGAAGGTGAGAAACATCTTCATCAATCTGAAACCAAACTGGAAATCTTCGTCACTCCTAAGCATCAACAACAAAGTGATTCGGATTTTCAATACAAACGTAAAGTCAGTCAGTTCTTCTATACGGATGGATCAGAAACTTGGCGGGTCACAAAGAATATTCCCAACAGCCTGTTGCAGACCTTTATCAACAACTGTCTTCGTTCTATGCTGAAGATCAGATGTCCGGAAAGAATCTCCAATAAGAAACTATGGGAAGAAGCAAAACAAGAACCAATCGCTCAACAAATATGCAGGAGAACGTGGAGATGGATTGGACACTCGCTGAGGAGGCCGCTGGGTGACACTGTGCGTCAGGGCAATGCTCGGGTGGAACCTCAAAGGGAATCGGCGAGTGGGACGTCAGTGCGAGGGTGACATGGAGGAGATCGTGTGAGGAGGAGATGAAACAGTATGGAATAACATGGACGCAAGTGAAAAGTACAGCACAAGACATAAGCAAGTGGAGACGTGTAGTTGAAGCCCTATGTTCCACTGGGAACCCAAGGGCACAATAGTAATAATAATATATCCTTATCTGCTTCTCTGCTAGTCTTTTTTGTCGTTTTTCGGTCAATTGGTAGAAGTTAGAATTCATAGGCCAATAGATCACATCCCACTGGTTGAATGATCAACAGGCTCACTTTGTGATCTTAATGTTTTCTATCGTATCCCTGAGGATATTTAGGGTGTGTACTGTTGAAGAGCTTCAAAATGAGATGAAACACCTGTGCAGTACTTCTTGGTTTTCAGCGGTTCTTCCACTGATGTCACTCCACTATCTAACTTGAAATAGTATTTGTATTCAGCAGTGAATTCATAAAATTAGTCAAATATTGGAAATCAATTATTCTGTAGAAAGCATTTTACAATAATGTGAAAAATAATCTAGAATAAGATACCTAAGTGGAGAGTAGGGAATGAAATTAACAATTAAAATGTAGAAAAAATATATACAGACAAATCGGTAGTGCAGCAGTGAGGCCACCAACAGGACCCATTCTAGCCGACATTTTCATTGCTAAACTAGAGAATGCGCCTTTGAAAGATGTAATCGATAAACTAGAATTCTATTGTCGGTACATGGATGATAGATTTTTGATTATGAAAAATGAGGATGAAGCAAAGTATATCCTGGACAAATTTAACGATGTTCATCTCGCAATACATTTTACCATCGAGAAAGAAAGAGACTCTAGTATTTCATTTCTAGACGTCCTTATGACCAGAAAAGACGATAGCACAATAAAAAGAAGTGTATGTAGAAAACCTACATCAACTGACACTCAGTATACTAATTTCTTCTGATTCGTGCCTTTGAAATTCAAACACAATCTGATAAAGTGCTTGGTCCACCACAGAGGAAGAACAATCTGCTCAGATGAATGTACTGACGAGGAACTTAATAATAGTAGACGGTTACTGAGTGAAAACGGTAACTCAGAAAAATTCTTCGAAAAGAATATGAATCAAAAGTCGAAACAGGCCAAGGTAGCAACAGTTCCGAAAAAGGCCTTATTCTCACCACTTCAGTTCCTCGGGGATAACATCAGGGAGATACTTAGACAATTCCTGAGGAATGAGGCGGTAAAAAGAGCATACGGTTGTAAAACACAAACTGCCTAATTTCGCCTCTTACATGTGTATCTACCAATTTGACTCCTCCTGTGGAGTGAGCGAGTTAGTTGCATAGGCCATACAATTAGGCGTGTTTCTCGTCGAATTTCCGAACATAATTCTGCATGGCGGTTGAGTTAGGAGCATACAAAATCCATTCACAACTCAATTCCATCTCATCTCGTGGATGCAGAACACAAGATTGATGCTAACGAGGCAGCTTTCAAAGTCATCTACCGCATACCAACTAATCTTAATTTCACCTCAAGAGTTCGTCTAATACTTATTGCTGAGGCTCGCTACTAGAATCTAAATTAGGAAGCATAATCTGTTTGTCCAAAAGAAGATGTTGGTTCAAACGCTTTCTTTATCCCGGTGACCAGCCATCAAGCTTTTAATGATCTTCAAGTTGTTGTGGAAATTTCCTTAATTTTTTACAATAGAAGCATTGAAAACCACAACACAGAGTACTGGACAGCTGTTTTATCCTAGTTTTTTTTTTGGGAATCATCGGTAGTACCCACCCACCACCAGGGTTGGAACCCAGCACCTTCTGGAGGCCACCGAGCTCACTTGCTATTCAGCCACTGGGACTCGACGCGATTCCATGGCCAGCCCATGGATTCCTTAATTTTATATGATATTCTATTTACTATTAAATTTACATATTACTTAGCGATTTGCAATTTACAGTCTTCGAAGAGGTGAAATTTTACTTAACACTACTGTTGAAAAATCCATTCTTGTTCTTTATCCTGTGGTGGAATTCAGAAGATTTCCAAATGGATTTCAGACTGACGAATGTCTCACTTGCCTTGCCGATCCGATCCGATTTTGACATCCTCATCCGTGTCGCGCTGGCCTGTAGTTGAAGGAATGCTGCCTATCCAGATAAGTGAAGGAAGCTACCTCTTTCAGATCTGTCCCACTGATGATGGCGTTTCGTGCCCTTTGTTGTTGTTGTAGTTGTTGGTTGGTTGGTTGGTTATCTCAATCACCTCCATTTTCTCCATGTTCACTCGAAGTCTTTCCCTCACTGCCTGCTTATTCTGACATGAAATGTCTACAAAGTTCAGATTTCATCAGCTGATATTCAGTAATACATTTGAATTTGTAAATACTCTTGGAAGTTGAGAATCCGTTCACTTCTCGAAGAATATGCACTCCTAAAAGCCTGAGATTAAAGCCTCTTCAGTACACTTGTTCAACATCTAGTGGAAACAGAACATGACTGACTGTATTTGGCATTCTCAACCTGCAATGAAACCCAGCTTCACTTCGGTTTACTCAATCTATTATTGTCGAGCGACTTCCAACCCAAAATGAATGGTGATTATTCTCAGCCTACCTTAGTAACAATTATTTCACCTCTTGCTTAATCGTGTAATCTCAATTGAAATAATTGAAATGTCCTTCCAAATGCTCTTCTTGCGTACTGTTACGTCATCTTCTTCTTAGACTTTACCAGTTCATTCGTATTTCATTGCAAGCGATTTCTCTTTCAAAACTGTAATATATGACCACTTTATTTGAACATCAATTGCATTTGAACGCACCAGTGTGGTTAATAATCCTAAATGATCAGTGACTCAGCTGGTGTATTTGGACTGTGTTCAAATAAATCGATAATGAGATATGCAATGTCATCAATAAACAGTAATAATAATAACAGTAACAACCACAGTTGTAATAAACCAGACATCAATCACTAAAGTGGAATAGAGCGATGGCAAAATGTTAAGCTGTCCGCGGGTGAATTTACGGCTTAAGAACGCACACAGGTGCCGTTTAAGGTTAGAAATAACCACTGATTCACTTATATATGACAGGCGTATTCGAAGCCCTGTTTAGACAGAGTCTTCCGGAATGGTAACGATACCAGTCGATATCATTCGATCTAGGAAATATCTCAGTCATTCACAATGTTCCTTTCCCTTGATTTCCTTCAAGAAGTGAGAAAGGTTTGGTGGAAGATTGTTAAGAAATCCTCTACAAACTTGTGAATTTCTTATCGGGACCGTTCATATATCGATACACAAGAAATTATGGTACATTGCTAGTCAGGAAGACGCTGGGAATTTATTCAGTTAACTTTACAAGGAGATGACATATCACAGCATACACAGAAGAGAAGTGGAGTCACCTTTCGAAGAACTTGTTGAGTAGTTAAACTTATTCCTCTTTGCAGCACTGTTTGTGTTGATTATCAGTCGACGTTGGAAACAGGTACACATGCTAGATGTCACCTCCAGTGGTATTTACAGATTCACATATCCGTAGCAGAGGAATTTTACTGAAAGGAGGGAAAGGTGGTCATTCACTCGATTCTCCAAATACATGCCCAAAAATCCCAAACTCAAATGTTCTCAATCCTTTATTTGGAACGATCTCCTGATACCAAATCGAATTGGCTGACAAAGTGGATACTCCCAATGCAGTCACGATTATCAACAATCGGAGAAATTCAACTTTGTTTCGTTTTCCTGAATCTATTGCTCTCAAAAGACTTGAATCCAATTGGTGCATACAAGAAGAAGTTGTGATACCTTTCTTAGACTCAGTGACCTAACCTCAGTCGATTTATTGATTTCCAATCACTTCTAAATGTTTTCTTGTATGTAGTGTCATGTGAATTTCTCCAAATATGTTGCTGGGTAAATAGTGTATTTTGTTGCAAGCCATGTATCAGAAATCCTCGAATCTTGTTGTAAAGTTAAATATAAATAACCAGTTTCTTTTCATGTCACTTGTGATGTTCACGCTATTACGATGGAGTCTTTGTTGTTTCGTGAAAAACTGCTCTCTTCATTCTGGTGGTTTCTGGTTAGTGGAGGCATAAAATGGTGCATGTTCTTATTTCATGAATCCCATGTTGTGTGTATTCTAGTCTGTAAGCAAATGAATGGGAGCTGCAAAATAAGACGGGCAAACTTTACCCTGTGAATCTTGTTCTTCACGATTTGACAGAGATGGTCATATGGAAGCGCCGTATAAGACTGATAGATTATATTATATGGAGATAATAATAATACTAATGATAATTTTGCTTTCTTCCAAAAACAGTACTAATGATACCGCAAGGAATTTTCAGCATTCAGCACATTTTGCATTGCATCTAATTTACTCAAAGCGACAAAAAATAAACATTACATAATAATAATAATAACAAAACGTTGTTATATAAGCTATGTAGCAAATTACAATATGCGATAAGGAGAAAAATATGCATAAAGTATAAAATTGTAGTAATAATAGTAATAACAACTAAAATAAAATCGCTAAGTTATAATTAAACGATAGAAAGGGTGACACCATAAAATTACAGAAAGATGAACAATGAAAGGGTCGATTCACTTTGCTAATCACATAGTAACTTATATGTTTCCCGTCTAACAGTGTCTCCATCACATAAAATTCGGGCTAAATGGGGTATTGTAGAATTTTTTTACTTAGTAGTACGAGCATATAATTTCTTATATTGACTTCTCGTCCTACCTGATGAGATGCAAGGGGACAGTTGTGAATAAAGAGGGTGCAGAGGGTCTGACAGTACGGCCTTTGCCCAATTTTTGCAGGATTTTATGAATCTCTAGACTATAATATTGGCGAGCTCACGCATTGGCATACCACAGGCCCTACTCACAGCATTTAATAACCTTCGTAATACGATATAGCCTCTTTTGAGAAGCCCAGGGAAGATTAATGGAGAGCAATAGAGTACAAGAGGTAAAATATAGGAGTTTACAAACTGAAGAAGTAAAGGCTGGTTGATACCTTGTTGTCTTAACTTTTTAATGTAGAAGGTAAGACGAAACATTTTCTTAGGGATTGATAAGATGTGGGATGACCATGAAAGGTGAGAGGAAAGAACTAATCCAAGGTATTTAATGCTTGACTTGGTTTCAATTTCAGTGCCATCTATGTATGCTACAGGCATCATGGGAACTAACTAGTTCATGTATATCACGTCGATGCTTGAAAGTGAAGTTAACTGCCTCACATTTGGAAGGATTTAACACAAGACCATTTGACTTAGACCACTTGCTGATGTCCAACAGAAAGCTATTAAGTTTGGAGCAGTCAGACTCGGAAGTGATAGGCAGTGATACAGTCAGATCATCCGCATATTTGACAAAGTTAGTTTCGTTCAAATGAGACACGTCTTGTAGGAAAAATGAAAAAAGAAAGGGAGAGAGGACGGCACCTTGAGGAACACCGGTTTTGTAAGTGAGGCAGAAGAAGATTTGCTAATATATACAGTATACTGCATTCTATCAGAAAAATAAGAATGCAACTAACTCTTAGCCCAGGATCCTGTTTGCGTCAACGAAAGCTTATTTAATAAAAGGCTCCTAGGTACAGAGACAAAAGCAGATGTGTAGTCTAGGAAAGCACTAGGTGATTCCTTGATTGAGCACTAGGTGCAGACTGAATTCTATCAGTCACTTGTGTGCAATGTGGCCACACCATGCTAGGTAGCTTACCATCACGATGTAGTTTGAATTGTTGTAATTAGATGGTTGGCGGCCATCAGCAGGAAGCCATGGATATTGGTGTTCAACCGAAATACCTAATACAGTCCTACAGAAGATTAGTCCCTATCCTGAATAGTTTGCTGATAGCGTCTCTGACTGCAGGCCTAAGTGACTCAGGTCCGAATATCACAAGGAATGGAGTTCCACCAAAGTCGCCAGTGGGCCTCACCGATGAGTGTCAATGAACAAACATGAAACCTGCATGAGGCAGGGTTTCGCTCCCGACTACCTCTAAACATCTAATTAGGTGATCCGGTGGTAAAGTCAGGCGATTACACACTGTTTACACTTATTGTATAAGACATGACGATACCATCCCGTAGAAGTGAAGACGATTTCAGGAGTTTTATAAAATCACTAACCTCAATTTAAATCTTAATATTATTCCTCCAAAATTTTAGGCAAATTAGCTAATTCATGGACCAATGAATTTCATCCTACTGTAGCTAAAAAGTAACAATATGATCACAGGATTTTCATCATGAGCTGACATTAGTTAGAGAACCATTGGAAAACCGACTGGGAGTACTGGACAGCCGTTTCATCTTAGTTTGGGACTCTTCATCAGTACGCACCCATCGCCAGGGTTCGAACCCAGGACCTCCTGGTTACAAGTCTAGCGAGCTCGTATACCATTAAGCCACTGGGACCCGATCCAATGGTCCATGAATTCTAACTTCTGCCAATTCACGACACAGGGCGACCCCTAGCCAATGTCTTCGGCGAGTATTTGTCCTCACACCCTTGCCCTATTCAGGTAGGTAGTTACCTGGGGTTCTAGTGGGAAGTCGTGACCAGTAAGGTGCAGCAGGTCGGGTGTGAGGACAAATACTCGCCGAAGACATTGGCTAGGAGTCGCGCTGTGTCGTGAATTGGCAGAAGTTAGAATTCATGGACTGGCCATTGGATCGGGTCCCAGTGACTCAATGGTATACGAGCTCGCCTTGTAACCAGAAGGTCCTGTGTTCTAACCCTGGCGATGGGTGCGCACTGATGAAGAGTCCCAAACTAAGATGAAACAGCTGTCCAGTACTCCTTGGTGGTTTTCCAATGGTTCTCTAACTGATGTCAGCTCATGACGAAAATCCTGTAACCAATCAAATCCCTACAAACCAACACTTGAATAACAATATGATTGATGTGGAATATAAACGTCCTAGGTTCACTCCTTTTAGTGAGTGATAATCAATATCTACTTCTGAAGAGTCTGAAACGCAGAGTACACTAACTGACTGACAATCGACCGACAATCAAATACAATCAGATACCCTCTTTTTGCTCAGTAATTGATATTTGAGCCGAATTGAGAGAGACAGAGAGAAAAAACGAATGATTCCATTGGTAATTATACTGGTTTGGTGTGGCTACCTGATGAGAATACTATAATATGAAGATTGGTATTTTTTGTTGTTGCTTCATTGAGAGATACCATAGATTCCATGCCATTATCATCACATTACTGACGTCAAGTGAAACTCAAGGGGATGTGTTTATTTACCCCGCCCCCCCCTACACACGTATACATACCTCAATTCATATCGATAAAATACGATAAGATTACAAAACAATTACAAGAATACCAATTAATAATTACCATAGAAATATGAAATTAAGTGTTGCTTACTGTGCTGTTTTGTTTTCATTTCTTGTACTTATTATCACTTAGTATCATTAGGTAGAGAAACACGCAGAGAGGCAAAGAGAGAGACTACGGCGTCTAAAATGTGAAAAGTGATTAGATTTCATCAATGACTGCATTTTTATGAATGATTATCACGTGGCATGTACTGATAATAATAATAATAATAATAGTAATAACAATAGTGTACGTTTGTTTATCTCAAATCTCTTCGATTGTCACAAGCTTATGATCATTAATGATTATAGACAAGCGACTATAAACATACTACTATTATTATCATCATCACTATCATTCCTATTATTATTATTATCATTATTATTATGGTTGCTCATGTGTTGTTGATCATATACCTTGTGATGTATATGAGTAATATTTCAAACTAATCATGTCATCCTCCAGTTGGCTTTCTTTATTCAATGAACAAAACAAAGTCGTTCATTTGCTGCTGGGCTTATGAGAGTAAATACTACCAACCCACCCACTCGCCTCCACATGAATTTCGTTCAGAGAGAGAGCTAAAATCACTTCAAACTGTCTGAATTCTGGCTAGCTATTTGAAATGGTGAAATTGAGTAGAAGTTAGAATTCCTGGTCGTCTCATATCTTGACGATTTCTAAGAAAATATTCCGTCTTATCTTCTACATCAAGAAGTTAAAACATTCTAGCATGACGCAACCCTTACTCCTACAATTCGTTAACTCTCACATTCTGCCAATATTATTCTCTATTGTTCCCCCCTTATACCATATTGCGCAGGATGTTAAAGGTTGTCAGCAGGGTAAGCGACGTGCCACTTAACCAGCTTGTTAATATTCTCGTTGACAGGCAGGCACATGGACTCATGTGAAAAATGGGCCAAATCCATTTTATCTAACTCACAACACCCTCTTCATTCACAACTCTCCCCTTGCATCTCATCAGGCAAAACCAGAAGCCTTTATAGAAAACTATATGCTCGCACCAGCAAGTACAAAAACTCAACCATACCCTACTTAGCTCATGTTCTGTGTGATAAAGAAAGCATTAGGTGTGACACCTATAATTCATTAAATAGTCAGTAGAACAACTGGACCTCGTCTTTCCAGCTCATATCATTTATAGGTACAACATTTTCTTTCTTTCTTTTCCTTTCCTCTCTCTTTTTTCTGTTATGTGCCGCTTTGTTTCTTTCTCTCGTTTACGCCAGTAAATATGATAGCACCTACTTTTCTAACACCTTGAAACACTGTTCAACTTTGGCTTTGCTACCGACATGCCAATATGTTGTTATCATAATGAACTGAGATTTCCTTAATCTATGTAGAATTCTATTTATTGATAATGTACTAACTGGATGCAATAGTGTAGTAAAAAAATGCTGAGAATTCCATTTTGTATCACAAGTACTGTTTTGGAATAAAGCAAATTTATCATTATTATTGTTACTAATTCATGGGCTGGCCATTGAATCGGGTGTTGTCCCAGTGGCTGAATAGTATACGAGCTTGCTGGCCCTATAACCGGAAGGTTATGGTTTCGAACCCTGGCGGGGGGGGTGCGTACTGCCGATGATTCCAAAAAACTAGGATGAAACAACTGTTCAGTACTCTGGTAATTTTCAATGGTTCTCTAAATGATATCAATCCGTAATCATTTCGTAGAAATTGAGTATATTATCTATGGGAGAAATGGCCTTCCGGTATTTAGATTCTTTGGATAGAGCTTATAAGAGCTACTGGTTTCTTTGCATTGATTTCCGACTACTCATATGAATAAGTAGTATATATACATACACGTATACCAGCTTACCTTTTGTGATTGCTGTTTTATGATTTGTGTATGTTGCATTCCAAGAGAATATCGTAGTGAATTTTCACCTTGAAATGTGTATTTTTAAAATGACAAAAGTTGATTATTCTTATTACTTAGTGTATAACTTGAAAAGGTTATGATAGTAAACCATCCTTTATTATTATTATTATTGTGCCCTTTAATTCCTAGAGGAACATAGGGCTTCAGCCGTGCGTTTCCATTGAGTTCGGTTCTCCGCTAGAGTCTTCACCTGGCTCCAAGTCTGCACACACGCTTTCATCTCCTCTTCACATGACCTCCTCCAAGTCACCCTTGCACTGACGACCAACTAACTCACCGCTTCCCTTTCGGGTTCCACTCGAGCAATGGCTTGTCTAGTGATGTCACTTGATGGTTTCCTCAGAGTATGGCCAGCCAATCCATCTCCATTTCTTCCTGCCTATTTGTTTGACAATCGGTTCCTACTAGGTCGGTTCGCTCATTGCCAGAGATCTCTGTTGCTGATCTTTTCTGACCGGCCATCTGATCTTGAGTATTGAGCGAAGATAACTGTTGATGAAGGTCTGTAGTTTGTTTGAGATGCTCTTTATGACGCGCTGGCCAAGTCTCTGATCCGTGAAGTAGCAATGACTGACTTCACATTGAATTTGAAAATCTGATCTTATTTTTGATGCTGAGTGCTGTTGACCTCCACACAGACTTGAGAGTAGTGAAAGCTTGTCTTGCTTTTCCGATTCTTGCTTTGATATTCTCTTCAGTTCTGTCCTCCTGTAGTTGAAACCATCCTTTACTAAAATACTAAGTCGCATTATCTTGGAGAGAATAAAATATGCACTGGAGACAGAACTCCTTCAGCTCACCGGAAGAAGCTGTCTAGATTCAGGAAAGGCGAATCGTGTGTTGATCAAATTTCAACTCTACACATCGTCATCACAGAACAAAGCATGGAATGCTGGCAGTCAAACCTCTCTCTGCACCTCAACCACCTTCATCGACTTCGAAAAGGCCTTCGACAGACAGCGTTGACTGAGAAGTAATTTGGAAACTACTTCAACACTACTGCCTAACTCAAGTCTTTGTGAACCTCAATCAACAGCTGGCTACATGACAATGCCTTCCACGTGTCAGGAGTCCACAACGGGAAACTCAGAGAGGCGTTCGAAGTGAATACAAGAGTAATACAAGACTGGCTGTCTGTCTGTTATCACCGATAATATTCTTAATTGTGGTGGACTGGATAATGTCAGACTGTGGGAAGTGAGGAGACAGGAATAGGCTGGATGACCGATAAGAAGACTCTAGAAGATCTGGATTTCTCGCGTGGATGATTTGTGTTTAATGTCACACAAACTAGAAGACTTGCAGGCAGGTAGGCAGGCAGGCGAAAAGCAACAAACTGGCAGAAGAGGCTGGCAGCGAAGACAGGAATGCAGGTAGCATAAAAAAGAGGAAGTGATGAATATAATTAACGAACCGCAACGTCAACAACAACAACCAGCACCAATCACCATCATCGGGAGAGATTTAACAGATCTTACCTCCTTCACTTATCCCAGCTAGAATCGGAAAGGCAAGATACGCCTTCATCAAGCTGAAACCAGTTGGGAAACCATCTTCTGCACTGCACTCAGTCTGCATAAGGAACAAGATTCGTATTTTCAACACCAATGTGAAGTCAGTCAGTCACTTTTTCTATACGGGTGCGAAACTTGCACTGCGTGTCACGAAAGAAATTTCCAACGGGTTATGCAAACTTTTAACAACAGCTGCCCACTTCGCTGGCTGGCGCCATACTAAAGATCAAATGGCCGGCCAGGAAGATATTATAGATATTGCAGATTTTTTTCGTTTTTGTGATATATTTGATTGTACGTGGATAATTTTCAATGACCAGAGTTAGTTGCTAATTTCCAGTTACCTGAACAGTGGATATTGGTACCTTCTTGAATTACCCAAAGGAGAAGTTTTAATCTTGGGTAACTCCTTTACCTCGCTAAGCCAGAAATAATACTGGTGAAGAGGAAAGGTTGGGCATGAGGCTAGCAACCCCATCCTGTAAAATCAAACACTGCTACAGAAACTTCAGGCCTCTAGTTTGAAGCCCTATGTTCCACTGGGGAATGTGAAGGAAAAAAAACAGCAAAGCTGCGACGGAAGTCGACTGAGGCTAGTCACACACGGTATGTTTGAAAATGGAGTTGTTTTTCAACTTCGTCCTTATAAGTGACGTCCTTAACGATAGCTACGCGCTACCATCAGGATAGGTAAGAATTTATAACTTTTTAGGCTGATATTTTTCTTACACGTCGTCATCAAAGCAGAAAGGTAGCTTAACTTACTTACTGATCATCCAGTTGGAGATAATTTACTGTCACCACAGTCCTAGCTATTAGCAGTACTTCACCCTCAGACTGCTTTTAGGCCAACCGATATCCGCCTGATCTTTCTAATAAAATAAGACATGCAGTCCAGACAATTTAGCCTGTCAAAATTATTATTATTGTTTCCTTTAATTCCTAGAGGAACATAGGGCTTCAGCCGCTCACGTCTCCATTGCGTTCGGTTCTCTGCTAGAGTCTTCACCTGGCTCCAAGTCTGCCCACACACTTTCATCTCCTCTTCACATGACCTCCTCCAAGTCACCCTTGCACTGACGACCAACTAACTCACCGCTTCCCTTTCGGGTTCCACTCGAGCAATGGCTTGTCTAGTGATGTCACTTGATGGTTTCCTCAGAGTATGGCCAGCCAATCCATCTCCATTTCTTCCTGCCTATTTGTTTCACAATCGGTTCCTGCTGGGTTGGTTCGCTCATTGCCAGAGATCTCTGTTGCTGATCTTTTCTGGCCGGCCATCTGATCTTGAGTATTGAGCGAAGATAACTGTTAATGAAGGTCTGTAGTTTGTTTGAGATGCTCTTTATGACGCGCAGTGCAAGTCTCTGATCCGTATAGTGAGTAGCACTGACTTCACATTGGAGTTGAAAATCCGGATATTATTTTTGATGCTGAGTGCTGTTGACCTCCACACAGACTTGAGAGTAATGAAAGCTTGTCTTGCTTTTCCGATTCTTGCTTTGATATCCTCGTCAGTTCTGTCCGCCTGTAGTTGAAACGATGCTTCCCAGGTAGGTAAAAGAGGTTGTTTCTTTCAGGTTCCTCCCATTTATGTTGATCGTTGTCTGTTGTTGTTGTTCTTGCCCAGGAATCTTCATCACCTCTGTTTTCTCTATGTTCACCTGAAGTCCCATCTTCTCTGGATGCTTCTTCTGCCAACTTGTTGCTTTTCGCTTGCATATCTTCCAGTTTGTGGGAAATCAGACATATGTCATCACCGGTGAAGTCCAGATCCTCCAAGTTTTTTTGTGTGAGTCCATTTTATGCCTGTTTCCTCATTGCCCGCCGTTTGTCGCATTATCCAGTCTACTGCAATCAGGAAAATCATTGGCGATAGTAGGAAGCCAACTTGTCTTACTCCTGTCCTCACTTCGAAGGATTCCGTAAGTTTCCCGTTGTGGATTACTTGGCATGCAGCATTGTCGTACAGCTGTTGCGTATGAGATGTGTAATTGTCGGTGGCACCCCGTAGAAACGAAGTAGTTGCCAAAACACCTCATATTTATAATGATATGTAAGCCCGACCATCGCGTCAAGTAAGCGACAATCCATCGGATAGGCGTAGTCAGTAGATATCCCCCCACACCTTTATCTTCTTTCATTGGCTTTCATTTTAAAAAATTCTTTGAAAGATGCTTATATTTGACTGTATTATTAACTGTTATACATCCTATTCTATACTACTTAAATGTTAAGCGGAAATAAGCAATACAATCAGGGTGGAATCATTTAAAACTAAAAGAATCAGGGGCGGAGGGGGTGGTGAAATGGAGGAAGAATGGGAAATTCATTTAAAAACTGCATTTCTAAGTCTCCAAAATGAAAGAAATCAGTTAATTAACCTAAATTTTGAAACATTTACAAAGATAAACACAATGTACAGTGTTCTGTGTACTTGTGCAAGCATAAAATCACACACACACTTACACAGCACAACAGAAATCTCAGGATTATTTGATAAAATGGAATAAAGTTTAATACTGTGAGAACAGTAGTGAATATTGATGATGTATAACTAATTCAAGTATTTCCCGTTTATTATATTATTATTATTGTTCCCATGGCTTCCTAGTGGAACATAGGGCTTCAACTGCACTTGCTTCTTTCTTCTGCTGTACTATTCACATGCATCCATGTTAGTCCATACTGTTTCAACTCTTCTTCACACGATCTCCTCCATGTCAACCTTGCACGTCCCATTCGCCGATTCCCGTTCGGGTTCCACTCCAGCGATAGCCTGACGCGCGATGAGACCCAGCGGCATCCTTAACGAGTGTCTAATCCATCTCCACTTTCTCCTGCTTATTTGTTGAGCGATTGGTTCTTGTTTTGTTTGTTCACATAGTTTCTTGTTTGTGATTCTTTCCCGCCATCTGATCTTCAGTATACAGCGAAGACAGTTGTTGATAAAGGTTTGCAACAGGCTGTTGGAAATATTTTTTATGACCCGCCAAGTTCCAAGTGATCCATATAGAAGAAGTGACTGACTTGACGTTTGTATTGGAAATACGAATTTTGTTGTTGATATTGAGGAGTGACGAAGATTTCCAGATTGGTTTCAGGTTGATCAATGTGTTTCTCGCCTTCCCGATTCTCGATTTGACATCTTCGTCGGTTCCTCCTGTAGTTGAAACAATGCTCCCTATATAAGTGAATGAAGTAACCTCTTTCAAATCCCTCCGGTTGATGGTGATTGGCGCTGGATGTTACTGCTGCTGTTGTTGTTGTTGGTTGGTTGGTTACTTTCATGACCTCCGTCTTGTCTATGTTCACCTGGACTCCTGTCTTCTCTGGCTGCTTCTTCAACAAGTTTGTCGGTTTTCGCTTGTAAGTCTTCGATTTTGTGTGACATCAAACATAAATCATCCCTGTGCGAAATCCAGGTCTTCTAGTTTCTTCACGTCGGTCCTGCATATCCCTGTCTTCTCGTTTCCCACTGTCTGATGCATAATCCAGTCCACCACAATTAGGAATATCATTGGTGATAATAAGCACCCTTGTCTGACTCCTGTGTTTACTCCAAACGCCTGGCTGAGTTTTCCGTTGTGGATGACTTGACATGTGCCGTTGTCGTACAGCTGTTGAATAAGGTTGATGAATATTCGGGGTACGCCGTAGTACTCGAGTAGTTTCCAAATTACTTCGCGGTCAACGCTGTCGTAGGCCTTCTCAAAGTCTATAAAGTTGAGGTAGAGATTTGATTGCCATTCCATGCTTTGTTCTGTGATGATGATGCGTGGAGTTGCAATTTGGTCAGAACATGATTTGCCTTTCCTGAATCCAGCTTGTTCTGGTCGGAGTTCTGTATCCAGTGCGTCCTTCATTCTCTCCAGGATGATTTGACTCAAGATTTTACTTGGCGTCGACAGGAGCATGGTTCCTCGCCAGTTTTTTCAGAGTCCCAGGTCACCCTTCTTTGGTAGTTTCACGAGGTAACCTTTCCTCCAGCCAGTAGGCACCTTTCCCTCCTTCCCGTTTATTGGTTTCTGAATATTTCTGTGTTCAGGCAGAGGTGGTGGAAAAGGAGGATTTGGATTCTTTATGAAAGTTTCAGAAGTATGGTGTAAGTATATTGTATACAATAGTAGTATTAGTAGTAATAGAAGTGCCGTTAACTCTGGTCTTGAGGCGAAATAAGTTTAGGCCGTCTTTCTTTTGAGATCTCCATGAATTTACGTAGCCAAAGGGAGAGAGAAACTAAAACTCCTTGTAAATAATTCTATATAGCGAAAATATGCATTCATACACCTATAAAACACAAAATAATTGAGCAAAGAATATCCTTTTCGATAATTTCCTCTTCTGGCTCTACAATTATATATACATATGTTTATATACATAGAATATTCTAGAATAGTAGTCAATAACAATATTAGTCTTTTTTAAATAATATCGATTTGTCAAGTAAGATCACAATGGAATTACCACAGTTCATTAAAGATGCTTAAATTATAATGATAATAATAAAGATATAGTAGCAAATAGAATATCAACTAAAATTAGGGAAATTCCACAAAATTTCAGGATCATTAGAACCTAGATGGCCAGCGGGGTAAGGACAATGTCTGAACTTGCTTCTTTTGGACACATAAATTAGGCTTTTTAATGTGGATCCCAACGGCCTCAGCAATGTGCAGTAGACGAACTCTTAAGGCGAAGTTAAGCTCAGGTGGTACACGGTAGATGACTTTGAAAGCTGCCTCGTTGACATCAATCTTGTGTTTTGTATCCACGAGATGAGATAGAATAGCGCTACGAATGGATTTTGTTTGTCCCTTACTTAACGGCCATGCAGGGTGATGTTCGGAAATCTGACGAGAAACACGCCTAATTGTACGGCCTATGCAACTAACTGGCTCACTCCACAGGAGCAGTCAAATTTGTAGATACACATGGAATAGGCGAAATTAGGCAATTCATCTTTTACTCCCAAACGCAAAGGAGGAGTGGTTTTGAAGACACAGCATAATTCAGCATCAGGGAATGATCTTTTCACTGCATTTCTGAGGCATTGTGTTAGTATCTCACTGATGTTTTCCCCGAGAAACTGCATTTTTAAGAATAGGGCCTTTTTCAGAACTGTTAGTACCTTGGGCTGCTTTGATTTTAGATTCATATTCTTATCAATAAACTTTTCTGGATAACCATTTTCACTCAGCAATCGTTTAATATTACTAAGTTCCTTATCAGTACATTCATCCGAGCAGGTTGCTCTTCCTCTGTGGCGGACCAAGCACTTTATCAGATTGCGTTTGTATTTCAAAGGCACGAAGCTAAAAAATGAGTATACTGTCCTGTTGGTGTAGGTTTTCTATCTACACTTCTTCTTATTATGCCATCCTCTTTTCTGGTCATAAGGACGTCTATATAAAATAATCTTGAATAAAACTTCGTGTGTATGAAACAATAAGTGCTGGATTCCACTTTCACTAGGAATGCCGTCTCTCAGTAGAGATGACAATACGATCAGCTGGCGAGTCTCAAATAGGATGAATGACACAGACTGGCTTCTACCGCTAGCTGTCTCAAACACAATTACACAAATCTCACCACAAGTCATCGTCAAATACTCATTCTAGCAGTCGATATGAGCACAGAGATGCAGTATTTCAGTCCAGTTAAATCACTTAACACGAAAGTCGCAATAATCCTGATTAGTTCCAAAGAAATTCATTATCAATCGCATATCATACGAAATTGAGACTACACTGTATGCATGTGAGGATTAAGAAGTAGTGTAATATGTAGGAGGAAGTACATGTATATATATATACAGATAGATTGAACATACAGTGAGGAGACCTCCAGTCGACATCACACAACATACCTTCGTGTGTGACTCGAATACGAAGCCACGAATTGGTTGTGGCTCCGACAGTGATATTGGAGAAGACTATATAGAGAGAAAACAGAAGCTTCTGGGCGGTTTTATAGCCAGCAGAGAGTGATTGCAGGCAGCTGACCTCAGTGGTGATGTCCCATGTAGGTCCTATGTTCCACTCTCGAAGAAAGGAATGAATTCTAATATCACGAGGAAGGAAATGGCTTCATGGAAGTAAATAGTTTAGGTGTATTTCGTAGAAGCGTCATTATTTTAATTCCAATGATTTGTGAGTGAGGAGGAGACTTGCAGAGTAGTGGATGGTGATGATGGTGATCGAGAGTGGAGTGGGAACCCAGCTGATGACAGAATTTGAACTGGCCACCTGCGAATCACTGATGTGATATGCAATAGAAGTTGAGCTACAAACGGCATAGCTGCTAATCTAGTAGGTTATATTATCCTCACTGCAATTACGCCAGACAGGTAACGCCCATCTGTCATCTGAATAATAATTAATTTATGCATTAATGCAAGTCCTACTCAAAACGCATTAATTTCATCTCACCTTTCAATTATCACCCATCGTATCAATCAGAGTCAACGCCAGGCGAAGCCTAACTCAGATAGTTTCCCTGTCAATGAATAATCTGATTGCTCGTCTCCATTTAACTGAGTGCTATTAAGACTGACAGGGGGAGAAGGATGTAACTGACCAGCTAGTGTAATGATGTTAAAATGGAAAGCCACATATCACATTCATTTACATGATAGCTGGTTATTACTTGTTGTTTGATTATCCTGAACTGATGGCATGATGATCAGTTCCTAGAGGAACATAGGGCCACTTCAGCTGCGCACGTCTCCATTGCGTTCGGTTCTCTGCCAACGTTTTCATTACCTGGCTCCACGTCTGCTCACATGCTCAGGCGTGGGGCTAGCAACCCCATCCTGCATACAAGGCTTCTACAGAAACTTCAGTACGATGAGTCTCTTTATGACAAAATAAAAATTAGAGAGTAATATCATTTTATTCGATGAATCTTATTACTGTGTAAGAATTCATTGTGAGTTATTAACAAGTTTTTAAGTTTTCTTCGCGTGTGCAATTTTTAAAATCCATTAATAATAGTCAGTGGCTGATTCTGGGTTTGAAGGAATATGAATTAATTTCAGTGAATACTCCTCAAGAATCCACTCTTCAGCGGTACGCACCCATGATTTCACCAGAGACTGAATCAATCACCTTTTGATTACGAGGCAAACCAGCTGTGTTTGATGTGAGAAGAGATACTCACTGATGATACTGGGAAAAACGTTAGAATTCATGGGCCACTGAATTGCCAGCCACTGGCTAAATGGTCAATGCGCTTGCCCCACAAACTGAAGGTTTTCAATTATATCCTTAGTTGGTACTCTATGGCTAAACTAGGGATAATCATCACTTCAATGTCCGATGGTCTTCAGGGATTCTCTCTGTCTCAGTTTATCATCATACTAACTGTCCGGATAGGTATTTATTTTCCCGTCTATCATTGTAATCATACTAAATAAGATGGATATGATCAGGTTATTGGCTGACAGTTAGTCTGTCTGGGATAACTTTTTAGGTTCACAGACTACTGGCAAAATGAACGATGATTTGAGGTTAAATGAAACTGTGAGAGGTGTCAGGAATCGAATCGATGTATCATGGTATATATTGAATTCCTTACTACCATTTCGTCATTCAAGAAATATCTGAAGGAAGCGACCTACTCTCATTGGTCAATTATATGACTAGCTGAGGATTTATGTCACATTCCAGGTGATACCGGTTCATGTTATCATTTTCCTTCAGATAAGGCATAAGGTTACTCAATGAATTTACGAAAATACCATTTTCATAGTCGTGTACTCTCTATATCGATTTACTACTGTAATGATGAACTGGTTGCAGCCAAAACCGATTCATTGTGGCGTGAACATAGGAAATCGACGTCTGTGTCCGACTGTATAGCTGACCAAAACTTTCTTGAGTCAATCGCAGTCACAAAACACTCCGAAGACAGAAAAAAGACAATTATTCTTGAAAGCTTTTGAACTTCTATTCAACAATATTGAAATCAAAAACAAACAATTACCTCACCAGTGCCTCTTTGCAGCTATACAGTTCAATCTAAGTACATAAAACAGATAGTCAAAATCTATTAGAATATTCCCAATATAATGGGATCAAAAACTGTGTCCACAAGACTCGCACACTGAACAATTTTCACAGATATTCCAGTATCAGAATCACCTTCATTCATTCAAACAAATCACATTAAAATTAGCTATTAAGGAGGGAGAAAGACAAATAATAAGATGTTGGTTTGTTGGGATTTGATTGGTTAGAGGACTTCATCGTTAGTTGACATTGGTTAGAGAACCATTGGAAAACTAAGTGGGAGTACTGGAAAGCTGTTTCATTCCAGTTTGGAAATCTTCATCAGTACGCACCCATGGGAGTTCAAACTCGAAACCTTCCAGTTGCAGACAATAAAGAAGAAATTGAAATGTCAAAATAATGATATACAATGTAGGAGAAAGAAGGATAATAATTCCGAGGTTAGTTGAAAAGTCCAAATAGGTATAAATATTTGGGATTAAATCATTCAGGAAGCATCGTTTCAACTACAGGCGGACGGAACTGATGAGGAAATCAAAGCGGAGGTTCGGGAAAGCAAGGCAAGCTTTCATTACTCTCAAATCTGTGTGGAGATCAACAGCACTCAGAATCAAAAATAATATTCGGATTTTCAACTCGAATATGAAATCAGTGCTACTTAATGTACGAATCAGAAACTTGGCGTCAAGTCACGAAGGGCCTTTCGAACAAACTACACACTCATCAACAGGTATTCATCGACGATACTGGATGATGGTTGAACTACATATTATCAATCGGAAGAAGTTAGAGTTCATTTATCGTTGAATTGCACTCCGGTAGTTGAATAGTCAGTCATCTGACCTTGTAACCTAAAGGTCCTTAATTCAATTCGAGATGGCGTCCATTTGTTTGCACTGCTGAAGAGTCTCAAGTTGGGACGAAAGAACTGTTTATTGAGTGATTGGTTAAGCCGTAGAATTCTCTCCAACTATGCACATGTTCCGCGGTTTGATCGCCTGCCGAAGCTCCCTTAGACCTCACTAAACCTCTAGGAAGCCTAGGAAAGAGAGAAGGTTGGCAATGAGGCCATCAACTCCACCAGCTGAAATTGAAACCACGGTTACCGAAGCTTAAGAGCTCAAGCTTGGACGCCCTATTTTCCAAAGGTATAAAATAATTATGAAAAACTGTGCTTCTTGTTTTTCAATAATTCCTCAAAGTGATGCCTTTTCATGACAAAATCGACCAGCTTTTAGTCTGAAATCTACTGGAAACTTTGCAATCCTGTAAGTCTGTGGGTCATTGACAAAATACTCGCCAAGCACACAGACATCTGGTCCGAATTCAACTCCGACCAACAGATGCAGTTCATAATCCAGAAAGAAGGAAAGGTTGGCCAGTAAAACCAGCATCACCAATACTGCAACTGGCGAACGCACGAGTGACCTTCAGCCGACCAATCATAAAACTGAGGAAGTTTTGCTCAAAAAATGATGTATATTGACAAGAAAATGCTTGAAAACGCATTAAACAGGTTATCTTTCTCTGACATGGCTTAAAAATACGTCCTAGTTGTAACGAGGAGTATCAGTTGCTAAGTTAGACTAGTTTCTGTACATGGGTATTCACCGAAATGACAACAGATAAACTGTCTTTGTGAATCGTTTATCTCCCTCATCCTGCTTGCAGTCTTCCGAAAAAGCCCTCGGTTGAATTATTAGGGTTCCCAGCAAGAGGATAGACGACTACTTACCAGGAAAACGTGGATAATAAAAAACATTAAAATAAATGACTTCAACTTCAAAATCTATCCCTAATCCTAACCCTAATCATAATCCCTTATGCAAACCGTAATTCTAACCCTTATGCTAACTATAACCCTGATCCTAAACCTAACCCCAACCCTTACCTTAACGAGCTATTAACACATTGTCCAAACAGTACTTAAAAACGTGATCTGGGTGAAATTTGCTCCTAAGTTGGTGAATGGCGTTGATATTTCAACTGTGATAATGACAGATGCCGTTAGCCAATGACTAGCATGCGTTCAAGGTCATTGGAGCGTTCACACTCCTGGGACGCTATTGTTGAACTTCGCCCTGCAACTTCGAAAGTCTAAAGTCTTAAATTCTACTCAGAGAAGAAGGAATAAAGGAAAAGAAATACATATTTTGATTTGATTTATTTTTCAAGTTTGACCACCAGATTAATATTAGTTAAAGAACCATTGAAAACTATCCAGGGAGTACTGGTCAGCCAGCTATTTCCGCTCTCTTAGTTTGGGAGTCATCGACAGGCAGTACGCACCCATCAAGTTTCAAACTCAGGACTTTTCGGTTACAAGGGAAGCTCATAAGCCATCCAGCCATTGGGACCAGATTCAATGTCCAGTACTCCCTGTTGGTTTTCAATGGTTCTCTATTTTCAATATAGAAAAGAATCTCCCATTATCAATTAGATCCTCATCGGTGGCTCTACTCTAATATATATATATATATATATTAGGGAAACCATAGACTACGTATACATCCAGCTAACAGGTCCTAAACACGACAAAATCCAATGCTAATTACAGTCTATTGTAAAAAATTATATTTGTAAAATCTCAGCGAGATTGAAATGAGTAATTCCAAAGTTTCGTTCGGCAATCTAGTCCAAACTTCTTCAGGGAAATTAATCGAAATTAACATAACAGAGGTTTATATATAAAAAGAACATCACTTGTTTTTGAAAACTTTGTCCAATTATAAGTCATTCAACAAGTATAATAAACAAAATTTTATGAGCTGTGATCAAAATTTGACCTCGGACTTACAAATATTGGTCTGCCTTTGTTAAACACTTCAAACAGAGTGTGCATGTGTGTGTGTGTGGGTAAACAGTTGTAAAGCATTTCTTAACGTCTCCATAAGAAGATATGGACAGTCGAGAATTTTGACCAAGTATTATTAATTAGTGATGCATATCCATTTTTTATTTATTAATAAGGATTTCCTATGCATCAGCTAACATTACACCTTCATGTCTGTTCAAACTGTTAGTATCTAGAATTTTATGATTAGACGTACCCTGTCGGACTTAATGCTTCGTCTTCTTTCTGAAGATTGAGCTGCTTTATTCGACCTACTGGAGTTGTCAGGTGACTCGACAGCAACGGATTTAGAATATGCATTCTGTTGCAGACAACGGAGAGTGAAAACACGATGATTGTTCCAGTTACACAGTTTCTTTGTTAATTTAATTAAATAAGTACATTGGGACCTTTGTACTTTTAATGATTTTCCTTACTTTCATTTATATCTCAAAAGGTCATATCGAAGGCGTTGGGGTGTAAGAATATATAATTACTACACTTTTTTCAATTTTTCCTCTTGTCATTTTCGGATTTCAGATCATGTTGTTTATTTATAACTGCTACTATAATTAACGGGCAAAAGATTCATGTTGTAGACTGTACAAAAAAGGGATTCTCTCTACCGTCTCATCTTTCCTTTTTGTCTGTCTGTCTGTCTATCTGTATGTGAATGTGTGTGTACATGGCTATAAATCAATAAAGTGTGTAGAAGGAGCAGCAATGAAACCTTATCACATCAATCATCACAGAAAAAGGTCATCAAAATCAAATAACACGACATGGAAAAATACAAGAGTGTGTAGATTGACTCTAGGCGATAAATATGCCCTTTCTCTTTTTTGACTGACTGACTGACTGATTATGTGTGTGAATGAAATCACGTACTTTTAAGGAGAGATAAGATTTACCTGAAACATGAAACAATCAAGGGAATATAAAAGGGATTTAATCCCGTCTGTCTTTGGTGTCTGTGTGTGTATGTGTAAGTGTATAATTAATATTCAACAACTTCACAAAGAAACTAGTGATTTAGTCAAAAATAAACTTCAAATGAGACTGAAATGAGTGAATGAATGAATGAATAATGGTCATTTTAAGGTCAAGTGGATACATCCTCATATCGATGTGTAGTATATACAATTATACTTATATGAACTCTGATTCCGGTTAAAAATGATTAATTGACCAGTTGGTTAGTTAGTTAGTGTTAATTTGACATTTGACCCCAACTGACATTCCCTACTTTGATTTCTTTTTTATCAATATGAGGGAGGATACAAAGTTTTTCCTTGACAGATTGATATCGATTAGAGAACACCATTAGTCAGGTTCATCATCCTATTTTGCGAACATCATCCAGCATGGTTAAGCAAGGGATAAACAAGATTGTCACAATCATCGTGTTTTCACTCTCCGTTGTCTGCAACAGAATGCATATCCTAAATCCGTAGCTGTCGAGTAACCTGACAACTCCAGTAGGTCGAATAAAGCAGCTGAATCTTCAGAAAGAAGACAAAGCAATAAGTCCGACAGGGTGCTTCTACTAAACTCTAATCCTAAACACCATAATTTTGAAAATACGTCTAATCATAAAATTCTAGATACTAACAGTTTGAACAGACATGAAGGCGTGATGTTAGCTGATGCATAGGAAATCCTTATTAATAGATAAAAAAATGGATATGTATCACTAATTAATAATACTTGGTCAAAATTCTCGACTGTCCATATCTTCATATGGAGACGTTAAGAAATGTTTTATAGCTGTTTACCCCCCCCCACACACACACTCTGTTTAAAGTGTTTAACAAAGGTAGACGAATATTTGTAAGTCCGAGGTCAAATTTTGATCACAGCTCATAAAATTTTGTTTATTATACTTATTGAATGACTCATGATTGGACAAAGTTTTTAAAAACAAGTGATGTTCCTTTTTATATATAAACCTCTGTTATGTTAATTTCGATTAATTTCCCTGAAGAAGTTCAAACCAGATTGTCGAACGAAATGTTGGAATTACTCATTTCAATCTCGCTAAGATTTTAGAAATATAATTTTTTACAAACATGCTGGAATTAGCATTGGATTTTGTTGTGTTTAGCACCCGTTAGCTGGATGTATACGTAGTCTATGGTTTCAAGCGTTGAAGAATTATTCTCTGCTGTGTCTGTTGACAACGAAAACCATATAATGTACCATATGTACTTATTGTTATCAAAGGAAATTTTGCACTGATTACTTTTACTGAACTAAAATGCTGCAGAGATATTTCTAGAATGTTGTCAGGTTAATCTGGTATTGTTTAGGTGAATAACGGCTAACCGTGCAATAAAAGATAGACGTTTCTTTATCTATAGGATCTCATCAACTGGAGGTGTGTGCATCCCCCAAATGGAAAACCATCAAAGATCTAAAGTACAGTCGAACGTGTCATTTGAAATCTATGACTATTCACGATTTAACAAACAACATAATTGAAACGTGGTATGTAGTAAACTGCGTGTCGACGCAGATCAGGAAGTGTTAGGATACAATTATTATTATTGTTTCCTTTGGTTCCTAGGGGAACATCAGGCTTCAGCCGTGCGTCTCCATTGCGTTCGGTTCTCTGTTAGAGTCTTTACCTGGCTCCAAGTCTGCCCACACGTTTTCATCTCCTCTTCACATGACCTCCTCCAAGTCACTCACTCTTGCACTGACGACCAACTAACTCGCCGCTTCCCTTTCGTGTTCCACTCAAGCAATGGCTTGTCTAGTGATGTCACTTGGTGGTTTCCTTAGAGTATGGCCAATCCATCTCCATTTCTTCCTGTCTATTTGTTCCACAATCGGTTTCTCCTGTGTTTGTTCGCTCATTGCCAGAGATCCCTGTTGCTGATCTTTTCTGGCCGGCCATCTGATCTTGAGTGAAGTATTGAGCGAAGACTAGTGTTGATGAAGGTCTGTAGTTTGTTTGAGATGCTCCTTATGAAGCGCAGTGCAAGTCTCTGATCCGTATAGTTGAGATAGAGAGGTGAATGCCATTCCAAACTTTGTTCAATTATGATCCGTAATGTGGCGATCTGATCAATGCATGACTTGTTTCTCCTGAATCCAGCTTGTTCCGGTCGAAGTTTTTCATCTAGTGTGCGTTTGATTCTCCCAGGATGATGCGGCTTAGTATTTCGCTCGCGATGGACAGAAGCATAATTCCGCGCCAGTTCTTGCATTGACTTAGGTCTCCTTTCTTTGGTAGTTTGAATAAGTATCCTTTCTTCCAATCCTCGGGTACTTTGCCCTCTTTCCACACCTTCTCCAGTAGTGGCGTCATCAAGGATACAATATGAATAATGAATTGGTTTTTTCACAATCCATATGTCTACAACTTATGAACTGTAATGAAACTGAAGGACAATTAATCAATTAATTAGTATTACTTGGTTGGTGGTAGATAGCAATCGAATTTAGGAATCAAGTCTCGCGTCTCATTTGGCTGTCGACAGCTGGACATGGTAATTGTATCTGCAGTGACTGTGATGGTCTTATCACAGAAACTCGAATCATGTACCTATTGTTTCAAATGCCAACAAATGTTAGTAGGAACACAATCCTTTACGATGAAGTGTCATGGAACTCCACCTGAGGAGTTTGAAACAGGATGAATCTAGTACTAATAGCTATCTTTTCAATAACTTAATAATTCCTATTGTAGCGTTAAGAACACAATATTCAGCGAAGAGACTCTTTTCAATGAATTTATTATCAAGCTGTACAATCGAATATATATGGATATAATTTGTATAAAAACCAAATGTATACGATTGTACAGCTTGATAATAAATTCATTGAAAAGAGTCTCTTCGCTGAATATTGTGTTCTTAATAGCTATTTAACGAAAAACACCAAGCTTAAATTCAAGAGGCACTATGGGATAGTTCTGATTCAAATTAAAAGTAACGAAAAATTAAAAATGAAAAAATGAGTAAATTGTCCTCTTTACAAATATTCATTTCTGTCACGAAGTAATAGGAGTTACAATTTACACAGCCAACCAAGTGATTGAATGACTGTAATTTGAAGATCCTGGTGGGATAAGTAATGTGAAGTAAGTAATTTAATGAATCGCTTGTAATCAGGTCACAAAATGAATCTGATATTACGTAAGATTCCTAAGCAAGAGAAAAGTTATTCTTCTTATTTTTTTTCGGATTCCACACAGTACTTTCGATACCAGGATGGAATTTCGAGCATGTGATATCGGTAACCCAAATTTTGCCGGCCGACCATTGATATCAGGTGTGCGTCGGTAGGGGATTGAACCCCAGCCCATGTGCATAGTTGGCGACAGTCCTAACCACCATATCACCGACTTAAGAGTAAAAAAAAACAGATAATAAATTGGTTGAAAACATCCCGGAAGTGTTTGAAGAATTCCGATTTTTGCAAACAAAGTGCCGTTGTGCTTATCTAGATGATGATTAGAGTTTCAACAATACAAAAGAGGCAAGCACGTGTTATCTTTAGCAAATTCCATTCCATTTCTTAGAGATAACTTTAAATAAGGCGTAATATTGAGATAGAGTGGCTTGTGTTGACACGTTGTTCAATTATCGCATTCTTTATGATTGTCGCCTTTAACATAAAAACATTTTCCTGATAATAACTAAACTAAAGAATTAAAGAGATTTTAATGAATGCGAATAAACAATTGACAGCCTGTATGCACGTCATTTCTAATCTGTGAAAGAAATACACCTATCTTAATTTTAATCTAACTAACTAACCATTTTTATTTTATTATTATCTTTATTGTTCCCTTGTGTTCCTAGTGGAACATAGGGCTTCAACTGCACGTCTCCACTTGCTTCTGTCTTCTGCTGTCCTTTTCACTTACATCCATGTTAATCCATACTGTTTCAACCAATCTTCACACGATCTCCTTCATGTCACCCTTGGACGTCCCACTCGTCGTTTCCTTTTCCCGTTCCACTCGAACGATGGCCTGACGTGCGATGTCACCCAGCGGCCTCCTCAGCGAGTGTCCAATCCATCTCCACTTTCTCCTGCATATTTGTTGGGCGATTGATTCTTGTTTTGTTTGTTCCCATAGCTTCTTGTTGGTGATTCTTTCCTGCCATCTGATCTTCAGCAGTATAGAGCAGCGAAGACAGCTGTTGTTGATAAAGGTCTGCAAAAGGCTGTTGGAAATATTCTTTGTGACCCGCCAAGTTCCTGATCCATACGTTTAGAAGAAGTGACTTGACGTTTGTATTGAAAATCCGAATTTCGTTGTTGATGTTGAGGAGTGACGAAGATTTCCAGATTGGTTTCAGGTTGATGAATGTGTTTCTCGCCTTCTCGATTCTCGATTTGACATCCTCATCCGTTCCTCCTGTAGTTGAGACAATGCTCCCTAGATAAGTGAATGAAGTAACCTCTTTCAAATCCCTCCCGTTGCTGGTGATTGGCGCTGGATGTTGCTGTTGTTGTTGTTGGTTGGTTGGTTATTTTCATAACCTCCGTCTTGTCTATGTTCACCTGTAGTCCTGTCTTCTCTGGCTGCTTCTTCGACCAGTTTGTCGGTTTTCGCTCGTAAGTCTTCGATTTTTTGTGACATCAAACATAAATCATCCACGCGCGAAATCCAGGTCTTCTTGATTCTTCACGTCGGTCCAGGATATCCCTGTCTTCTCGTTTCCATTCACTGTCTGACGCATAATCCAGTCCACCACAATTAGGAATATCATCGGTGATGATAAGCACCCTTGTCTGACTCCTGTGTTTACTCCAAACGCCTCGCTGAGTTTTCTGTTGTGGATCACTTGACATGTGCCGTTGTCGTACAGCTGTTGAATAAGGTTGATGAATATTTGGGGTAGTCCATGGTACGCGAGTAGTTTCCAGATTACTTCGTGGTCAACGCTGTCGAAGGCCTTCTCAAAGTCTATAAAGTTGAGGTAGAGGTTTGATCGCCATTCCATGCTTTGTCGATGATGATGATGCGTAGATTTGCAATTTGGTCAGAACATGATTTGCCTTTCCTGAATCCAGCTTGTTCTGGTCGGAGTTCTGTATCCAGTGCGTCCTTTATTCTCTTCAGGATGATGCGACTCAGGATTTTACTTGTCGTGATTCCTCGGCAGTTCTTGCAGAGTCCTAAGTTACCCTTCTTCGCTAGTTTCACGAGGTAACTTAACTAACCACCTAACTAACTAACTAACTAACCAATTCAGCAAGTAAATAATTCTTAAAATGTTTATACCAATTTACTTCTGAATAGATGAATAATTAAAGGTTTTTAAATGTAGAGTGGTTATTTACGTCAAATTTTTCTTCTTTTATCATTATTAATTTTTTTTTAAATGTTTTACATGTCATTGCGTTTTTCAAAGTCTTCAGTTTTGTTTTTAGTTTCGTTTTTTCATAGACAGTAGGTAGACACATTAATGTATACTTACACATGGTGAATCAATATGACGTAGAGTGGATCACACGCACATTTTTCTCTATCGCTCTCTCATTTAATCAACAAAATAAACAATGTTAACGAAGAAAATATGATAGAAAATCAAAGTGTTGATATAGTCACGATGCAACAACAGTTAGAGAATTGCATGGAGGATTTCATCATTAGCTGACATCAGTTAGAGAACCACTGGAAAACCAGCTGGGAGTACTGGACAGCTGTTTCGTCCTAGTTTGGGACTCTTCAGCAGTACGCACCCACCGGGATTCGAACCCAGGACCTTCTGGTTACAAGGCGAGCTCGTAGACCATTGAGCCACTAGGACCCGATCTAATGGCCAGTACATGAATTCTAACTTCTGCCAATTCACGACATAGCGCGACCATTTCGCAATGTCTTTCTAGATGAGTTACTGCCTCATCTTCAACCTGCTGTACCCCACTGGTCACGGCTTCCCACTAGAACCCTAGGTTAACTGCCTGAATAGGGCCAGTCACTATTGAGCATCAGATTAATTTTCAAGTATTGGTTTGGTAGGGATTTTGTTTAATTGCATGGAGGATTTCATCATGAGCTGACATCAGTTAGAGAACCACTGGAAAACCTGGGGATCGGGTCCCAGTGGCTCAATGGTCTACGAGCTCGCCTTGTAACCAGAAGGTCCTGGGTTCGAATCCTGGTGGGCGCATACTGCTGAAGAGTCCCAAACTAAAACGAAACAGCTGTCCAGTACTCCCAGGTTTTCCAGTGGTTCTCTAACTGATGTCAGCTCATGATGAAATCCTACATTCAATTAAACAAAATCCCTAACAAACCAATACTTGAAAGTTAGAGAATTATTGACAACTGGGTACTACTAGACATATATTTCGCTATACTTGTGAACTCGTCATCAGCACACATCTATTTGCCTATCAGAAATTGTACTATAGACTTTCAAGCTAACCCCGTCAGGCATTATTCAGTGACCCCTGTAAAATGAGTTTTCTACATATATATTTGACCACTATCTTAGATTATACATAGAATTATTAAAAATCCAAGGGTTACTAGACAGTGTGTAGCCTCAAAGAATAACTTCTTAAATGCACATTGAATTTTCACTTTGTCTTCAATAGTTCATACTATCGACAAGTTGATGGAATAGCTATGGGTGGTTCACCATTAGGCCCAATATTAGCTGACTTCTTTATCGCAAAACTTGAAAATGGGAAATTGAAAGACATCATCAAGGAGTTTGATATATATTACCAATATGTCGATGATACATTTATATTAGCTGATGGGAATGTTAGCATAGACGAATTGTTGCTGAAATTCAACAACATCCACCCTTCGCTTACCTTTACTTGTGAAGAGGTGCAGGATAGTAAACTACATTTTATAGATGTCTTGCTAAATAGGCGAGAAGATGGGTCACTTGGGAGAAGCGTGTATAGGAAAAGTACATTCACAGGGCAATACACACACTTCTTACCTTAGTTACGTGCCTAATAAATATAAAAGGAATGTTGTTAAATATCTTACGAGCAGAGTAAGAAAGATATGTACGGATGACCTCTTACAAAAGGAATTTGAATATATTCACGATTCCTTGACGGAGATGGCCTATCCGAGTAGTTTCATAAAGAAACAAATGAAAACATCAGAGAGAAAACCTGAGACTGTGACTGCACAGAGAAAACCTCTGTTTATTAGTTAACAATTTAATGGTGACTTATCAAGTGAGATTTTATTCCAGAGACTTTCCAGGAGTATACGAAGAAAGTTTTACGGAGAATACCTATGTTTGTCATTCTCTAGCCGACGAATGATTGGGACGCAAAGGAAGGATAAGCTAGATAGCTTTGCCACATCTGAGTGCAACTATCAATTCAACTGCACATGCGGTGACAGTTATGTTGGACGTACTACTAGACAGCTTAACCAAAGTGTCACTACTGAACATCGCCTATCGTGGCTGTGTGGCGAAGGACAGACAAAAACAATCCGTAGCTCAATTTTGTCACATTTAGTTGGTAGCGGTCATATAGTGGGGAAAAGGAGAGCTTTCAAATTAATTCATCGTATTCCACCGCATCTTTCCAATAGACTTTGTATTCGTCTACTACACACAGCTAAGGTGTCAGCCATTTGAACTATTAAACCTAAACTATGCATTCAAAAGAAGTTTGTACAGCCATTATCCCTCCCTTATTGGCCTATTAAGACATAACCAACTGATGACTTCTCCACCAACCCTTATTTGTATTTTCAACCCTTCTCTTATCATCCCTTAATTTTATCACATCTTCATTAAAAGCGTGTTTCATTTACTTCCCTTATAATCTAGCTTTACTTAATCGGTTCATTTGTTTTTACTAGCCTTTAAGGACTACTTCCACCTGAACAGTTGTTTGTTTAATCGTGCTGTTTTTCCATTATTCTTGTCATCATAGATTGCCTCACTTTTTCATCCTTATTATTGATAAGACCATTATTAATACTATCAATATTATTATTATCATCACTACTATTATTATGACTAATTGCACAATTTATATTCACCAATCTTATTATCCTATAGACAAAACACCATGATTGGTTTATATTTGAATTTTTTATTTGTAAAGTTATTTAGGCATATTAGAGTTAGGCCTGATGATGAGATCTAATTGAAAGCACAATATTGTTCGCTGAAATGTCTGTTGTTCTAAATTTTACTAGACAGTTAGCAGGACAGCTATTGAATCTATATTCAATGACTCTTGAATTCTAACTTTTGTCTAACTTCGCAGTGTCGTCTCATTGTTTAGTGGCACTCTAACTTGTAGGCTATGGATTCGGTTTCCTTAGAGAAGTTTCACAATTGAGGAAAAAAAAGCCTAGCGATCTAGTAAGACATAGCCGTTGAAAGTGGATTTAAACCGGTAGCCTTTGAATTACAGAGGTTGGTGATTAAACTGGCTAAATTATGAAACACAACCGCTGATCAGTTAATTTTCACAAGTTTATTTATTTATTTTGATTTATTTTTATTTACAGCTTGATTCCACACCGTATTTTCAGTACAAGTATGGAATTTTCAGCATGGATATCGGTAGCCCAAATTCAGGCCGACCATAGATATCGGGTGTGCGCCGGCAGGGGATCGAACCCCGGACCATGTGCATGGTCGGCGAGAGTCCTAACCACTGTGCCACCGACGTTTGTTGGGATTCGATTTGTTTCTCAAGTTTGATCTCGGATTGATATCAGTTAGAGAACCATTGAAAACCAGCAACAGAGAGTACTGGATAACTGTTTCGTTCCAGAGTGAAACAGTATTATTTACTGGATGACAAAGTTTCGAACAAAATTTATTGTACATAATCATATCAATTGTAATCACACGACTTCGAAACTTGAGGTTTATAGTGTTCTTTGTTTTCTCCTATTTGTCGCCATTAGGGTGGTAGAATTTTCCCAGATATCGGGGACAGGTGATGAATCATTCCTATTACATGTATTTGTAGTTGACTCGATAAACAAAGCTTGTGTTATCAATCTCTCCCTATACCCTGTGACATTAGATTTTAAAACTGTCTGTCATCCTATCCCATCCTATTGTATGGTTGTGTGTAACTGCATGTGGTGCTATAGCTGAACTATTCTCTAGATTTCTTATCTTATTTGGATCAACCAATCTAGATTTCGCCAAGTTTTTATGTTCTGCTAGTCTGAATGCCCCTGTTCTACTAGTTTGACCTATGTATTTGACCTGACAATTATTGCAGGCAGTGTATTACATGAACTAAATTGTTTTGTTTCAAAGGCTCTACAGGATCCACCATTTAACCGACATAGCTTGTTTCTAATTGAGTTTGTGGGTGGTTTGAGTGCCGGCCACTTTTATTCCTGCCTTGTTAAGAATTCTGCGTAAGGCTTCCGAGGTTCCTTCCTTGTATGATTTTACTACTGATCATTTCGATTCCTTATTGTTGGTGTCGTCATTAATATTATTATTATTATCACTATTATTATTATTATCATTATTATTAATAAACAAACTAATATGGAATTACTTACGACCACAGTGCCCAAGTTTTACACATGTATTAATATGTTTCGTTCCAGCTTGGAACTCATTTCCAGTACTCAGCTAATGTAGTTCGAATCCAGAACCTCTCGGTTACAAGTCAAGCTGGTTAACTATCCAGCCACCGGGAAACCGACTCCATGATTGACGAGCGCATAAATTCCAACTTCTACCAATTCGTGATTTTTTGGGCCATTGAGTTCGGGCCCACTGGCTGAACAGTCTAAAGAGCTTGACTTGTAACCTGAAGCTTCTGGGTTCAACCTCTATTGGCTCAGCATTGGCTATGAGTCCTAAGCTAGGATGAAACAGTAAGTAACCCAGTACTGCCAGGTGATGATTTTCAATGGTTCTCCAACTGATATCAATTTGTGATCACACTCAAAGCTAACCAGTTAACCAACTGACACTATAATATTAATAATAATAATAACGATAATAATCTACTTTATTTCAAAAAAAGTACTTATAATACAGAATGGAATTCTCAGCATTTGTCACAATATTCCATCTGATTTACTCAAAATATAAATAAAATTAAAAATTAAAACAAAATTAACCAGAGGAATTTGTCCACATTTACGAAATAAAGTCAAAAATATTCGAAGTACGAATTGAGAATATTACGTATAATAATAATAATAATAACAGTGAGTTTGTTTCAAACAGTATTGTCGATTCAGTTCGGAAATTTTTGGCATCTTATAGATTAGAAAAGAAAAGGCGTTCAGCAAAGAGTTACTCTTTTCGGCGATATCATTCTCAAGCTGTACAAACCGCAAATTTATAGTAATTTTTCTTGGCAACAAAAGGAATATTTCCAAAGATGTGTTAATGCAATTGTTAATTTTTGACAACAAATTACGTAATTTAGAAGGCGTTAATCGGTTAGAAACTAAAATAAAGTTACAAAAGTAGGTTGGGTGACGTAATCTAATTGATAGGGTTCAATGAAAAATGAATGAGAGTCAAGTTAATAATCTGAGTAGAATTCACTTAAAAATAAACGAAAATGGAGTTAGCAACAGTCGTCATGAGGGTAGAGATTTAATAGAGGGTGGGGGTAGAAAATAATGCAGTTAAGAAACAGACAAACAAAGAAGAAAGAGGTAAGACAAAATTACGTATTTGGTGTTGAGATAGATCAGGACCATTGTAGATTTAGTGACTGAACAAACTTCTTTTGTATGCAGAGTTCAGGATTCAATATGTGAATTGCCATTGCTTCTGCAGTTTGAAGAAGTTTAATTCGTACTCTTTTGGCAAGATTCCCACGTATTGTGTAGATAACTGAGAAGTTGTTTTGTGGGTTTGCTTGGTGTCCGGATTCGATCAAGTGTTCTAGGATAGAGCTGTGGCGGGGGGGATCTTCTTTCTCCTTTATAAAACCATGAAGGTAAGTGTTCGCTGATTCGTTTGGATAGCAAACGCTGGGTACGGCCGACATACCTAGCTCCACATGAGCAGGTGAATTGGTAGATGCACATTGATGAGGCCCCCAGTGGAAGCTTATCCTTCACGTTCGTGCGAATCATTGGTTTCGTAGAGAAAGTTAGTCTGAGTTCAGCTGCGAAGAAGGTTTTCTTCAGTGAACGGCACAGGCGGTTTCTCAGTATTTCTGCTGAAGAATCTCCGTTGAATTGTAGATTCAAATAGAGAAGTTTCTTGGGAGCAGTAAGCATGGACGGTTTTTGTGTTTTGGGCTTCATGGCTTTTGTGATGAAACGTTCCGGGTAACCGTTTTCAGGGAGGATTCTTTTCAGGGTCTTCAGCTCCTCTTCTATAGTTTCCGGACTGCAAATGTTGTAGATTATTGAATTCTATGTTCTTCTGATATAGCAGTATGGTGAAGGGAAATACAAAATTAACAGTTATAACACAGGTTAAATGGTGTTCACACTTATGAAAAAATAAATAAATAAAAAGAAACAATTGAGAGGATTCTAAATATAAGAAGTACAATAACAACAAAAGGTTGATGTTGTAAGGGTGGAGGAAATGGTTTATTTAGACAGACTATATAATAAATAAAATAATTATTATTAAAGTTATGGAAACTCATTGATAATACAGCCCTTAACAAATGATGTGGCTGGTGGTATTAGAATCTCCGCATTTAGCCCAGTTTGTAGCGGAGACATGTCATCAAAGGGCACTCATTCAAAAGTGACCTAATTTAAAATATAATTGAGACCTGCAGAACTTCGCAGCATACAAAAAATATATATATTCCGCTAACAAACGCTTCATATTTCTCAGTTTTGACAATATATGTCTATGTAACAAAGTGAAATTTTTCACTCTCCACTTTAACTGGTTTTTGGCTGTCCTGAAATTCGCCTTAGTTGACCATAAATGTCATAACTTCTCGTCAACCGGTGACGGCTTGATAGGTGTCAAATTACTGGTGTATTAACAAAAGTAAAAAAAAGACCTTTGTCTATTTAAGATGACAGGAATCAACGTTCAGGTTAAGTGGGCATACTTTCAGGGAGGAGGAGAAGAAATGCCTACATTCTGTGTTCATTTATACACATAGTGTAAGTAGTTATCGATCGATGAGGCTTGGATTAACCAATCACATGCATACGTGGACATACATTTATTAGGAGAGGAGCTATAATTATTGATTTAAATAATTAGTCTATAGATGGATTACACATTATTGTACCTTTGATATTTACTGTTGAAGTCAGTCAACAGACTGTATATATCCTCACAGTCTTGACTAGGTCTATTTTTTAAATGTGTAGATGACACATTCACTGTACTTAAAACACAAGATATAGATAGGTTTTTCGAACACATCAACTCGAAGGTTGAAGCAATTCAATTCACTTATGAATTGGCAAAATCAGGAAGGGGAGCTCCCGATGTTAGATTGCAACGTAAAATGGAAAGAAGATGGGAAGTTAAACACACTAGTGTGTTTACAGGAAACCCACACATTCAAACATATATTTAGACTTCCGATCATCTCATCCTATGTCAGTGAAAATAAGATTGGTGAAATGTTTAAATGACAGAGCACAAAAATTTAGTAGTACCAAAGAAAATCTAAAACAGGAACTGATACACATAAAAGAAGCTTTGAAACTTAATAAGTACCCGGATAAATTAGTCAGGAAATATGTAAGGAAATGTAAAAATAAAATAAATAATGATAGTAGCGATAGCGATAATAATAATAATGTTAATAATAATAGTGATAATAATAATAATATTAATGACGACACCAATAATAAGAAATCTAAATCAACAGTAGTAATTCCATACAAGGAAGGAACCTCGGAAGACTTACGCAGAATTCTTAACAAGGCAGGAATAAAAGTGGCCGGCACTCAAACCACCCACAAACTCAATTAGAAACAAGCTATGTCGGTTAAATGGTGGATCCTGTAGAGCCTTTGAAACAAAACAATTTAGTTCATGTAATACACTGCCTGCAATAATTGTCAGGTCAAATACATAGGTCAAACTAGTAGAACAGGGGCATTCAGACTAGCAGAACATAAAAACTTGGCGAAATCTAGATTGGTTGACCCGAATAAGATAAGAAATCTAGAGAATGGTTCAGCTATAGCACTACATGCAGTCACACACAACCATATAATAGGATGGGATAGGATGACAGTTTTAAAATCTAATGTCACAGGGTGAATGGAGGGAGAGATTGATAACAGAAGCTTTGTTTATCAAATCAACTACAAATACATGTAATAGGAATTATTCACCACCTGTCCACCCAGATATTTGGAAAATTCTACTACCCCAACGACGACAAGTAGGAGAGAACAAAGGAAGCTATAAAACTCAAGTGTCCAAGTCGTGTGATTACAATTGATATGATTATGAACAATAAATTTTGTTCGAAACTTTGTCATCCAGTAATAAAGTAACTAATATGGAATTGACTAGGTCTATGCTTTTGCAGTAGCCGAAATTATATAGCCTAACCTAGACTTTCATATTACCATCAAATTTTATAAAAATTTTTCAATATAAAATTCTCGACAGTGACAACTTTAGCCTACCCATTCCATTTGGTGAAGCTACTAAAGCATAAAATCATAAAAAATAACGAATTAGCATGAGTTTCATGCCACTTCTTGGAGTCTTCTTCAGCGCGCGAACCCATCAGCCTACTGGAGATCGAATCGTGGTCATGAGGTGAACGCATTAACCATTCACCTACTTAGACAGAATCCAGTATCCCATGAATCCTAACTTCAAACAATTCACAGTTTATAGCACCACAGCTACATAATGTAGATGGATAGTGTCTGTTCTCACACCCGACTAGATGGAATCCCCAATAAATTGTATACCAGTTATTCAAATGTTCAAACTTATACAAATCATTGATCCTAAATATGACATGGATGTTTTTACGAAAATGAGGTGCGTACATTTTAAAGACCCTCCCGGATAATTAAAGGTGTTTAAATAACATCGTATGACTTTGTTGTCAGTTGTTTAGCAATGACTACCAACATCATCCACCTTTAGCGCAAAGGAATGAATGTCTCCAAGAAAATTTCATATTTTTCTGCTTAGCCTACTTAATTTTATTCAGTAGCCAATTACAAAAAATAATAAATTGCTTTATTCCAAAACAGTACTTGTGATACAGAATGGATTTCTCAGCATTGTTTACTACACTATTGCATCCAGTTAGTACATTATCAATAAATAGAATTCTACATAGATTAAGGAAATCTCAGTTCATTATGACAACAAACTATTGGCATGTCGGTAGCAAAGCCAAAGTTGAACAGTGTTTGAAGGTATTAGAAAAGTAGGTGCTATCATATTTACTGGCGTAAGCGGAAGAAAGAAACAAAGCAGCACATAACAGAAAAAAAGAAAGAGAGAGAAAAGGAAAAGGAAGAAAGAAAACGTTGTACCTATGAATGATATGAGTTGGAAAGACGAGGTCCAGTTGTTCTACTGACTATTTAATGAATTATAGGTATCACACCTAATGCTTTCTTTATCACACAGAACACGAGCTAAGTAGGGTATGGTTGAGTAACTGCACTTGCTAGTGCGAGCATATAGTTCTCTATAAGGGCTTCTGGTTTTTCCTGATGAGATGCAAGAGAAGAGTTGTGAATGAAAAGGGTGGTGTGAGTTGGATAAAATGGATTTGGCCCATTTTTCACATGAGTCCATGTGCCTGTCAACCAGAATATTAACAAGCTGGCTAAGTGGCTGGTTAAGAATGAATGACTTAATAATAACAGCTTTATTCTAGACGGTGTTTATTTAATATGCAGAATTTTCAGTGGAGTTCATTGCATGATATTTTCTCCTCGTCCAATGTGCTCAAACAAAGTATTAAATGACAGTAGATTGTGATACACAGTTCTATCTGACATGAAACGCAAAACAATCCATTATGATTGGTCTTATTCGACTTCTTGAAGAAATTTACAACATTTGGTTGAATGACAGAGAGAAAAGGTTCAGGAGAACATTTTGTGGGCCAAGGACACCACTAAGGAACGGTCATCTCATGTATTGGCATAACCTGCCATCGAGAAGAATGATTTTTCTAATATTGGTTTTTTTGTAGGTATTTAGTTTGATTTGTTGGTTGGAGGATTTCAGTATGAGCTGACGTCGGTTAGAAAACCACTGGAAAACCACCAGGGGGTTGTTTTGTCTGCCTAGTTTGGGAATCTTCAGCAGTACGCACCCACCTACAAGCTTCGAACCCAGGAACCTTTGGTAACAAGGCTAACGACCTCGTAGACCATTAAGCCACTTGGACACGATCCAATGGCTAGACCATTAATTCTAACTTCTGCAAATTCATGACATAGCTCGGCCACTTCACAGTATCTTCTTCGATGAGTTACTGCCCCACCTTCAACCTGCTGCACCTTACTGGTCACGGTTTCCCACTAGGACCTCAAGTTAACTGCCTAAATAGTGCCGGTGGCTAGTGATTTATTTATGAGAAAATTGCGAAACTGCAAGTTGTACACATTTTATATACTCGCCAGGGTAAATAATAATAATAATTTGCTTTATTCCAAATACAGTACTAATGATACCGCAAGGAATTTTCAGTATTCAGTGCAATATTGCATCTAATTTACTCAAAACGACAAAAAATAAACATTACATAATAATAATAACAAAACGTTGTTATAGCAGCTATGTAGCAATTACAGTATGCGATAAGGATAAAAATATGCATAAAGTATAAAGTTGTAGTAATAATAGTAATAACAACTAAAATAAAATAGCTAAGTTATAATTAAACGATAGAAAGGGTGACACCATAAAATTACAGAAAGATGAACGATGAAAAGGTCGATTCACTTTGCTAATCACACAGTAACTTATGTGTTTCACGTCTAACTGTGTCTCCATCACATAAAATACGGGCTAAATACAGTATTGTAGAATTTTTGTACTTAATGGTGTGAGCATATAATTTCTTATATTGACTTCTCGTCCTACCTGATGAGATGCAAGGGGACAGTTGTGAATAAAGGGGGTGTATGGGGTCTGACAGTACGGCCTTTGCCCAATTTGTGCAGGATTTTATACGTCTCTCGACTATAATATTGGTGAGGTCACATAGCGGCATACCACAAGCCCTACTCACAGCATTTAATATCCTTCGTAATATGATGTAGCCTCTTTTGAGAAGCCCAGGAAAGAATAATGGAGAGCAATAGAGTACAGTAGGTAAAATACAAGAGTTTACAAACTGCAGAAGTAAAGGTTGGTTGATACCTGATTGTCTTAACTTTTTATGTAGAAGATTAGACGAAATATTTTCTTAGAGATCAATGAAATGTGGGATGACCATGAAAGGTCAGAGGAAAGAGCTAATCCGAGGTATTTAATGCTTGACTTGGTTTCAATTTCAGTGCCATCTGTGCTACAGGCATCATGGGAACTAACTAGTTCATGTATGTCACGTCGATGCTTGAAAGTGAAGTTAACCGCCCGACATTTGGAAGTATTTAACATAAGACCATTTGACTCAGACCACTTGAAATAAAACTATTATCGATCATATTTTATTAAATTTAAACCAGTTGAATCAAATGAATTATATGCATTATCTTGATAGAGGTGTTTTGTAGCCCAACTTTTAAACAGGCCGCCATCACCTTACTGAGAGATACCATTGAAAAATCTATTGGAAAAAATATGTGGTTTGGTTTAACGATTTAAATTAATAAAAGTGGAACCAACAACAGATGACAAGGGCCAGGCAACAGAACGTTTATTACGGAAAATCAACATGTATTTATAGATTTTGATGTACATTATTGTAGGTTAATGTTAGTAGAAAATACAGTCTGTTGATTGGTTGTTTCTCACACAAAGTTAACCTTGCATCTCTTGCGGCTGTGTCAGTTTATGAATATGTTAACTGTATCCGCCTGTCCATCTTGACCTTTGACCTCAATTACTGTCAACCAATTGGCTAGTAGACAGCTCTCACCACATTCTTATCTAATCCATTATCTGTTTAAATATTCAAAAAAGGGGTAAAAATGTCACAGATAGATCTAGTTCTAAGCGATTATTATTGTTTCCTTTAATTCCTAGAGGAACATAGAGCTTCAGCCGTGCGTCTCCATTGCATTTGGCTCTCTGCTAGAGTCTTCACCTGGCTCCAAGTCTGACCACAAGCTTTCATCTCCCCTTCATATGACCTCCTCCAAGTCATCTCTTGGAGTCCATTTTATGCCTGTTTCCTCATTGCCCGCTGTTTGTCGCATTATCCAGTCTACTGCAATCAGGAAAATCATTGGCGATAGTAGGCAGCCTTGTCTTACTCCTGTCCTCAATTCAAACGATTCCGTAAGTTTCCCGTTGTGGATTACTTGACATGCAGCATTGTCGTACAGCTGTTGGATGAGATGTATTATTGTCGGTGGCACCCCGTAGTAGCGAAGTAGTTTCCAAATCAACTCTCGATCGACGCTGTCGAAGGCCTTTCCAAAGTCGATGAAGTTGAGATAGAGAGGTGACTGCCATTCCAAGCTTTGTTTAATGATGATCCGTAATGTGGCGATCTGATCAATGCATGACTTGTTCCTCCTGAATCCAGCCTGTTCCGGTCGAAGTTTTTCATCCAGGTTGGCGTGTTTGATTCTCTCCAGGATCATGCGGCTTATTATTTTGCTTGGAATGGACAGTAGCATAATTCCGCCCCAGTTCTTGCATTGACTTAGGTTTCCTTTCTTTGGTAGTTTGAATAAGTATCCTTTCTTCCTATCCTCGGGTACTTTGTCTTCTTTCTACACCTTTTTCCAAGCGAAATATGCATTAAATGTTATACATTCCAGCTAGAGGCTTGAAGTTTCTGTAGGAGTGTTTATTTTTGCAGGTGTGGGGTTGCTAGCCTCATGCCCAACCTTCCCTCTGAGCCAGTTCTGTTACTGGCTTAGCGAGATAAAGGAGTGCGTCTGTGGCCGGGGATCGAACCCTGGACCATGTGCATAGTTGGCGAGCATCCTTACCGCTGTGCCACCAACGCACTAAATGTTTTACATTATAAACCATTTATTACATTTGTGCACAACGATAATGCTGAGGATATCAGCGAACGTATTGATAAAACGTCCATGCTTAGTTAATAGAGCTCAGAGAGCATTGTGGCGTTGGTGGCACAGTGGTAGAATGCTCACCAACCACTCATTTGTTTCGGGATTCGACCCTTGGCCACAGACGCACTCTTCCTTTACCTCGCTTAGCCAGTAATAAGACTAGTAAAGAGGGAAAGTTGAGCATAAGGCTGTCTACCGGAACTTCAGACCTCTAGCTTGAAGCCCTATGTTTCACCACTGGGAACGTAAAGGAACAAAATAGTAATAATAAGGATAATAAATAACTGAGAGCATCACACAATTTTCACAATTTTCATTTGATCTTCCTTTTCCAGAGAGAATGATACGATTGTGTGTTGTACTACTTTTAAATAAATATCAGTAGTCTTCGAAGAAGTATTCATAATTTGTTATTATTGGAAAGTCATTGAAGAAGAGATGAAACAGGAAAGTTCTGAACAAATGCCTAATAGAGAATGAATGAAATTATTTGTAAAAAGTGGCGAGATCAATGCCAAGCTGTATCATTCTATCTTACTGCAAATGAACATTAGACTTGGCGCGTCAGGAAGGGCACGTCGAACAAACTACAGACCTACATCAACAGCTATCTTCGCTCAATACCACTCAAGATCAGATGGCCGGCCAGAAAAGATCAGCAACAGAGATCTCTGGGATCGAACCAACCAGGAACCGATTGTGTGACAATTATGCAGGAAGAAATGGAGGTGGATTGATGGCCATACTCTGAGAAAACAAACCATCAAGTGAGTGACATCACACGCCAGGCCATCGCTCGAGTGGAACCCGAATGGGAAGCGGCGAGTTGGTCGTCAGTGTGAGGGTGATATGGAGGAGGTGATGTGAAGAGGAGATGAAACCATGTGGGCAGATGTGGAGCCAGGTGAAAGCGTTGGCAGGGAATCGATCGCAACGGAGACGTGTGTGGCTGAAGCCCTATGCTCCACTGGGAACGTAAAGGAGCAAAATAATAATAATAAATAATCTTGTTCTCTTCAGTACAATTAATGCTATCCGGCTGTTCAGTCATATTTTTTTATCTTGAGAAGAGTTTCAGTCAGCTGTGGTGAGTATGATCAACCCTGGTATTGATTCTACTATTCGCTTATAATACCGTCCAATATGTAATAGGCTTGTTGCTTTATGCGTTATTCTCATGTGTTTCCTCATCGACTACTACTATTACTACTACTTAAATCGATGTGCAAGTAGTACATACCAAATTATGCAAATTTTCATAAAGCTGTTACGTAACAAAGCGAGTAGAAATATTTATTTTTATTTGTGTTATTATTCTCACTTAGCTGATAGAATTACAATTTAATGAGTAGATCAACTCTTGAAATGTGAAATACACTTTAAAGTCATATTTTATCTGGGAAATTTGACTAACTCTCATCGTTGAGACAATGTGTGCGTACATGAATAATATGGAAGATAGTTAAGTCTCCTATCCAACAAGTCAGTTATCATATCCAGGAAAATTAAGGTGAATTTTACAGTATACGGGTAATCTTAAATCATGGCAGAATTATAACTGCACTTGATTAGAATGATGGTATTTCAAGCCAGTGCTTAAAATATAATCCTGGACAGGTAAGATGGGGAGTAGGATTTTGAAAATATTTTTTCTGTACCTTAAACTTTTGTAGTGATTCGATTGTTCTCCTTTATGGCTGTGAGACCTGGCCATTGAGAGCGAAGGACATGGAAAGATTAGCTGTCTTTGATCATAGGTGCCTGCATTCTATCTTCCGTGTGAAGGGGTATAATAAGGTGAGCAATATTGAGGTTAGGCGTCGAGTGCTGGGCAAGGAGGGGAAATCAATCGACGAGGCTGTGAAATTACATCGACTGAGATGGTTAGGACATGTGTTACGTGTGCCCAGTCATCGCCTTCCTCGACTGATGGGCAATGTTGGCTGATACAGGGTCAGGCTGGAAAAGAGCTAGCGGCGGTCAAACTAAAACATGGCACCAGTCAATGAAATCTACAACAGTTAGTCTAAGCCACATAGGAAGGTGTAGAGTTCCTGGTTGGGGCCCTCGGGACGGTAAAAACCAATGGTTAGAAACAATTGGTGACATGGCTCAAAATCGTCCTCAATGCCTGGCCCACATGCATCCACTCCTTGTGACTTATGATTTCCAATTAAACTGTTTTGTTCTTCGTTATTACTATTCCTTTGTCTCACACCTCTGTTTACTGTCTCTAATATGCATTTCTCCTACTTTCTTCTCTCGCTTTGTGTGCTATAAGGAGGGAGTGTGGCGACTTGGACTGCCGCACATATGTGCAAAGTTCTATGTCGAAAACAGACAGACAGACAGTGATTCGATTGCTTCTCCCGGGGTGGGATCTCTAGCCTCACCCACACTCAGTCTTCCGTCCTTATTCGGGATTAGGATCGGCTAATAAACTAGTGAACTAGGGGGGGGGGAAAGCAACGGATTGCGTGTCCAAGAGTAACCTGGTGGAGTACATATGAAGAGGACAGATTGTGAAGAACAGATTGAAAACAAGATGAGTTGCTGAAGCGGTACTTCGCATTGGAAACCCAAGGAGACAGTCATATAACATAATAATCAGGTAAGTGGGCAGGCACACAGGCGGGTAAGTAACGGAAGAATACTTGTCTTTTCCATAGGAGTAATGAATGAACATGACCAGAACGTAGGAATTTGTAAAGTTCAAGACAAATATTATTGCATGGAGGATTTCATCATGAGCTACACATCAGTTAAAGAACCACTGGAAAACCTGGGAGTAGTGGACAGCTGTTTCATCGTAGCTTGAGACTCTTCATCAGTAGGCACTCGCCGGCGTCTGAACCCTGGACCTTCAGGTTACAAGGCGAGCTGGTAGACCAATGAGACACTGGGACCCGATCCAGTGGTCCTTGGATTCGAACCCCGATGGATTCGTACTGATGAAGAGGCCCAAAATAGGACGAAACAGATGTCCAGTACTCCCAGGTTTTCCAGTGGTTCTCTAACTGATGTCAGCTCATGATGAAATCCTCCATCCAATCAAACAAAATCCCTACAAAATCAATACTTGACAAATATTATTGTCTTACAGTGATAATTATCCTTTGAAGCAATAAGAAATTAAATGTGTGTGTAAGTCAAGTCAAGTGTCTTTGTAGGTATGTTATAAAAATTTGGATTCTTCTCCTAGCTACACTTTTTTATTACTTTACGTCTCCAGGTCAACATAGCGCTTCAAGCTACAGGCTTGAAGTTTCTCTAGCAGTGGTGATTATTTTTGCAGGATGGGGTTGCTAGCCAGCCTCATGCCCAACCTTCCCACTTTACCAGTCTTATTACTGGTTTAGCGAGGAGAAAGAGTGCGTCCATGGCCGTAGATCGAATCCCGACGTGGTCGGCCAGCAATCTACCACTGTGCCAACGACGCATTAGCTACACTTTAGCTAACTGTTATTACTTTTAAGAATATTCACGAATGCCTTTTAAACTACTGGTATACTGTGCAATGGTGAATTAATTTCCTTCTAATTCATCAGACTATTCAAACGATAATTCCATTATGGGTAAAATTTACCTTGATAAAGTCTCACAAAGTAGTGTTATACAGTAACATTCACTACTGATGACCACACGCTTCGAGCACAATTTATTACTCCTCATAATCATCATATCAAGACACTACTCACATAACTTTCTAACTTCGCTAGCATAACTCCATTATTTCTCGTCGCTTGACTTGATGACTGGTAGTAATATTTTCCACATTTCCAGTATGAGTGATGAGTCATTGCATCCTATTGCATATGTTGGGTGTAGACTCGATGAACAAGAATTCAGTTAGTAATTAACCTGTGTCTCTACCTACCTATAGTACTGCTTAGAATAAAGGTTTTCTTGTATTTCCCAATGAATGAAAAACAAAACGATATTTTTTTACTGACGTTTCGCTATTTAATGCTAATAGCTTTATAAAAGTACCTATAGCACTTTCTAGAATCTTAACCCTCTCCCACCCTCCCCTGTGGTTGTGTGTTAATACATGCATGCAGTGCAGTTGCTGAGCTTTTTTCTAAATTAGTTAGGGTCAACCACAGATACATTCTTATGTTCTCATAATGTGACTACTCTTGACCTACTAGCTTTACCTACGTAGTTGACCACAACTCACTGTCATTGCAAGGTATTTTGTAAATTATATTATTTTGTCTGGTTGGGTCAATCAACAGGGTCCTTTATCTACAGAGATTGTCCTACCCAAGTGAGTTTGTAGGTCTAAATACCACTCTAATTCCTGCTTTATTAAGAATCCCATGTCGGGAGGTTCTCAGATGTCCCCTCCTAATATGGTATAACTGTAGATGCCTTATATTATCTCTTATTTATGTTATCATTATTAGTTTTCCCATTATTTTTATTTTGCTTTTCACCTTTTCTGATCTTCTTAATGACTTTTATAGAATAGTTATTTGACTCCAACGCTTCTTCTTCTCTCTGTTTTATTTAGTCATTTAGGTCTTTTCTGGTACTACTTAGTGCACTCAGACAAAATAATACCATTTACACAATACCTTACAATGACTGTTAGTTGTGGTCAACTATATTGGTCAGACTGGTAGGTCGGGGTAGTCAGATTGTTGGGACATAAGGATTTAGCTAAGGTAAGAATAGTTGACGCCACGAAGATAAGTAATTTAGAAAAAAGCTCAGCAACTGCACTACATGCATGTAGTAACACACAACCACACGGGAGTGTGGGAGAGTGTTAAGATTCTAGAAAGTACTACAGATACTTTGATAAAGCTATTAGCATTAAATAGCGAACGTCAGTAAAACAATATCGTTATGTTTTTCATTCATTGGGAAATACAAGAAAACCTTTATTCTAAGCAGTACTATAGGTAGGTAGAGACACAGGTTAATTACTAACTGAATCCTTGTTCATCGAGTCCACACCCAACACATGCAATAGGATGCAATGACTCATCACTCATACTGGAAATATGGAAAATTCTACTACCAGTCATCAAGTCAAGCGATGAAAACTAATGGAATTATACTAGCGAAGTTAGAAAGTTGTGTGAGTAGCGTCTTGATATGAGAATATGAGGAGTAATAAATTGTGCTCGAAGCGTGTGGTCATCAGTAGTGAATGTTACTGTATAACACTACTTTGTGATACTTTATAGAAATAAATTTTACCCATAATGGAATTATGCTTTACCACTGCATTGTACAAGTTCTATTCTTATATTCAAACTGTATGCAGAATAAATCGATAACTGTCATCGCGAATCTACATCCATCTATATTATTCAAAGACATATACATATATATACAATATCGCACTTACAGAGACATTAATACCGCATCAAACAGCCTTATTATGCGCACATACACGCCAACCATCATATCTCATATAGAAGGTTATATGTCAGAAGGGGAGTGAACCAGCTGATTAGGGGATAAAGTGACAATAATGATAATAACAATAATATCAATAATACCAACTAAAGCAGACAATATAAACAGAACTAAATAAGAAATGCTTGGCTTACCTGTCTGTATGATTTTCCAGTGACTACTAGTACAGTATGCTTAACATACAGCTAAATGTCACATCAAAGTATTAAAAGATCTTACAGAGAATTTGAGAGCGACAGAACACCGATCGTTTCTCCGTTGTATTAGAAAGAAGGTGGATATTGCAAATTAGATAGCTTTGTTTCATTGTGAAATCAATGTGTCCTGCTATCAAATTTTAATTAGAACACTATTACTCATTGAAGTACAAGTGTAACGATGGTATACAAGAGTGTCTCTCAGTGGCATTATCTGCAATTAATAGTGCTCCCTGAACTGGTTGGTTTAGTTGTGGAGCTTCCGGCGTCCTTCTGGACATCTTCAGCGCAAATTTTAGCATAATGCGAACTCATTTAAATTTTCCATGAGTGATAGAATTGCGTCTCCTGGTAACCATCTTTACATCTGTAGTGATCATTTTTATTGACTTGGATTTTGAACTTTCTCTTCACATGATTTACTTTTTATTAGTTAGTAGATTTGGTCTATATTAGCATATTTGTTAATCGCCGGCTGATTCGTTTGAGTACCAGGCTTCTAGGAATTCACTGGCAGTAGTTTGGGTGTTTCCTCTGTTTAAAATTTAGACATTATCCCAATCATCAAATTGGCGTCCATAATTATCTACATGCATTTATGCGGAAGAATATATATCATGTCTTTTCACAACTGATTTGTGTTCCTAGATTCTGATTGGAAGGGGACGCCCACTTTGACCAATGTAATGTCTGTTACAGTTCATTCATGCAATTTATTTTGTAAATGGTATTAATTTTATCTTCTTTTTCTGTTGGATCTTTCAGTTTGCACAATATCGAATGAAGTGATTTGACTGACGTGTGTGCTATATCTATTTCAAACGGTTTCAATATTCCAGCTGTTATTTCAAAAGGAATGGATGTCCCCACAATTTCATCAAAAAGTGTTTCAAATCGAGTCACAACACCAACAAGAAACCATCATCAAAGACTACAAGGAAATTCATCCGACCATATATAAAAAATATCTCTGAATGTTGAAACCGTTTGAAATAGATATAGCACACACGTCAGTCAAATCACTTCATTCGATGTTGTGCAAACTGAAAGATCCAACAGAAAAAGAAGATAAAATTAATACCATTTACAAAATAAATAATTGCATGAACTGTGACAGACATTACATCGTTGGTCAAAGTGGACGTCCCCTTCGAATCAGAATCCAGGAATAAAAATCAGCTGTGAAAAGACACGATATGTATTCTTTAGTATGGTTGTGTTCTATGAGCTTGATGGTTAATTTGAGAAGCTTTCATTGCCCTACTCACTAGGCGACATCTTCAGAGTATACTTCAATTTGAAATGAGTTTTTGATTTCCCCACGAGTTTATTAATCATCTCTCCTGGCGACCTTCAACGTGATTGGTTGCTTTTGTCTGTTTTCACACCTTCTAGGGTACTTGGATTGGAACTGATCGCTTTTTTGACTTGAACTTTAACCCTTTGTGTGTGAGATTTCCTTCTTATTGGTTGGTAAATTTTGTCTGTGTCGATGTATCTACTGATTGACGATTCACTGGAATACCGGACTCCGAAAAATTCTCTAGTATTCTTGATGTTTTCTCTGTCCAATATTTGAACATTGTCCCAGTCGAATTGATGTTCATGGTTGTCTGCACGCGGCGCTTTGAGGTAGGGTGTGGATGTCATACCTTTCGATCGCTAGTTTGGGGTCATGGATACGAAGACGAAGGGGAAGTCTACTTTGGCCACTGCAGTGTTTTTCGTAGTCTGAGAAAACATCAATACAAGAAGCCTGGGGGGAATGAAAACACATAAAACAACCACTCAGGTCAATAGTCATCAGGAGATATGATCAATAAACTTGTGGGGAAATCTTAAAGCTCACTTCATCCTCAAATTGAAGTATGCGCTGAAGATGTTGCCTAATGAGTAGGGCAATAAAAGCTTCGCAAATTAACTATCCAGCTAGCTCAGATAACACAGCCACATCAAAAAAGCATAACCGTTATTTGTCATGAAAATTTTGAGATATATATTGAAGTTAAGACATTTTCTATCCCTCAAAGAGATTTGGGAATTCGGAGAGCCTTAAAGAAGAAACTACTTCAACACTATGGAGTACCCCAAATCTTTATCACCTCCAGTCGACTCTTATATGACAATGCTTCGTGTCAGGTGATCCACACTGGAAAACTCAATGAATTCTTGGAAGTGAATACAAGAGTTAGACAAGGCTGTTTACTATCACCACCGATATTCCTAACTGTGGTGGACTGGATCATGTGGAATACCGAGAGTGGAAAAGCGAGAAGAAGACTCTGGATGATTTGGACTTCGCACGTGGATGATTTACGTCTAAAATCACACAAACTCGAAGAATTACATGAGGGAAACAGCAGGTTATCAGAAGAATCACTTCGCGAAGACAGGACTACAAATGAACATAGAGAAGACGGAAGTGATGAAAATAGTCAGCCAGCCAGCCAACACCAACAAACACCAGTCACTCTTTTAGGAAGAAATTTGAAAGCGGTCGTTTCCTTCACTTATCCAGTAAGCATATTTTCAGCTACAGACTAGAAGCACAGATGAATGTGTGAAAACCGGAATCGGGAAGGCAAGGTATACAATTCTTCACTCTGGGATAGGTTTGGAAATCTTCTCCACTCCGCCAGATCGTAAACAAAATAATCCGGACTTTTGACACTAGCGTTAAGTCAGTCAGTCAGTCACTTCTTCTAAATGAGTCAGAAACTTCACGGGCGCGTGTTGGAAACATTTCCAACTGCCTGCTGCAGATTTTTATCCATAGCTACCCAATTCGCTGGCTGGCTCCATACTGAAGATCAAATGAGTAGAAAGAATTAGCGAGCAGAAACTCTGCAGGGGAACAAACCAACCAAGAATCTATTGTTCAACAAATATGTTCAAGAAAATGGAGACGGAACGGACACTTGTTGAAGAGATCGTTGGGTGACATCGAACGCCAGGCCATCGGTTGAGTGGTAGGTAAATGGGAGACGACCAGTTGAGCTGGAGTGTGAGGGTGTTGTGTTTTGGAGTTCGTGTGAGGAAGAGGAGAAGGAACATTGGCACTCATGTAGCCAGCTTAAGACGACCTCAGAGAATAGAACAAAGTGGAGATGTGGTGGTGAAACCCTATTTTCCACTCCTAACCAAACGGAATAATAAAAAGATCCTATTTCATTTCTGCACTCCTTGCATTCAGTGTGCAACACAGGACTTCAATCCGTTTTGAAATGACTTATCACAGAGAGGGATGCGCCTGTATTTCAATGAGTGATTCTATTCTCACTAGAACACAAATCTAAGAACACTCCCAGTTTCAAACCCCGGAATGCTGTCCACTGGACTACACAACCAGTTGGCTTCATCAAAGCACACCTACCTACTCAAAAGTCAATCTGTCAACAGAAAATGAGTATTTGATTCTAATAAAAGTCAATCAATGGGGAAATTTAAAACAATTTGAATACCAATATTCCTTATGTATACATGATTGTATACTATATTCATATGTGTTGTATTGTATACTCAGGTATCGAGAGACAGTGCGAGAGAGAGAGAAAGAAAAGGAGAGAGGAGTTGATAATCCCTTTCACATGATATATGGATCATCAAAAGAAACGACAGGGTAACTAATAACACAATGTCACCAACACACTGAATTTCCTACATGTTCATTTATGTGCGTGTTTATTTTACATAACAAATAAATAAATAAATAAATAAACAACCTTATACCTTAACATGATGAAACACAATGTTTATTTTCTATCCTACTATTACTACTATTATTTATTGTTTATCTTGACAATTTCCCTCGTGATTAGAATAATACGGTAGCGATAAAGGCAATGAATATAGGAATAGTGTGATTTTACTTTTTCGCATACATAACCTTAATGGCGCATTTGAGAAATACCTCTAATATATGATAAAAGAACCCAAAAGGTGTTAACTGTAGCAAAAGTAACATAATAACAGAAGTGAATAAAGTGCGATTAAGATCAACACGCGATGGAATGATGCACCTCATGTGTCCTGATTTATGTCGTGTTCTCCTTTCTACATACTTAGTTGGATTGATGTGCAGGTAACATGCTTGTCCACCCGATATATATTCATGTATATATCATCCAGATAAGATAAACATGGTAATTCTGCATAAAGGTCAAGAAAAACATCTACTTTTCTACATTGTCACTCAAATATACATTTGAGTAGGAAATTTATCCATTTCAAATTTGCAGTTTCATCTGAGAGATTTAAATTCATTTCAGAGTAGATTGTGTCATGAATCGACAGTAGTCAGGAGATTGTTGAGAAGTAATGGAAGATTGGATAAACCTGTTTTGTTCTTCCTCTAGAACTTTTCAGTAGTAGTGTACACTCATAACATGACCAAGGATTGAGACTACTACCCAGAAGATATGAGGTCGACCCTTGTTGACTGTTGATTCATGCATTGGGTTGGCATTCGATATAAGTATAAAACTTGAGCACTGTGGTAGAGTATAACTCCATTATGGATAAGATTTTATTTTGATAAATCACACAGTGTTGTACAGTAATATTAACTGATGACCACGTTTCGAGCATAAACTATTGCTCATAATCATATCCAATAGTTTGCAAGTATGTTAGAATTGTTCTGTAAATATATTTAATAACTGCTTTATGCCGTATGCAGCTGATGAGAAACCGACAAAACAAATGATGGTACCATCTTATTACTCCACTTAGTCAGCTGATTAGTGGAAAGAACATGTCAGGCTGAATAACTGCATCAGGACAAATATAAGATATAGTAGTAGTCATTGTCGTCTAATGCATTAATGGTTCAATCGTAGAATACTTGCAGTGCACGCTAGAGATCTATGTCCGACTCTCCGTCGACATATTTCTGAGTCTCGCCTATTTCACTAGTCAGTAGGAAGCCTAAGAAGAAGGGAACGTCAAACGTGAGATTAATGGCCCCAGCCTGTACAAACAAATAACATCAAGGGATGGAAAAAACTATATACGCCCTAAACAAAATACTGATCCCTTACCTGAGTCAAAAGGATATGAAATCTACATTTCATTGGTAAATGTCAAACCAGCGTAAGAGAACTCAAACTAGGCACCCACGGGTTGACCACATCAAAACAGTATTCTGCCAGGCCGATTGAAGAGACCTTAGAAATAAGAAACACGCATCCTGGATTCCACTGCTAGTAGTCACCGTCAACCAAATAACACCGTATGGATGCCAAACCACTATTAAAGCATCTAGACCAGGAGTGCTGAGGTGTCAGTTTAATAAATCAACCGGGAATTTGAAGGTTTAAATAACTGATAAAATGTAACTATTTGGTTATTTGTGAAACATTTTCCTCGCTCAAAATTTTGTTGCTGTCAGAAATTCTACCAGTCTATCTTAAGAATATTTTTAAAATCTTAGCTAAGTACAAGTTTAGTTAGGGTGGAGCAAATCAGTTAATGTGAATTTCACACTATGTGCTGCGCAATAAGACATGATGTAGTACTTTTCTTTACTTCTTTGAGATGTGAATCACAGCGAGAAGTCGGGGTCATTTAGACGACTACCTAATTCACTAACAATTAAACTGTAATTGAGAACAACATATTTAAGCGAACAATATTGTACTTTCAATTAGATCTCATCAGGCTTGACTCTAATATATATAACTTTAGAAATAAAAAGTACACAAACAGGGTCTTCCTCTACGTCCCGCTTTAGATATGTATAACCCTGCATTTTACGGAACAGCGAAATGCTTAGTGTAGATTCTGGGGCCTTTGCACAGAGAAATCGTGCAAAATAGAATCAGGGATATCTTCGACTTTATTTCTAAAATATCCAAGACTATGGATGTATCATCACTATTCACGAATGTATCACTTATAGAAACGGTAGATTACATTTGTCAAGAAATCACCGAAAGACAATTAGACTTAAGAATTCCCTTGTATAGCCTCAAAGAATTACTTCTTAAATGCACAATGAATGTTCACTTTGTCTTCAGTAATTCATACTACCGACAAGTAGATGGAATAGCTATGGCTGGTTCACCATTAGGCCCAATATTAGCTGACTTCTTCCTCACAAGACTTGAAAACAGGGAATTGAAAGACATCGTCAAGGAGTTTGATATGTATTACCGATATGTCGATGATACATTTATCTTAGCTGATGGAGGTGTTAACATAGACGAATTGTTGCTGAAATTCAACGAAGTCCACCCTTCGCTTACTTTTACTTGTTAAGAGGAGCAGGATTGTTTAACTACATTTTCTGGATGTCTTGCTAAGTAAGCGAGAAGATGGGTCACTTGGGAGGAGCGTGTATAGAAAAAGCACATTCACAGGGCAATACACACACTTCCTACCTTAGTTACGTGCACATTAAATATAAAAATGTTGTTAAGTGTCTTACGAGCAGAGCAAGCAAGATATATATGGATGACCTCTTACAAAAGGAATTTGAATATATTCACGATTCCTTGACGGAGATGAGCTATCCGAGTAGTTTCATAAGGAAACATTTGAAAACACCAGAAAGAAAACCTGAGACTCTGACTGCACGGAGAAAACCTCTATTTATTAACTTACAATTTAATGGTGACTTATCAAGCGAGATTTCATTCCAGAGACTTTCCAGGAGTATACGGAGAACGTTTTACGCAGCATGCCTGTGTTTGTCATTCTCTAGCCGACGAATGATTGGGACGCAAACGAAGGATAAGCTTGATAGTTTTGCTACATCTGTGTGCATTTATCAATTCGACTGCACCTGTGGCGACAGTTATGTTGGGCGTACTACTAGACAGCTTAGCCGACGTGTTAGTGAACATCTCCCATCGTGGTGTTTTGGCAAACGACGGACAAAACAATCCGTAGCTCAATTTCGTCACACTTAATTGATAATGGTCATGTAAGCGAGAAAACAAGAGCCTTCAAAGTAATTCATCCTATCCTACCGAATCTTTCCAATAGACTTCGTATTCGCTTACTGCACACAGCTGAGGCGATAGGCATTCGAACTATTAAACATAAACTGTGCATTTAAAAGAAGTTCGTACAGCCAATATCCCTCCCTTGACCTATTAAGACATAACCAACTAATGACTTCCACACCACCCTTTGTTTGTATTTTCATCCCCTTTCTTATCATCCCTTAATCTTATCACATCTTCATTATAAAAGTGTTTCATTTCCTTCCCTTACAATCCAACATTACTTAACCGGTTCATTTGTTTTTACTAGCCTTTATCGACTACTTCCACCTGAACAGTTGTTTGTTTGTTTAATCATGCTGTTTTTTCATTATTCGTGTTATCACAGATTGCCTCACTTTTTCATCCTTATTATTGATAAGACCATTTTTATTATTACTATTATTATTATTATCATTACTACTATTTTGACTAATTGCACAATTTATATTCACCATCGTATTATCCCATAGACAAAACACCATGATTGGTTTATATTTGAATTTTTATTTGTAAAATTATGTAGGCATATTAGAGTTAAGTCTGATGAGATCTAATTGAAAGCACAATATTGTTCGCTTGAACGTGTTGTGCTAAACTGTAATTACCAATGTATTCTATTAAGCAATCATCAGTAAATTAAAAAAACCCATAGTGTAATCAAGACAAGATAATTTCGATCGAACAATTGTGGTTTTGATCAATTCTTCTTCAAGCTGTACAGCTATATATAAATTCATGAAAAAATTGCCATTAATGACACGTTGAAACTATATAGGAAACTGTATTGATGGGGTATATGTTTAATATGGTATGGAGTGATGCTTCGTTATTTAATATTGTCAAATAAACGTATATTTTAGAAATAAATGTGCAGTCATTGAGAATATAAGATAAGCTGTGAGTAGACAAAAGGCTGATATACTACTAATGTTTTTATAGTCAACAGAATGTAGGTTTCATTCGGCCATTGGGGGTGAGTTGTATTCAATGGTTTGCGATGAAACTGATTACCACAAAATACATATATGCAACAAACAAATATCAAAATATGAAGAACACTGAATGTAAGTTCAAGTAAGGGCTGAGAGATTTCAAGTGTAGTGATAAAATAAATAGGTTAGCCTGTGAAATGTAATAAAGGACTAGAGAAATAATAGGCTTAATGTAAATTACAATAGGTTGACATATAATGAAGGGTAATAATGCAGTAATG